>CM075751.1:17690515-18149957 GCA_037974335.1 Prionace glauca | reverse complement strand
TCACGTGCTCACTGTGTTGAGCAGGAAGAATTTCTCGACCTGTTCCCTATCCATCCCCTTCATTATCTTGTAAGTCTCTATAAGATCCCCCCTCAGCCTTCTAAATTCCAAAGAGGACAGATCTACTCTACACGTCTTTCCTCATAAGCTCACCCCCCTCATTTCCAGTATCAGTCTGGTGAACCTTCTCTGCACTCCCTCCATGGCCAATATCCTTGCGCAAATAAGGGGACCAAAACTGCACACAGTACTCCAGCTGTGGCCTCACCAGTACCCTGTACAGTTACAGCAAGACCTCCCTCCTTTTATATTCTATCCTCGCTATAAAGGCCAGCATCCCATTAGCCTTCAAGCTGGGTTTTTGCGACTCATGCACAAGGACCCCCAGGTCCCTCTGCACCGTAGGATGCTGCAGCTTTTCGCCTTTTAAATAATAATCCCTCCTACTATTATTCCTGCCAAAGTGAATAACCTCACACTTGCTAACATTGTACTCCATCTGACAGGTCCTTGCCCACTCGCTCAGCCTATCCAGATCCCTCTGCAGACTTTCCACACCCTCCGCGCAAATTGATTTTCCACTCATCTTCGTGTCATTAGCAAATTTCAACACCCTACACTCAGCCCCCTCCTCCAGATCGTTGATGTAAATGGTAAACAGTTGCGGCCCCAGCACCGATCCCTGCGGCACTCCCCTAGTCACCAACCGCCAATCAGAAAACCACCATCCTGACTTGGAAATATATCGGCTGTTCCTTCATTGTCACTGGGTCAAAATCCTGGAACTGCCTCTCTAACAGCACTGTGGGTGTACCTACACCACACGGACTGACTGATGTCCAATAACAATCCTGGAACTCCCTCCCTGACAGCACTGTGGGTGTACCTACACCATGGGGACTGCAGCAGGTTCAAGATGGCAGTTCATCCACCACCTTCTCAAGGGGCAATTAGAGATGGCCAATAAATACTGGGTCGAACCTGTATCCCACAAATCAATTTTTTAAAAATCCAAAATGCTCCCATTTTCAGCAGAAGATTGTTCCTGGCAGTTTGCACTTCACGTGCTCACTGTGTACCTACCAGGGTGTTGGCATCAGGTCCTTCCTGCCCAAACCTTCTGTGCATTCTGTGATAAAATGACTGATTTTATAGGATGTATATGAGAGAGAGTGCGTATACACACCAGGTAGTGTGCGGGAGAATGCGCATGCATGCTAGTGAGTGCATGAGTGTATATGAACAAATTATATAGAGACTCCTACCTCCATCTGACCGATAGGTCAGTTCACACTCGGCCTTAGGCAGCCCAGGTGAAAAGCAAGTGGCATTTACCCCTGCCACAGGGTAGAAAGATCATTTACCCCACTGCCACGGCAACAGCCCAGCACAACTCCCTTTACCGCTCTCTTTCAAAGGCTCCACTCACCTGATGAAGGAACAGCATTCCGAAAGCTCGAGATTCCAAATAAACCTGTTAGATTTTAACCTGGTGTTGAGAGACTTCTTATTGTGCTGACCCCAGTCCAACACCGGCATCTCCACAAAGAACAGGACAGCACAGGAAACAGGCCCTTCGGCCCGACAAGCCCGCGCTGCCCATTTTAACACTCAGCCAGTGCCTCATTCCAATCCCTCTTCCACCTACAACTTTTGTCTACATCTAGTGGATAAAGGGGTGCAAATTTAGGGAATTATATGTGCGCCAGATTAAGAGAGATCCAATTTCGAGACAATTTATTAACATGTTTTTGGAGTGTGGGAGGAAACAGGAGCACCCGGAGAAAACTCACGCAAGCACGGGGAGAATGTGCAAACTCCCACAGACATTGACCCAAGCCAGAGATCTGACCCGGGTCCCTGTAACTGCACAGCAGACAGTGATAGTCACTGAGCTGTCATGTTGCTCGTCAATTGGTCCCATTTAAGCGTACACTAATGACGTGAAGGCTATCCCTTCCTTGCTGCAGAACTGTTCCAACACCTTCCCCTACCCCACACCCCCCAACAAATCTTGTCCCAAGTCCTTTCCTGCTCGAGAGCCCTGGCCTGTCCCCATGCCCCCAGAGACAACGGCCTGTTCCTGAACAGCAGCCCATTACACTTCCAACCCCCCACCAAAGGACAATAGCTGATTGTACTTGTGGCTCCCAAACAACAGTCCGATGGCTTTAATCAGGCCACTGAGGTTGGCCTAATCGAATATGAACTCCTTGATGGAGGAGTCAATTGATGGGTTGAGCGGGGAGTCTTTTCCTTGTACATAACCGGGGCGTGTCAGTTCCTCTGGCGCTCCCAAGGGGTAGACTGCTGACTGATCGCAGTGTGTGTGTGTGTACTGCTGTTGGAATCGTAAATAAAGGGATTCTGGTGAAGGGACTTCTGCCTCTGAAGGATTATTACAAACAACCCATTGCACTCACCCCCCACACGCCCACAGAACCTCGTGCCACCCGACTCTCTTTGCAGGCACTACCTCCAGTGGGGGGAAGAGAGAGAGAGAGAGAGGTCGCTGCTCTGCGCACCCACCCCACTGACCCAGCCAACGCACCCCCCCCTACCAATCCCCAGCGATGGCATTGCAAAGGAAGACCCCAAATTGGTTTGCGTGAGAGGAGAACATCTCTTTATTGATGAAGCCATATCCGGTTGAAAAGTTTTATTTGTAACCAAAATAAATAAATCAGTTCTTATTTTTTTGTTTCCTACTGCGCAGTCTCAAGAATTGGTAACCGAGCGAGAAATCTCATCCGTGGGTGGAGGGGGAGGCAGGGCAGGGGTGGGGGGGGGTTGGTGAAACATTTGTCATCTTGATTTTGGCACAGGCTGAAAGTGCAATGCCTTCTCCCAAAAGTTAACGCGCTTTAAAAGTCTTGGGCACAAACTCATGTTGCGGAGGGACAGAGTGGGTGGTAGTGGTGGTGGGGGGGGGGACAGGGACATGGAGGAGTGGTGGTGGGGTGGGTGGGGAGGCTAAAATCGGAAAGTGATCCAGCCATTGACCGGGAGTGAGCCCACGGCTAGTTTGGAAATAGAAAAAATCCTTATTCACAAATTTACAAACCACACCTTATTACCTCAACTCGATTGGACTAAACAATACCATTTAAAAAGTGGGGCGGGTGGAAGCAAAAGCACACTGAGTGGTCTGGTTTATACACAGCTCTTTCTGCTTCACAATTCTTCTGGTGAACCGAGGTAATTTTTTTTTTTTCTTTTCGTTGCTCTATCTGAAAGAAAAGCTGCAGATACAAAGCCTCTCACCGGTTGTACGAGTTAGATCTCAGTAGCATGCACAGCCTAGTCCCCCTAGAATAAGGACGGAAGATGAGGATCCAGACAGCGAGTGATTCCCAAGGCCAATTCCTAATTGTCCAGGTGCCTGAAGGCGTCCAGGTTAAAGCTGGTCTCCAGGAACCTCTTCAGCTCCTGCAGGTGAGTGTTCTTGTTGCCCGTGGCCGGGGCGGAGGCTGGTTCACGGCCAACGTACCTGCAGGGGAGGGAGGGAGAGAGAGAAAGCCCATAATAAAAATACTTTTGCAGGGTGGCCAGTGGTTAGCACTGCCTGCCACATGACGCCAGGGACCAGGGTTCAATTCTGGCCTTGGGTCACTGTCTGTGTGGAGTTTGCACATTCACCCCATGTCTGCGTGGGTTTCCTCCCGCACTCCAAAGATGTGTAGGTTAGGTGGATTAGCCATGCTAAATTGTCCCTTAGTGTCCAAAGATGTGTAGGTTTGGTGGATTGGTCATGCTAAATTGCCCCTTAGTGTCCAAAGATGTGTAGGTTAGGTGGATTGGTCATGCTAAATTGCCCCTTAGTGTCCAAAGATGTGTAGGTTAGGGCGGATTGGCCGTGCTAAATTGTCCCTTAGTGTCCAAAGATGTGTAGGTTAGGTGGATTGGTCATGCTAAATTGCCCCTTAGTGTCCAAAGATGTGTAGGTTAGGGCGGATTGGCCATGCTAAATTGCCCCTTAGTGTCCAAAGATGTGTAGGTTAGGTGGATTGGCCATGCTAAATTGCCCCTAAGTGTCCAAAGATGTGTAGGTTAGGTGGATTGGCCATGCTAAATTGCCCCTTAGTGTCCAAAGATGTGTAGGTTAGGTGGATTGGCCATGCTAAATTGCCCTTAGTGTCCAAAGATGTGTAGGTTAGGGCGGATTGGCCGTGCTAAATTGTCCCTTAGTGTCCAAAGATGTGTAGGTTAGGTGGATTGGCCATGCTAAATTGCCCCTTAGTGTCCAAAGATGTGTAGGTTAGGGCGGATTGGCCGTGCTAAATTGTCCCTTAGTGTCCAAAGATGTGTAGGTTAGGTGGATTGGCCATGCTAAATTGCCCCTTAGTGTCCAAAGATGTGTAGGTTAGGTGGATTGGCCATGCTAAATTGTCCCTTAGTGTCCAAAATTGTGCAGGTTATGTGGATTGGCCATGCTAAATTGCCCCTAAGTGTCCAAAGATGTGCAGGTTAGGTGGATTGGCCATGCTAAATTGCCCCTAAGTGTCCAAAGATGTGTAGGTTAGGTGGATTGGCCATGCTAAATTGCCCCTAAGTGTCCAAAGATGTGTAGGTAGGTGGATTGGCCATGCTAAATTGCCCCTTAGTGTCAAAGATGTGTAGGTTAGGTGGATTGGCCATGCTAAATTGCCCCTTAGTGTCCAAAGATGTGTAGGTTAGGGCGGATTGGCCGTGCTAAATTGTCCTTAGTGTCCAAAGATGTGTAGGTTAGGTGGATTGGCCATGCTAAATTGCCCCTTAGTGTCCAAAGATGTGTAGGTTAGGGCGGATTGGCCGTGCTAAATTGTCCCTTAGTGTCCAAAGATGTGTAGGTTAGGTGGATTGGCCATGCTAAATTGCCCCTTAGTGTCCAAAGATGTGTAGGTTAGGTGGATTGGCCATGCTAAATTGTCCCTTAGTGTCCAAAATTGTGCAGGTTATGTGGATTGGCCATGCTAAATTGCCCCTAAGTGTCCAAAGATGTGCAGGTTAGGTGGATTGGCCATGCTAAATTGCCCCTAAGTGTCCAAAGATGTGTAGGTTAGGTGGATTGGCCATGCTAAATTGCCCCTAAGTGTCCAAAGATGTGCAGGTTAGGTGGATTGGCCATGCTAAATTGCCCCTTAGTGTCCAAAGATGTGCAGGTTAGGTGGATTGGCCGTGCTAAATTGCCTCTCTGTGCAGCATTCCAGGGATATGGTCTGGGTGGAATTGTGGTTGAGGTAATTTAGCACGACTAATCCACCTAACTTACATATCTTTGGACTGTGGGAGCACCCTGAGGAAAGCCACACAGATTGATCTGCCTCATCTCGGTTGAACAGTCTGAGTCAATAGATATACAACCCTGCTCTGCAGTCACGTTTAGTTCGAGCACCCCTCCTCCGGGCTCAACTTTTAGTGGCAGTTCCTTATCTCCTTATTGCCTTGCTGCTTGGGGTGTTAGTGTCTACCCTTCACCCCAGTTTCCCCCCCCCCCGGGTTGGGAGAAATGCCACCCCGGCAGTAGTGTCTCACTCACCAGACGGGCCGCTCGCGGCGGGTGGTGGCTCGGATGCGCGGCTTCACGTACTCGTAGTAACCCTGGTTTTTGTGCTCCTCCTGGCACCAGAGCAGCTCAGCGTTGTGGTACTTCTTTGCCTCTTGTTCCACCACGTCGTACGGGAAGGGAGAGAGCTGGAGAGGGAAAGAGACACTTCAGAAACATAGAAGATCGGAGCAGGAGGAGGCCATTCGGCCCTTCGAGCCTGCTCTGCCATTCATCACCATCATGGCTGTTTATCCAACTCAATGGCCTCATCCTGCTTTCTCCCTTTGATCCCATTCGCTCCAAGTGCTACATCCAGCCGCCTCTCGAATACATTCAATGTTTTGGCATCAACTACTTCCTGTGGGAATGAATTCCACAGGCTCACCGGGTGAAGAAATGTCTCCTCATCTCCATCCTAAATGGTCTACCCCGAATCCTCAGACTGTGACCCCCTGGTTCTGGATTCCCCCCCACCATCGGGAACACCCTCCCTGCATCTACCCTGTCTAGTCCTGTTAGAAATTTATAAATCCCTGTCAGATATCCCTCATTCACCTGAACCCCAGCGAAAACAATCCTAACCTGGTCAATCTCTCCTCGTACATCAGTCCCACCATCCCCGGGATCAGCCTGGTAAGCCTTCGCTGCACTCCCTCGAGAGCAAGAACATCCTTCCTCAGGAAAAAAGGGAGCTTTGATCCCAAGCCCTTCATAACCAACCCCCACCACCCCCCCAGCAGTAGGTGAACGAGAAACAGGGAGGTGATCCAGCTGCCTGCATTGAACAAGATGGGCCGGAGCAGACTCATTGGGCCAAATGGCCTACTCCTACATCTGGTAAAAAAGGAGAGAATGAAGGAATGGCAGCAATGCTGAGTATCAATGGCAAATCTATTTTGACGTGACTGGGTATCAGTCACATTACAGAGTAAGCGGTGACCTAACTACCAAGGAACCACACACATGAGTGTAGGTCACAGGTACCTCATCAAGATCTTGGTGGCAACACAGAGAGTTTTTATTCATTCGTGGGACATGGGCATCGGGCCAGTATTTATTGCCCATCCCTAGTTGCCCTTGGAGGGCAGTTGAGAGTCAACCACATTGCTGTGGCTCTGGAGTCACATGTAGGCCAGACCGGGGTAAGGACGGCAGATTTCCTTCCCTAAAGGGAACCAGATAGGTTTTTCCAACAATGGGTGTCAGTAGATTCTTAATTCCAGATTTTAAAAAAAAGTTAAATTCAAATTCATCTGCTGTCACAGGATTCGAACCCAGGCCCCCAGGACATTAGCTGAGTTTCTGGATTAATAGTCTAGCGATAATACCACTAGGCCATGGCCTCCTTTCATCTCAAAAACTGCACAATGAAGCAAAATGGTCTAATTTCCATGAGATTTTCAGTCACTTTCCACTTGCTGGACCTTGAACATAAGATGCAGGAGTAGGCCGTTCGGCCCCTCGAGCCTGTCCCACCATTCAAGCATTAATAGCCCGATGCCATCGCCTCCTCCAACGTCAGGAGGCTATTTAACATGGGGAGTTGTTCTGGCCTAGCCTGATGTCTAGCCGCACACTGGGCAGGGAGGCCTTTTCCAGGCATGAACCCCCCCCGCCTGGAGAGCTGTTGGTGAATCATCTCTCCCTGAACCGCTTACCCACTGAGACTAGCCAACCCTGCGTGGACTGGGGAGTAGAAACTCTGACTGGTAATGGGGAACTGCGCATCGCTACCACAGGGGAACCGGAGCTGCTGTCTCCAGCTCACACGGGTCGGGGGGGGGGCTTGAGGAATACTCACCTGCTCCAGCCTAGTGATTGCAACCTCAGCTTCCAGGTCCTTGTTCTTGCGTTCTTTCGCCAGTTCGTAGTATACTTTACCGGTACAAAACAGCAGCCTCTTAACATCGCCTGGCTTCTCGGCTGCAGGTCCGTCCTCCACAATTCCACGCAGGAATTCTGTACCTATTGGGGAGGGGAATAAAAACTGTCAGTATTTTCATCCATCCCTCGCTTTCTCCCCCAATCTCTCCCTGTCGTTGCGATTCTGTGATAATACACTGCCTTTGGAGTAATGAATTTGTGTGTCTTGTGAAGGGACGGTTTTGAACTGCGATTACTGTGACAAAGTGTCTACATCTGGGTGGCACAGTGGTTAGCACTGCTGCCTTACAGCGCAAGGGACCCGGGTTCAATTCCCAGCTTGGGTCACTGTCTGCGTGGAGTCTGCACATTCTCCCCATGTCTGCATGGGTTTCCTCCCACAGTCCTAAAGACGTGCTGGTTAAATGCTACATTCTCCCTCAATGCACTTTAACAGGAGTGTGGCGAATAGGGGATTCTCACAGCAACTTCATTGCGGTGTTAACATTAGCCTACTTGTGACACGAATAAATAAGCTAAACTAAAAGGTGGCAGTCACCTGTTGGAATGCAACCAGTGATAACACTGGGTCTGTCATCATGTGACCAATGGTAACAAGCTGTAAGGGTCAGCTGACCCAGTAAGTCATGTAACCAATGACAGAATGATGCGATAGCCAGCTGACTCAGTATAAATAAGAACCTGTTCGGAACTATGGGGAATTTGGATTGGCCCAGGGTGAGGCCTCAAGTTTGGAGTAATGAAGTTTCTTCACTAAACCTTTTGTTTGATTTGTAAGTTGGACAAAGTTTTGCTATATTTTTATTGTCTACACTGGAAAAGCTCCTTTTGGATCAAGATCATCACCCGTTCGTGCTGCTGGCAACAGTGTGGGAGGAAGGCTCGTGGCGGTTAACTACTAACGGATGCTTGCTCAAACAAAATGGGGACTGAAGGGGTTGTTGCTGCCGACAGGGATGTGGGGGGGGAAGGGAGACAGTGAGGGATACCCGCCAGCGCCACGCTAACTCACCTGGCAGCATCATATCGAAGCTGGACTTGGCATCAGGATGTCGCAGCAATGATTTGGGAGTGAAGATAATCAGCTGGAATTGAAAGCACAGAAAGTGAATCGATTAGCTCCCTCTGAATAGCAGCAATGAACAGTTCGGAACCTGACCAGGCTGAGACACCGGGCAGCACGGAACCTCTCAAGGAGGGAGACACTTTCCATACAATCTCTACAGTGCAGAAGGAGGCTCTTTGGCCCATTGACCACAATCCCACCCATGCCCCCATCCCCGCAACCCCTAGCTAGTCCCCCTGCCGCTAAGGGGCAATTTAGCACGGCCAATCCACCTAACCTGCACATCTTTGAACTGTGGGAGGAAACCGGAGCACCCGGAGGAAACCCACACAGACATGGGGAGTATGTGCGGACTCCACACAGGCAGTGACCCGAGCTGGGAATTGAACCCAGGTCCCTGGCACTGTGAGGCAGCAGTGCTAACCACTGTATCACTGTTCCCATGACTTTAATGATTATAGATATCTACACCGTTGCATTATCATAGAGCAATTCAAACAAGGGTGTGTGTTTGCTTTAGTTAAAAGGCTTCATTCTAATGTATTTCTGCCTATGTAATTATGCTACGTTTAAAGCTAACTTGACCACAATTTAGAACTCAGCTTGGAATTCTGGGTTGAGCTTAGAAATTGGCCACATTTGAAAGTGCAACGTTAACAGAAATGTTTGTTTTTGTCATTAACAAGATTTCATGGTCACAGCTGCAAACTGTTTTTGAAAGTTGGAGACTGTATACCTGGTAATTTCATTACACAAGATAATCAAAAAGTTATCACGCTCTATACAGCTATCTATTGTTTCAACTCCTGTACATGTTCAAGTCTGTAATCAGAAACATAGAAGATAGGAGCAGGAGGAGGCCATTCAGCCCTTTGAGACTGCTCCGCCATTCATCATGATCATAACTGATCGTCCAACTCAATAGCCTAATCCTGCTTTCTCCCCATAACCTTTGATCCCGTTCACCCCAAGTGCTATATCCAGCCGTCTCTTGAATACAGTCAATGTTTTGACATCAACGACTTCCTGTGGGAATGAATTCCACAGGCTCACCGGGTGAAGAAATGTCTCCTCATCTCCATCCTAAATGGTCTACCCCCAATCCTCAGACTGTGACCCCCTGGTTTTGAACTCCCCCGTAAAAAGTATGACAACACCAGGTTTAAGTCCAACCGAGAGTAAACTCCACCATAGGGGGCATCCTCCCTGCATCTACCCTGTCGAGTCCTGTTAGAATTTTATAAGCGTTTATGCGATTTCCACCTCCCAATTCATCTGAACTCCAGTGAAAACAATCCTAACCTGGTCAATTTGTCCTCAGAGATCAATCCCGCCATCCCAGCAATCAGCCTGGTAAACCTTTGCTGCACTCCAACAACAAGAATATCCTTCCTTTGGGACAGTTTTCTGGCACCCCCCCCCACTCTCTTTTTTCCATTTTGTTTCAATGAAGAAAATCATGTTTAAAATCGTACCAAGTGCTGTCCCCGCGGTCTATTCTGGGGAATGAATGGACGATACGAAAGGCCAATTCCAGAAAACAATCAGACCCTCAAAACAGGACATGGAGTGAAGCTTGTGCTGCTAACCTCTCCTTGGTGCAGTTCGAGGGGGGTCAGTTCCCCCAGTGGCAGCACCAAAGCCTGTTAGTACCGAGCAAGTCAGGAGGAACGTTGGACAGAAATGTATCTGTTGTCCCATCAAACTCCAGTTCAGGGCCCTGGCCACAAACCCCCCCTTTCCTGGATTTCTGCTCTGGCTGTTCAAACAACCCAGCTTCATTCGTACAAAGCCCAGGCCCTCTTTGTCCTGTGCACTTACTTTGTCATCTCAAGGATGCGAGAGTCAGATAAAGACAAGTGACGAAAGCAAATGGGAAGAAGTAGGATAACTTTAGAAGTGGTTGCACTTCTGAACACACGCATACACACACAGGCATGCATGCACACACACACACACACATACATACGTGTGATACATACACCCAAAATTGCTCCCAACATTCCAAATATGGTCTGACTGAAGCCTTCTAAAGCCTCACCAGTACATCCCTGTTTTTGCATTCTGGTTCTCTCCGAATGAATGTTAACATTGCATTTGCCTTCCTAACCACCAAATCAATCTACAGGTTAACTTCAAGGGAATCCTGGACCAGGGACTCCCAAGTCCCTTCACGCTTCCCATTTCTGAATTCTCTCCCCATTTAGAAAATAGTCTTTGCCCCTACCAAAGTGCATATCCTCACACTTTCTCACCTTGTATTCCATCTGTCACTTCTTTATCCAATCTCCTAACCTGTTAAGTCTTTCTACAGCCTCCCATCTTTCCAATACGATCTGTCTCTTCGTCTTTGTTTCATCTGTAAACTTAGCCACTGGTTGTATCACAGCTTGGTATGGGCTCCTGCTCTAATCAAGTCCACAAGGAACTACAAAAGGCTGTCAATGTAGCCCAATCCATTGCACAAGCCAGCCTCCCATCCATTGACTCTGTCTACACTTCCCGCAGACTTGGAAAAGTAGCCAGCATAATCAAGGATCCCACACACCCCGGACATTCTCTCTTCCACCTTCTCCCATCGGGAAAAAGATACAAAAGTCTGAGGACACTTACCAAGAACAGCTTCTTCTCTGCTCCTATTAGACTTTTGAATGGACTTACCTCACATTAAGTTGATCTTTCTCTACATCCTAGCTATGACTGTAACACTACATTCTGCACCCTCTCCTTTCCTTCTCAATGAAGGATATGTTTTGTCTGTATAGCACACAAGAAATAATATTTTTCACTGTAAGTTAATACACGTGACAATAATAAATGTCCTCAGTTCTTCCATCTGGGAAGCCCAAGTCCCTTTTGCGTTGCTGATTTCTGAACTTGCTCATTCACTATTCTTCCCATGATGTGGAGGTGCTGGTGTTGGACTGGGGCGGGCACAGTAAGAAGTCTCACAACACCAGGTTAAAGTCTAACAGGTTTATTTGGAATCCTGAACTTTCGGAGCCCTGCTCCTTTGTCAGGTGAGTGGAGAGGTAAGTTTCATAAACATGGAGTACAGACAGAGACCCAATTATAGGATAATTACAGGTTGGAATGCGAAGAACGGTTGGAATGTGAGTCTTTACAGGTAATCAAGACTTTCCAGATACAGACGGTGTGAGTGGAGAGAGGGATAATCACAGGTTTAAAAGGTGTGAACTGTCTCCAGCCCGGACAGTTAGTAGAACTTAGCCATGGAAACTGATAGCCAAGTTCCACATGCATGAGGATGGGTCCAAGAGGGATCTTGGGTTCATGTCACACTGCCCCCACATTTGGTCTAGGTTTGCAAAATCTCACTAACTGTCCTGCATTGAGACAATTCATATCTCTTTAATCTGTGATTATCCCTCTCTCCACTCACACCGTCTGTACCTGGAAAGACTTGATTACCTGGAAAGACTCACATTCCAACCATTATCCTGCAATTGTGTCTTGGTCTATACACCCCGTGTTTCTGAAACCCATCTCTCCACTCACCTGAGGAAGGAGCAGCGCTCCGAAAGCTCGTCATTCCAGATAAACCTAGAATCAAAGAAACCCTACAGTGCAGAAAGAGGCCATTTGGCCCATCGAGTCCACGCCAACTACAATCCCACCCTACTCCCTCATCCCTAAATATTTACCTGCTAATCTACACATCTCAGGACACTAAGGGGTTATTTTAGCTTAGTCAATCACCCTAGCCCACACATCTTTCGGACTGTGGGAGGAAACTGGAGCACCCGGAGGAAACCCACGCAGAGACACGAGGAGAATGCGCAAACTCCACACAGACAGTGACCCAAAGCTGGGAATTGAACCCAGGACCCTGGCGCTGTAAGGCAGCAGCGCTAACCACTGTGCCCCTCTAGGTTAAAAGCCAACTTGTTGGCCTTTAATCTGCTGTTGTGAGACTTCTTTCTATTCTCCCAGCTGCAAGGATAAAGGAGAGACAGAGACACGCGGACGAGCCCAGGCTATACTGACCGGCTTCCTGAAGGGCAGTAATATTTGTCGTCTCAGCACGTGAAAATAGTTTGCGGGCGTGGAGCAATTGACGACGATCCAGTTTGCGTCGTACAGCTGCTGAACCGCAAAGTCTTCCGTCAGTTTCTGGAGGGTGGGGAGGGAGGGAAGAGAAAAGACACACAGGCGCAGGTTAGTGCAAGCCCTCAGCAACGCACCCGCGCTCCCCAGGCTCCGATTCCGCAGCACTCACCGGAACAACGTCAGGGTCATCATTGCACATCTGCAGGAAACGCTCGGGTCTGGCGGACGAATGTTCTGGCCCCTGTAACCATCACAATATCATCAATCGTTACAGTTTATTCATTAGTGCCACACGTAAGGCTTACATTAACACTGCAATGAAGTGACTATGAAAATCCCCTCGTCACCACACTCCGGCGCCTGTTCGGGTTACACTGAGGGAGAATTTAGCACCTAACCAGCACGTCTTTGGGACTGTGGGAGGAAACCAGAGCACCTGGAAGAAAACCCACACAGACACAGGGAGAATGTGCAGACTCCACACAGACAGTGACCCGAGCCGGGAATCGAACCCGGGTCCCCAGTGCTGTGAGGCAGCAGGGCTAACCGCTGTGCCACAGTGGGGAATGGGCCAAGGGCACCGGAGAGACACCCCCTGCTATTTTCTGAAATACCGCCAGTGCCCTAAACCAAAGCCGAATAGTGAAATTGGGACATTAATTATCACGGCCACTTCTGGGTTTCCTGATGCCCTTTGTCACTTGCAGCTTCTACCATCTCACAGCGACTAAGACTGAACTTATTACAGACACCATGTCACTGCAGGAACTGGCTAGACATGGGCTCAGCCAGATCCCACCCCTCTCACTGCCGCAACAATAATCTCTCCCTCAATTTCAATGAGGGAGATTGTCATCGATTTCAGGAACAGTAGTGGAGAACATGCCACTGTACACATCAATGGGGACAAAGTCAAAATGGTCGAGAGCTTCAAGTTTTTATGTGTCCAGATCACCAACAACCTGTCCTGGTCCCTCCACGCGGATGCTATAGTTAAGAAAGCCCCACCAACACCTCTACTTTCTCAGGAGGCCAAGGAAATTTAGCACGTCAGCTACGACCCTCACCAGATGCACCATAGAAAGCATCCTTTCTGGTTGTGTCACAGCCTGGGATGGGCTCCTGCTCTGACCAAGACTGCAAGAAACTACAAAGTAGCCTTTGAACATGGCCTAGACTATCAGGCAAACCAGCCTCCCACCCATGGGCTCCGTCTAAACTTTCTGCTGCCAGCATAATCGAGGAATTTCCGTACTCCAGACACACACTCTTCCATCGGGATAAAGATGTAGAAATCGGAGGTCACATATCAACCGAGTCAAGGACAGCTTCTTCCCTGCTGCCATCAGACTTTTAAATGGACCCTACCATATCACAGAATCCCGACAATGCAGAATAAGGCCATTTCGCCCATCAAATCTGCAACAACCACAATGAGCTAGTCTCCCTAACACTCAGGGACAATTTAGCACGGCCAAGCCACCTGACCTGCACATCCTTGGAGTGTGGGAGGAAACCTGAGGAGGAATCCCACACAGACAGGGGGAGAACGTGCGAGCTGGGCATCGAACCCAGGTCTCTGGCACCGTGAGGCAGCAGTGCTAACCACCATGCCATGGCACTACCCCCAAGCTCATCTTTCTCTCCACCCTAGCTATGACTGTAACACTACAGTCCGCACCCTCTCCTTTCCTTCTCCCCTATGTACTCTATGAATGGTATGCTTCGTCTATATAGCATGCAAGAAATAATACTTTCCACTATATCCCAATTCATGTGACAATAATAAATTAGTTCAAATCATCCCGAGCTGTGACTGTGATACTAAATTCTGCACCCTCTCCTTTCCTTCTCCCCTATGTACTCTATGAACAGTATGCTTTCTCTGTATAGCACGCAAGAAGCAATACTCTGTATCCCAGTGCGTGACAATAATAAATCAAACAATACTTTTCACTGTATCCCAGTGCGTGACAATAATAAATCAAACAATACTTTTCACTGTATCCCAATACACGTGACAATAATAAATCAAACAACACTTTTCACTGTATCCCAGTACATGTGACAATAATAAATCAAACAATACTTTTCACTGTATCCCAATACACGTGACAATAATAAATCAAACAACACTTTTCACTGTATCCCAGTACATGTGACAATAATAAATCAAACAATACTTTTCACTGTATCCCAGTACATGTGACAATAATAAATCAAAACTCCCAAAACATCCCCCCACCCCCCGAAGGGTCCAGCCTTACCATTCCTTCCATGCCGTGAGGAAGCAGCAGGACGATTCCATTCTGCCGCACCCACTTGGCCTGTCCCGGGCTGATGAACTGATCAATGATGCACTGGGCGGTGTTGTGGAAATCGCCAAACTGAGCCTCCCACAGCACCAAGGCATTGGGACTTGCCATGGCGAAGCCCAGCTCGAAACCTGCAAACAGAGAATCAGGCAGTGCACCAAACAACAGAAAGGACGGCTGCAAACTCTGTGGTTTCCTCTTTGGTATCTTATTCAACTGGCTGTTCACCACAATTGAGAGGGGTGATCTTACAGAGGTCTATAAAATAATGAGGGGCACAGATCAGCTCGATCGTCAATATCTTTTCCCAAAGGTAGGGGAGTGTAAAACTAGAGGGCACAGGTTTAAGGTGAGAGGGGAGAGATACAGAAGGGTCCAGAGGGGCAATTATTTCACACAGAGGGTGGTGAGTGTCTGGAACGAGCTGCCAGAGGCAGATGTAGACGCGGGTACAATTTTGTCTTTTAAAAAGCATTGAGATAGTTCCATGGGTACGATGGGTATAGATGGATATGGGCAAAGCAGCCCCGCTTGATTGGCCCCCCATCCACAAACATTCACTCCCTCCACCACCGACACTCAGTAGCAGCAGTGTGTACCATCGACAAGATGCACTGCAGCAACTCATCCTTAGACAGCACCTTCCAAACCCACAACCTCTCTCATCTAGAAGGACAAGGGCAGCAGATACATGGGGAACACCACCACCTGCAAGTTCCCCTCTGAGCCACTCACCATCCTGACTTGGAAATATATCGGCTGTTCCTTCACTGTCGCTGGGTCAAAATCCTGGGACTCCCTCCCTAACAGCACTGTGGGTGTACCTACACCACACGGACTGACTGATGTCCAATAACAATCCTGGAACTCCCTCCCTAACAGCACTGTGGGTGTACCTACACCACACGGACTGACTGATGTCCAATAACAATCCTTGAACTCCCTCCCTAACAGCACTGTGGGTGTACCTACACCACACGGACTGACTGATGTCCAATAACAATCCTGGAACTCCATCCCTAACAGCACTGTGGGTGTACCTACACCACACAGACTGACTGATGTCCAATATCAATCCTGGAACTCCCTCCCTAACAGCACTGTGGGTGCACCTACACCTCACAGACTGACTGATGTCCAATAACAATCCTGGATCTCCCTCCCTAACAGCACTGTGGGTGTACCTACACCTCACAGACTGACTGATGTCCAATGACAAGCCTGGAACTCTCTCCCTAACAGCACTATGGGTGTACCTACACCACACAGACTGACTGATGTCCAATGACAAGCCTGGAACTCTCTCCCTAACAGCACTATGGGTGTACCTACACCACACAGACTGACTGATGTCCAATAACAATCCTGGAACTCCCTCCCTAACAGCACTGTGGGTGTACCTACACCACACAGACTGACTGATGTCCAATAACAATCCTGGAACTCCGTACCTAACAGCACAGTGGGTGTACCTACACCACACAGATTGATGTCCAATAACAATCCTGGATCTCCCTCCCTAACAGCACTGTGGGTGTACCTACACCACACGGACTGACTGATGTCCAATAACAATTCTGTAACTCCCTCCCTAACAGCACTGTGGGTGTACCTACACCACACGGACTGACTGATGTCCAATAACAATCCTGGAACTCCCTCCCTAACAGCACTGTGGGTGTACCTACACCACGCGGATTGACTGATGTCCAATAACAATCCTGGAACTCCCTCCCTAACAGCACTGTGGGAGTACCTACACCACACGGACTGACTGATGTCCAATAACAATTCTGTAACTCCCTCCCTAACAGCACTGTGGGTGTACCTACACCACGCGGACTCCATCGTTTCAATAAGGCAGCTCACCCACCACCTTCTCCAGAGAGAGGGAAGTTAATGCTGGGCCCAGCCAGGGGCAGTCACACCCCACGAATAAATGGAAAAACTGTTTACAGCTGTTGGTGGTGATGATGAGGAAGTTCACTCCAAAGGCTGGGGTATGGGGAACAAACAGAACAGCCGCGCTCAAATTCAACTTTAACCCTGGCCAAGAGCAAACGCCCTCAGAGGCCATGGCTTTTTGGAGGAATTGAATTGTGGCCTCAGTTACTGACCCAACAATCACAGGAAGCATATACAAGCTGCCCTATCCCCCCACGATCAGTCACAGTCTGCGTTTTATTCACAGCGTACTCAATGTTTTCCCCACAGGCACACACGCACTCTTCCCAGCAAGCTTGGCACAGGGGGATCCAGAGTAAAAGTAGTAAATGTCCTACCCAGCACCCCGTATTCAGAGAGGGAGCTATTGCAGACGGTGTAAGGAGCCTGGTTGGGCCACAGGTGATTCATGGGGATGCAGGTCCTCTTATCCACGTTCTGGTCATGCAGCACGTGATGGCGATGGCTGAGAGAGGAGCAAGAGGGAGGGAGCGAGAGCAGGGTGTGGACGGAGGTGGGTGGGGCAGAGATGGGGGGACCGAGAGAGGGTGGGGGTGGGGGGCGCCAAGAGGGAGGGATAGAGAGAGAGAGAGAGAGAGAGAGAGGGAGAGAGAGGGTGGTGGGGTGACAGAGAGGAGGGGGAAGAGGAAGAAAATATTTTTCTTTAGTATCAGACCGAGTAACAGGAATCAAATAATTCACACAGTTAAAACCGGCATCCATCCAACTACACCCTGCAGTGTCGGCCGTGGCGCACAATATCAACCCACCCTTCAATCCCCTCATACTGGTTCTAGCGATCAAAGCCCCACATTCTCGAGGTAAATTACTCCCTCACTGAATTATTTCTGCCTTAACTTTGCCAATAAGGTTCGCCTCTGTTGAAAGCTGAGACTGAACGCAACACAAACGGGCTGAGGAGGAACGCTCGCATGCACACCGAGATCTGACTGTCCTTTTTGGCTGTGACACGACCAGCGTCGAGACTCTATCCTGTCCACACCCACCCCGACTGTCCTCAACACAATCGACTGCACCCTAATCGAGATCATTAACACTGAAATGGAGGCTGCCACTTGGAAACCCCACCCCACAGCACCCACCCACCTCCACCTGTCCCTACGCCAAGCAGAACGTCAATGGTTACGTTACTGGTGGAGTAACCCAGAGACCTGGCCGAATAAACCACTGTTGAAGACGGGTTCAAATCCCACAACTGAACGTGGAGTATTGAAGGTAGGTGACTTAAAGAAATCTGAAATATAAAGCTAGTCTCTAACGGTGGCCATGAAACTACTGGAATGTTTTAAAACTCGTCTGGTTCACTAATGTCCCTTTAGGGAAGGAAATCTGTCCTTACCCGCTCTGGCCTACATGTAACTTCAGAGCCACAGCAATGTGGTTGACTCTCAGTGATCTGGAAACGATCTGGCAAGACAGTCAGTACATAGAATGCCTACAGTGCAGAGGGCGGACATTCAGCCCATCGCGTCCGCACCGACTCTCTGATAGAGTTTCTGACTCAGACCCTATTCCCCGTGAAGTCACACATTTACCTTGGCCAATTCTGCTAACCCACACATCTTTGGACACCAAGGGGCAATTTAGCGCGGCCAGTTCTGCTAACCTACACATCTTTGGACCGTGGGAGGAAACCGGGCACCTGGAGGAAACTCTACACAGACAGTGACCCAAGTGGGAATCGAACCCGGGTCCCTGGGGCGATGAGGCAACAGTGCTAACCACTGTGCCCTCTTATTCTTCTGAATTCCAAGTGAATACAGGCCCAGTCAACCCAATCTCTCCTCCTATAACAACCCTGCCGTCCCAGGAATCAGTTTGATGAACATACGCTGCATTCCTCTCTTAGGTAAGGAAAATAAAACTTTGGTGCATTTTCTGTGTGTGTTACAATTCTATATGTTTACGCCCTATCTCCCTCTATAGAAAGTACATCCTTTCTGAGCTAAGGAAATATTTTTGGTACATTTTCTCTAATCCTGTCTGTTAACACCCTATGCAAAAACACTTTGGTTTAACTGAGCCCTCTGTCTCTACAAGAAGATTTCCCCTTCTGTCCTTACAAAGTTCCTCTCTCCACCTTACACTTATCACAGTGTTTTTAGATTTAGCTTAATGCTACCTGCTGATCTTCCTTTGCACCTTGCTTTGCTTTTAACCTTTAATTCTCTCCTGTACATTTCACAGTGCTGGGTCTTGACTTTATCAGAAGAATGTTGGTATCGGATTTTACTTTATTCAAAATAAAACACGGGTGGCACAGTGGGTTAGCACTGCTGCCTCACAGCGCCAAGGACCTGGGTTTGATTCCTGTCTTGGGTCACTGTCTGTGAGGAGTTTGCACCTTCTCCCCGTGTCTGCATGGGTTTCCTCCAGGTGTTCCCGTTTCCTCCCACACTCTAAAGACGTGCGGGTTGGGTGTATTGGCCATGTTAAATTGACCCTAGTGTCAGGGGACTGGCATGGGTAAAGTGTGAGGTTACGGGAATAGGGCCTGGGTGGGATTGTGGTCAGTGCAGGCTCGATGGGCCGAACGGCTTCCTTCTGTACTGCAGGGATTCTATGATTCTATTCACTTATGGAAAGCGAGTGTTGCTGGCTGGGCCAGTATTTATTGCCCATCCCTAGTTGCCCTTGGAGGGCAGTTGAGAGTCAACCACATTGCTGTGGCTCTGGAGTCACATGTAGGCCAGACCGGGGTAAGGACGGCAGATTTCCTTCCTCAAAGGGAACCAGATGGGTTTTCCCGACAATGGTTTCATGGTCACCAGTAGATTCTTCATTCCAGATTTTCAAAAACAAAAATTGATTTCAAATTCCACCACTTGCCGTGGCGGGATTTGAACCTGGGGTCCCCAGAACATTATCCTGGTTCTCTGGAATACTCAACCACGAGGCCACTGCTCCCCCATATTGTTGGATGTGTGAGCTAAGTCAATAAACTCTCTCTGGTGCCTCAGTTTTAACTTCACGCAGTTGAGGGGGGGGACAGATATTGAGACTTCCAGTGTAGCAGGAGCATTACCTGAAAGTTCCTCTCTCCACATCCTGCCCACTCAAACGGATATGAATCCCTTCATTCAGCAGGGACCCGAAGGCCATGTACTCTGCTAGAGCCCAATCCACCGTGCGGTTCTTCACCATCTCACCACGGCCTTTAAGGATACGAGTTAGACCTGCGGAAAGAGTTGAAATAAGTGCAAAAGCAACCACCGGGCAACGATAAACAGAGAGTTTTCATTTTGAGTTTACTTATTAGTGTCACGGGTAGGCTTACATTAACACCGCAGTGAAGTAATTGTGAAAATCCCCTAGTCGTCACATTCTGGCGCCTGATCGGGTTGAGGGAGAATTTAGCACCGAGCCTGCACACCTTTCGGAC
Source organism: Prionace glauca (assembly GCA_037974335.1). NCBI lineage: Eukaryota > Metazoa > Chordata > Chondrichthyes > Carcharhiniformes > Carcharhinidae > Prionace > Prionace glauca. The sequence continues at coordinate 18,129,747 of CM075751.1, read as the reverse complement.
TGTGGGAGGAAACCGGAGCATCCGGAGGAAACCCACGCAGACACTCCACACAGTGACTCAAGCTGAGAGTCGAACCTGAGTCCCTGGCGCTGTGAGGCAGCACGATAATCACAACTGCAATGCGCGATAATGATTTGGAGGAAAGATATAAATTGGGACGATTATGGAGAACGGGAGAAAATGGACAGTTGGTTGGAATCTGATTGACTTAGACGAACAAGAATTTTTTTCATTCATTCTTGGGACATGGGCATCGCTGGCTGGGCCCAGCATTTATTGCCCGTCCCTCGTTACCTGAGGGCAGTTGAGAGTCAACCACTTTGCTGTGGCTCTGGAGTCACATGTAGGCCAGACCGGGGTTAAGGACGGCAGATTTCCTTCCCTAAAGGGAGCCAGATGGGTTTTTCCAACAATGGTTTCACGGTCATCAGTAGATTCTTAATTCCAATTTTTTTTTTTTACGGAATTCAATTCCCACCATCTGCCGTGGCGGGATTCGAACCCGGGTCCCCAGAACGTCAGCTGAGTTTATACCACTAGGGCATTGCCTCCTCCTGATGAAGCCAAGAAGTAGTGGGAGATGCAATTTAACGTCCAGAAACAAGAGAGGATATATAATAGGGTATAAAACAAATGGGAAAAATCTTCAAGAAATGACACAATGATCAAAAGGGGGCTAATTACAGTTCAACCATTAGACTAGAGCAAGGCATGCAGAGAAGTCCTAGCAATTAACAGTTAAAATAAGGTCAAATAAAAAGTATCGAGAAACTAGTCCAGAAATGGCTGTTTCTCCTAATCAAAGATGTGCAGGTTAGGGGGATTGGCCATGCTAAATTGTCCCTTAGTGTCCAAAGATGTGCAGGTTAGGGGGATTGACCATGCTAAATTGTCCCTTAGTGTCCAAAGATGTGTAGGTTAGGGGGATTGGCCATGCTAAATTGTCCCTTAGTGTCCAAAGATGTGCAGGTTAGGGGGATTGACCATGCTAAATTGCCCCTTAGTGTCCAAAGATGTGTAGGTTAGGATTAGCAGGATAAATACATTACATTACAGGGATAGGGCTTGTTGTTGGTGCAGGCTCGATGGGCTGAACAGCCTCCTTCTGCACCATAGGGATTCGATGAGCCAAATATCTTCACTCCTAGGAGACAAATGTCTAGGTATCCACCCAGTGATGCCACGAGATTGTTCAGTTCTTATAGGATTTGGGGACTTTTGTCTCCAGGTACCACCCACCCCACCCCCAACCGAGATTGGGCATGTTTCCCCAGAGAGATGGCACCGACAGTGACTTGGGGAGCATGAGGGCGCATGGTGGAGATGTCCAATAGATTAGGGGAGGGGGGGGGGGATATTTATGAGCCAAGTAGGCACGTCTTATTCCTCTTATTGTGTTCACACGGGTCAGCATGCTGCTGGGTGGGGACTGTGGGGCGGTCCAGCACCATATTAACTCCCATCTACCTCCATGAATAGTGAAATCTTCAACTGGCACAGAGCTGGCCACCTCGCCAATGTGAGTCAGCGTCTCCTCATTCAGCCCAGTGGATGGACATGTCATGCTTTTCGGCTGCCCGTCGAGGGTGAAGAAACCTAAGGGCAGAAGGTGAAGCACGTGTCAAAAGGGAGAAAGACGACACAGAGACACAGCATTGACTTCATCGTTCTTCCACTCCCTCCCTCCCTCCCCCAGCGATCAAAGCCTCGCTCCTCTCCCCTTCACACTCAGAGACAACAGTTTCACAACACAAGCTTTAAGTCCAACAGGTTGATTTGGAATCACGAGCTTTGGGAGCGCTGCTCCTTCATTAGGGGAGTGGCAGTTAGTTCACAAACACTGCATGTATAGACCAAGACACAATTGCAGGATAATTCGCAGACAGGCAAGGGTTGACGAAGGGTCATCCAGACACGAAACATTGCCCCTATTCTCTCTCCACAGATGCTGTCAGACTTGCTGAGTTTTTCCAGCATTTTTCTGTTTTCATTGCAGGCTTAGATTAACACTGCAGTGAAGTTACTATGAAAATCCCACACTCCGGCGCCCGTTCGGTTTACACTGAGGGAGAATTTAGCACAGAACCAGCGCGTCTTTTGGACTGTGGGAGGAAACCGGAGCACCCGGAGGAAACCCATGCAACCACAGGAAGAACGTGTAGACTCCGCATGGACAGTGACCCGAGCTGGGAATCGAACCAGGGTCCTTGGCGCTGTGAGGCAGCAGTGCTAACCACTGTGCCACCATGGCTCTGTCAGGGGGTGGTCCTGCTCTCCAGAGGCTGGCAGCAATGGGAAACACGCCCCTGCTATTCTACTTGCAAGAGGAAAAAACACAAAACAATTGCTACTACACACTACACCTCTCTGAATCAATGATTGCCGTCACCAATGCGACCTTGAATAGCATGCACATCGACTCAAGGTGACCTCCCTCTCCTCCTGACACACTTTAAGCACAGATTAATAGATTTGAGAGGGACGCAGTCTGTGAACAGCTACACTGACTATTTAATTACTTGTGACTCTGCCTTCTCCGGCCAAACAGCAGCTTAGCTTCGTCAAGATGCACACATTCGCATTATCCTCTCCAACTAGGACAGCAGAATAGTGGCAATGGCTTCTTACTTCAATGTCAATCTGAATCACACAGTCCTTCTGAAAGTGCCCCCTCCCTTGTCTGTAACCCCCTTGCATTACCCGCTGAAATACCTACCAGGCCAGGGGGAATCCAGCCAGTGTTTGATGTGCATGATTTTCTCATCTTTCGATCTGGCATAGGCCTCCTCGCAAATCTTGTCATACTTGGCCATTTCCGCCTATAGCACACAAAAACAAACAATAATAAATTAATACACACCTTCACAATCGTAATTAAAACACCAACTGAGCGTGCGCACACACACACACACACAGGAACACACTGTGAACATACATACACACAGGAACACATCTACAAGATTATGAGGAGCATGGACAGAGTGGACAGTCAGAAGCTTTTCCCCAGGGTGAAGAGTCAATTACTAGGGGGGCACAGGTTTAAGGGGCAAAGGGCATTGTTTAAAGGAGATGTACGAGGCAACTTTTTTTTTTAAACCACAGAGGGTGGTGGGTGCCTGGAACTCACTGCTGGGGGAGTTGGTGGTGGTGGAAGCGGATACGATAGTGACTTCTAAGGGGCACCTAGACAAATAGGTGAATATGTCGGGAATAGAGGGATATGGTCCCCAGGGGGTTTTAGTTCAGTCGGGCAGTGTGGTTAGTACAGGCTTGAGGGCCTGTTCCTGTGCTGTCATTTTCTTTGTTCTCATTGAGGTCCAATGATAAACAGTGTGTTTTTGAAGGGGGGGGGGGGGGGGGGGGGGGTGGGGTGGGGGGCGCGGTGGTGGTGGTGGTGTGTGTGGGGGGCCGGGGGAGGGGGGAGAGGGGATGGAGAAGGGAGGATTCTCTGGATCGCGAGTCTAGTAATGACAGCACGATGTCACCTGCAGCTCGACACACACCCGTCGCTGACAAATAGGAGGAACCCAAACCTCAAACTCTTGCTGAGTCACAACTCCCTCGGACATCAGTTCCTCGGCGTACTTCCTCAGCACAGCTTTCTGCTTCTTAATCTGCTTGTACATCAGTGGCTGCGTGAACATCGGTTCATCCATCTCGTTGTGACCATTACGCCGATAACAAACCTTTAAAAATAGACCACAAGCAGGCTCAGGTTCCCCATCAGAAAATCACAGTCCGTCAAACATCGTTTATGTATTTCTTTATCAGTGTCACAAGTAGGCTTACATTAACACTGCAACAAAGTTAGTGTGAAAATCCCCTAGTCGCCACACTCCTGTCGGGGTTACACTGAGGGAGAATTTAGCACCTAACCAGCACGTCTTTCGGACTGTGGGAGGAAACCGGAGCACCCGGAGGAAACCCACGCAGACATGGGGAGAACATGCAGACTCCGCACAGGGAATCAAACCCAGGTCCCTGGCACTAGTAGTACTAACACTGTGTTGCCATGCCACCCTTCGCATTTCTCCAGCTTTCTCCCATCCACAGCTAATCTTTCCTTACTGAACAGCTCCCCTGCATTCCCATCTTCCACATCTGGTGGGTGTGGTGGGATTGTCACTGGGCTAGTAATCCAGAGACCCAGGGGACTCAGGGTCAAATCCTGCCAGATTAGAAGGTAGAATCTGAATTCAATAATAAATATCTGGAATTAAGAATCTACTGATGACCATTGTCGATTGTCGGAAAAACCCATCTGGTTCCCTTTAGGGGAGGAAATCTGCCGTCCTTACCCCGGTCTGGCCTACAGCAATGTGTTGACATTTAAGTATTCTCTGAATTAGGGCTGATCCAGCCAGTGAAGCCCATGTCTGAACTTAATAAAACAATCTACAGTCTCGGCCTCTGCATTGGATATATTGGACGCGGTACAGTGAAGATTCACTAGGTTGTTCCCTGGGATGACAGCATTGCCCTGTGATGAGAGGCTGCATAACCTGGGTTTATATTCTCTGGAGTTTAGAAGAAGGTGAAGCGATCTCACTGAGACGTACAAGATTCTGCAGGGGTTTGACAGATTGTTTCAGCTGGTTGTGGAACTCAGATTGGATTTGATTTATTATTGTCCCATGTATTGGGATACAGTGAAAAGTATTGTTTCTTGCGCGTTATACAGATAAAGCATGCCGTTCAAAGAGGAGAGGAGAGAGTGCAGAATGTAGTGTTACAGTCATCGCTAGGGTGTAGAGAAAGATCAACTTGATGCAAGGTAGGTCCATTCAAAAGTCTGACAGCATCAGGAAAGAAGCTGTTCTTGAGTCAGTTGGGATGTGACTGCAGACTTTTGTATCATTTTCCCGAGAAATCGAGAGCATGGGGGGGGGGGGGGGGTGCACCCTCGGGATAAGGGGGATGGTTATTTCGCACTGAGATGCGGAGAAATTTTTGCTGGTGGAGGAATTTAAGACACAGGGACATAGTTTTGGGGTATGGGCCAATCATTTGGGTCTGAGATGAGATGAGGAGTAATTTCTTCACTCAGAGGGTTGTGAATCTTTGGAATTCTCTATCCCAGAGGATTGTGGGGTGTCCCAGGCTTGAGGACATGCGAGACTGGATCAAACAGTATGTCAGGGACTCGATATTCCCTGGGATTTGGAGAGGGGAAGGTGGAGTTGAAACTGAGGATGGGCCATGATTGTATCGAATGGGGGAAGCAGGCTGGGCTCCAGGGGGCCGAATGGTCTCTCTCTTGTGCTGCTACATTCTAAAGTAAACTCTTCATTGAATCCCGACAGTGCAGAAGGAGGCCACTCGGCCCATCGGGCCTGCACAGACGACACCAACACTGGGGCCAATTTCGCGTGGTCAATCAACCTGACCCGCACATCTTTGGATGGGTCAATGGGGGACGCAAGCGAAAGAGAAAATGCTGGAAAATCTCAGCAGGTCTGGCGGCATCTGTAAGGAGAGAAAAGAGCTGATGTTTCAAGTCTGGATGACCCTTTGTCAAAGCTAAAAAGTGGGAAATATTTATACTGCAGGGGGAAGGAATGAAAAATGAGTCATAGCCACAGAAACCAGGGGAAAGGCTGCTAGTGGCAGCCCATAGAGGGAATAAAGGGTGTGAGCGGCCAAACAGCAGGGAAGCTGAAATCAGAGGGTAAACCGTGACAGATGAAGATGTGGGGGGGAGAGGGGGAGATGGGCGGGAGAGAGGTAAGATGGAGGAGGGGGGGAAGAAGGGAAGTGGGAATAAAATAGGGCAAACAGCAGAGCGGGAAAGGAAAATAAAGAAAGAAAGACAATAAAGTAAAAAAGGTAGAGAAGAGTTAAGAATGAATTAAAATTAAAGTAACGGGGTTGAGGGGACGAAGGGAATTTCTCGACATTGCTGGCTTAGAAACAGAAACAGAATTGACCAGCTGACGGTTTTGCAAGGGGCGACGTGCCCCACCTCAGCAACATAATGGGTTATCGATATTCTATCACAGTCAACTGAGACGACAGTTATCCGACTCCTGTCACACAAACAAACATAAGAACTCGGAGCAGGAGTCGGCCATCTGGCTCCTCGAGCCTGCTCCGCCATTCAATAAGATCCTAAATCTGCTCCCCCTTATTTTGAGGCCGTGCCCCCGAGTTCTAGTTTCACCCGCCAGTGGAAACAACTTCCCTGTTTCGATCTAATCTGTTCCCTTCATAAACTTATATGTTTCTATCAGATCTCCCCGTCATCCTTCTGAATTCCAATGAGTATAGATAGCCCCAGTCGACTCAGTCTCTCCTCATAAGCCAACCCTCTCAACTCCGGAATCAACCCAGTGAATCTCCTCTGCACCCCCTCCAGTGCCAGTATATCCTTTCTCAAGTAAGGAGACCAAAACTGTACACAGTACTCCAGGTGTGGCCTCACCAGCACCTTATACAGCTGCAACATAACCTCCCTGTTGTTAAACTCCATCCCTCTCGCAATAAAGGACAGAATTCCATTTGCCTTCTTCATTACCCGCTGCACCCCGCAAACCAACTCCTTGTGAAAGAAGGGCCTGGCGTCTCCAAAGCCCCTCCACCCCGCCCCCTCCCACCGCAATCCCAAACCCCTTCTCCTTTCTCCCCACCTACCAAATCAACCACCACATCCTTATGGAAAGTGCTCCTCCACTCGGCAGCCACATTGCACACGTACATCACCGCCTCGGGGTCATCTCCATTCACGTGGAAAATCGGGGCGTTCACCACACGGGCCACGTCGGTCGGGTAGGGGGAAGAGCGGGCCACTCGCGGGTCAGTCGTGAACCCAATCTGACAAGGCAATTTCAAATAGTGTGAATAGTGTGGATGAACAGAGGGATCTAGGTGTATGTGTACATAGATCCCTGAAAGTTGGGAATCAAGTAGATAAGGTTGTTAAGAAGGCATACGGTACGGTCTTGTCCCTCTGAAGCAATTTATTACCAGGTCACAATCACAACCCTCATCATTAGATCCCAGCTTCCTGAGATCATTACCTGAAGTAAAAGGATTTCTGCAGGGTTATTAAAGTTTAAGTTTATTTATTAGTGTCGGGGTAACAATGAAGTTACTATGAAAATCCCCTAGTCCGTACACTCTAGGGACTGTTCGAGTTACACCGAGGGAGAATTTAGCACCTAACCAGCACGTCTTTTTGGACTGTGGGAGGAAAATTGGGCACCCAGATGAAACGCACGCAGGAAAACGCGCAGACTCTGCAGAGACAGTGAAGGTCCCTGGAGCTGTGAGTCAGCAGTGCTAACCACTGCGCCACTGTGTTATGGGGAAGTGGGACTAGCTATGCAACATTAACAACAGCCGGCATAGACACAATGGGCTGAATGGCCTTCCCCTTGAGGTAACCACTCCAATTCCATTCTTATGCTTTTTACAGCCCGGGACAAGTGCAAGAATGCATTTAGGAGCGGCACGTTGGCACAATGGTTAGAACTGTTGCCCCACAGCTCCAGGGACCTGGATTTGATTCCCGGCTTGGGTCACCGTCTGCGTGGAGTCTGTATGTTCTCCTCGTGTCTGTGTGGGTGCCCACATTCCGAAAGACATGCTGGTTAGGTGCTAAATTCTCTTTCAGTGTAACCCAAACAGGTGCTGGAGTGTGGCGACTAGGGGATTTTCACAGTAACTTCATTGCAGTGTTAACGTAAGCCTAACTTGTGACACTAATAAATAAACTTTCAACTTCACTAGGACGGGAACCGAGGGGAATACATAAGTGGGGAGGTGAGGGTGCTAGGAATGGTTCGAATCGAGTCAAACCTGCTGTGTGGAAGCTGGGACAGCCCAAGGTTGGAACAGCAGGGCCTCACTTGGTTCTTGCTGGACAGAAGGAGACGAGGGGAACAGGAGAAGGCCCCCAGCCCAGTCAGCGTCCCACAAACAGAGGTCTGTCGGCATGATCAGCAGTAGATAAGAAAAGGAGGCCAATGCTAATTGCCACATTACATGAAGCCTTGGCGTAAAGATGGGCTGAGACTGGGGCTTGCTTGAGAGTCCAGTAGCCTGGACTCTCTGGGTCCCTTAAACGGTGCGCTTTAGCAGCAGAGTCCCACTGGAGAGGTTTTCAGAGCAGGGCCCCGTTTGCCCAGAGAAGAACGCAGTTTTGTTCTCACGGGTCAACTCTGAATCACGTGTTTAGTCAAGTGACTATTCTTCCCATCTCTACTGGGAGGCCAAGCTACTAGAGACAGTCAGAGAGCGCGTAACCCTTTCGACAATTACTGTACCTGGTTATTCGCCACCACGTGAATTGTTCCGTGGGTTGTATACGATGGGAGGTCACTCAAGTGGAAGGTTTCGTAGACAATTCCCTGCCCCGCAAAGGCTGCATCGCCGTGCAGAAGAACGGACATTACCTGGAACAGGTCAAAGTTTAATCAGTAAACATCTCTTGTAGTAGGTTTCACTGCCAGTGAACTGAACACCAGTCAGCTTTCTACCCCACCACCCCCCAACTCCTGACAAGTTCATACTGAAATTTACCTGTAAAAGTGGAACAGTGCCACAGTGGTTAGCACTGCTGCCTCATAGCGCCAGAGATAGGGGTTCAATTCCCACCTCATGTCACTGACTGCACGGAGTTTGCACATTCTCCTCCAGTGTTTGCTTGGGTTTCCCACACACTCCATAGGTGTGCAGGTTATGTGGATGGGCCATGTTAAATTGCCCCTTAGTGTCCAAAGATGTGCAGGTTAGGTGGATTGGCCGTGCTGAATTGTCCCTTAGTGTCCAAAGATGTGCAGGTTAGGTGGATTGGCCATGTTAAATTGCCCCTTAGTGTCCAAAGATGTGCAGGTTAGGTGGATTGGCCATCCTAAATTGGCAGAGGGATTAGCAGGGTTAATACTCAGGTTATGGAGATAGGGCTTGGGTGGGATTATTGTTGGTGCAGGCTTGATGGGCCAAATGGCCTCATTCTGCACTGTCGGTATTCTACGATATGCGCAGATGTGCAGAGGATCGATTGGATAACACTCAAACCTCATTCCGTTGGGATACGCACAGGAATAATTTGGGATGACACCAAACAGTTGATAAGAGTCAGGCTATTCACTTGATGAGCATTTACAGCAAGATTTACAGACAAGACTGAACATCAGCCAACAAGAACAATACAATTGTCTCTCATTTATATAAATACTCGCTTGGTACAATAGACCTTGAACGTTGCTGAAAAGACATGTTGCTTAAGTTTTGCACCTTGAACTCACCAGGACAAGTACAAGAATACCAAATTTCAAACCATCACAACAATTTATACTGCAGAGAGAACGGTTCTGGTTGGGTGGCAAGCTGAGTCCGATTGGCCAAGGTCTATGTGAGTCTGCACGTTCTCCCCGTATCTGTGTGGGTTTCCTCCCGGTGCTCCGGTTTCCTCTGAGTCTGAAAGACGTGCTGGTTAGGTGCTAAATTCTCCCTCAGTGTAACCTGAATAGGCGCCGGAGTGCGGCGACTATGGGATTTTCACAGTAGCTTCATTGCAGTGTTAATGTAAGCCTACTTGTGACACTAATAAATAAACTTCATCCTCAAGAGCTCGTAATGTGGCTCACTTATGCTGGCTCAAAGTGACATGCAAACAGAGGGACCTGCTCTCTGCAAACTAAAGGAATATGTCCAAGCCTTGAACTTTTTGGAATTATCCAGAATTATCAAATTCAATGTCCTGCTTCCCCCTTCCCACCCACATCCTTTGATCCCTTTAGCCCCAAGAGCTATATCTAATTTCTTCTCTGAATCACACAACGTTTTGGCCTCAACTACTTTCTGTGGGACTGAATTCCAAACATTCACCACCCTCTGGGTGAAGAAATTTCTCTGCACTTCAGTTGTAAAATGTTCACCCTCAAACTATGACCCCCAGTTCTGGACTCCACATGATCAGGAACATTGTTTCTGAATCTACTCTGTCTAATCCTGTTAGAATTTTATAAGTTTCTATGAGATCCTCTCTTCTAAACGCCAGTGAATATAATCCTAACCGACTTAGTCTCTCCTCGTATGACAGACCCGCCATCCCAGGAATCAGCCTGGTAAACCTTCGCTGTACTCCCTCTATAGCAAGTACATCCTTCCTCAGATAAGGAGACCAAAACTGCACACAATACTCCAGGTGTGGCCTCACCAACACCCTGTACAATTGCAGCAAAACATCCCTATCCCTGTACTCAAATCCTCTCGCTATGAAGGCCAACATACCATTTGTCTTCTGTACTGCCTGCTGTACCTGCGCGCTTACTTTCAGCAACTGATGCACGAGGACACCAAGGTTTCCGAGTATCCATCTCTCTCAATTTACACCCATTCGACGAATAATCTGTCTTCCCCTTATTGCTACCAAAGTGGATCACCTCACTTTTATCCATATTATATTGTATCTGCCATGCAGATACCCACACAGCAGACAGATGCATTTTTGTTTCATTTTTGGTTTTTCCATGTAGCGTTTCAGAGTAGGGTTTGAACAGATTGATTGACAAGAGATAGAGAGTCATTTGAAGGGGTAGGAGGAGCTACGCAGATGCACCATAGAAAGCATCCTTTCTGGATGTATCATAGCTTGGTATGGGCTCCTGCTCTGCCCAAGACAGCAAGAAACTAACGGGTTGTGAACGTAGCCCAACCCATCACACAAACCAGCCTCCCATCCACCGACTCCGACTACACTTCCTTGGGAAAAGCAGCCAGCAAAATCAAGAACCCCACGCACCCTGAATATTCTCTCTTCCACCTTCTCCCATCGGGAAAGAGATACAAAAATCTGAGATCACGTATTTACTGACAAGAGTAGCTTCTTCCCTGCTGCCATCAGACTTTTGAATGGACCTACCTCACATTAAGTTGATCTTTCTCGGCACCTGAGCTATGACTGTAACACTACATTCTGCACCCTCTCTTTTCCTTCTCCCCTATGTACTCTGTGAACTGTATGCTTTGTTTGTGCAGCATGCAGGAAGCAATACTTTTCACTGTATCTCAATACATAATCATAGAATCTACAGTACAGAAGGCCATTTAGCCCATCCAGACTGTACCAAAAACAATCCCACCCAGGTCCGATCCTATTCCTGTAACCCCACATACTAACCTTCCTAATCCCCCTGACATTAATGGGCAATTTAGCACTGCCAATCCACCGAGCCAGCTCGTCTTTCAGACTGTGGGAGGAAACCCACACAGACATGGGGAGAACGTGCAAACTCCGCACGGACAGTGACCCAAGCCGGGGATTCGAACCCGGGTCCCTGGCGCTGTGCCAACCACTGTGCCACCCCTAAAAGGTGACACTGTTTCAGAGATACTGCACCAGCAGATGCCATGGCGGATATAACAGCACAAATGTGAATAATGTACTTTGGAAGATCTAATGAAGATTGGAAATATACAGTAAATGGCAGAACCCTTAAGAGGGATCTGGGTGTACAGGTACACAGGTCACTGAAAGTGGCAACGCAGGTGGAGAAGGTAGTCAAGAAGGCATACGGCATGCTTGCCTTCACCGGCCGGGGCACTGAGTTTAAAAATTGGCAAATCATGTTGCAGCTTTATCGAATCTTAGGCTGCATTTGGAATATAGTATTCAATTCTGGTCGCCACACTACCAGAAGGATGTGGAGGCTTTGAAGAGGGTACAGAAAATATTTACTAGGATGTTGCCTGGTGTGGAGGGCATTAGTCATGAGGAGAGGTTGGAGAAACTTGGTTTGTTCTCTCTGGAACGACGGAGGTTGAGAGGCAACCTGAAAAAAAGTTCATTAGATTATGAGGGGGAATGGACAGAGCGGATAGTCAGAATCTTTTTCCCAGGGTGGAAGCGTGAATTACTAGGGGGGCACAGGTTTAAGGTGCAAGGGGCAAGGAGATGTATGAGGCAAGTTTTTTACTTTACACAGAGTGTGGTGGGTGCAAGGAACTTGGGGGAAGAAGTGGAAGCAGATACGAAAGTGACGTTTAAAGGGCGTCTTAACAAGTTACATGAATGAAACGGGAATAGAGGGATATAGCACGAGGGGGCATGGCTTTAAATTAAGGGGGGGTAGTTATAGGACAGATGTCAGGGGTAGGTTCTTTACCCAGAGGGTGGTGAGGGACTGGAATGCCCTGCCAGCTGCAGTTGTAAATGCGCCTAGTTTGGGGCGTTTAAGAGATCTGTGGATAGGTTTATGGATGAAAAGGGATTGGTTTAGGCTAGTGGGTCATTGTTTTTGTAACTGGTCGGCGCAACATCGTGGGCCGAAGGGCCTGTTCTGCGCTGTAATGTTCTATGTTCTATGGTCCCCGGAAGAGTAGAGGGTTTTAGTTCAGCCAGCAGCATGGTCAGTGCAGGCTTGGAGGACCGAAGGGCCTATCCCAGTGTTGTAAATTTCTTTGTTTTAAAGATTCCTCTCCCAAGCTCTAAGTCTTTTAAAGAGAAACTTCTGTTGTATCAGCGGGAGACCTTGTTCCTCCCACCTTCAGCATACACTCAGAGTACGAATAGTTTCCTCGAGGGATATAAGGGATTGTACGACAGAGCTGATCAGACACGTTGTACCTTCTTTCCTTCTGTGTCACTGAGGTAAAACTGTTCCGCTTTGGTCTTTCCTTGTACGACAGGATCAACGGCCTCCAGATGCGAAGGGTTGGCCACCAGCGAGAGGGTGATGTTCCGGTTAGTGACACGGTTGATCCGCCTGTGGTACATCCCCAAGTGGTATTTCACGTCACCGGTACCCTGTCAAGAAAGACAAACAAGGCAGGGTCACTCTCAGCCTTTAGAACCCTACAGTGCAGAAACAGGCCCTTCGGCCCATCGAGTCTGCACCGAACACAATCCCACCCAGACCCTATCCCCATATCCCTACACATTTACCTGCTAATCCCTCTAACCTACACATCCCAGGACACTAAGGGGCAATTTTAGCATAGCCAATGAACCTAACCCGCACATCTTTGGACTGTGGGAGGGAACCGGAGCACCCGGAGAAAACCCACGCAGACACCAGGAGAATGTGCAAACTCCACACAGGCAGTGACCCGAGCCGGGAATCGAACCCAGGACCCTGGAGCTGTGAAGCAGACCCTGGAGCTGTGAAGCTGGGAGACACCTACCACTCCACTAACGTCTGCACTGCACAGAAACACTGACCGTCAGCCAGACGTTCCCCCCACCACCCCCCCCCCCCCCCCCCCACCCCGCCCAGAGCACTCACCTCATCCGCAGCTTCCAACTTCGAGTCAAACTGACAGAAAATCTGCTCCAGCTCCTTCCGGATGACGTTCGCCAACACGTTCAGGCGGCCCCTGCACGGGATGAGGAGACACGTGAGAAACAAAAAGCCCACAGTAAGAGGGCTGCAGTCGGGTCGGGCAAACCGGTGGTCCACAAGGCACTTACTGAGCTGGGTTCTGAGGGCAGCACACTCGCCCCACTCTCGAGGGGAAGAGACTTCTCGGAATTCCCTATCGGATTTCTCGGTGACTGTTGTATATTATCTTAGAATCCCTACAATGCAGAAGGAGGCCATTCAGCCCATCGAGCCTGCACCGACCACAATCCCACCTGAACTCTGTCCCAACAACCCCATGTATTTGCCCTAGCTGGTCTCCCTGACACCAAGGGGCAATTTAGTACGGTCAATCCACCCAAATACATATCTTGGACGCTAAGGGGCAATTTAGCGTGGTGAATTCACCTAACCCGCTCATAAAATCAGTGCAGAAGAAGGCCATTCGGCCCATCGACTCTGCACCGACCACAATCCCATCCAGGCTCTACCCCGACATCCTCACACATTTACCTGTTAATTTTTCTAACCTACACATCCCAGGATTCTAAGGGGCAATTTAGCATGGCTAATCAACCTAACCTACGCATCTTTGGACTGTGGGAGGAAACCGGAGCACCCGGAGGAAACCCACGCAGACACAAGGGAGATGTGCAAACTCCGCACAGTGACCCAGGCCAGGACTTGAACCCGGGTCCCTGGTGCCGTGAAGCAGCAGTGCTAACCACTGTGCCGCTCCATATTGATGGCCTCTAGTTATGATCTTTTCCCACAAGGGGAAACATCATTCTCTCTGTATCCTTGTTGTTAATAACCTTTCAAGATTTTAGAGTGCTCAATTAGATTATCCCAGCAGCCTTTATTTTCCAAGGGAAAGGAAACACAGTCTGTCAAATCTTTTCTGATTATATATATGACATAAAATCGCTCCCTCAATGTCAACAAAACGACGGAGATTACCATCAACTTCAGGAAGCAGAGTGGAGTACATGCTCCTGTCTACATCATAGAACACTACAGCACAAACAGGCCCTTCGGCCCACGAGTTGCACCAATCACATCAACACCTACCAACCTACAGACCTATCTATAACCCTCAATCTCATTAAACCCCATATACTCATCCAGAAGTCTTTTAAAAGACCCCAGCGAGTTCGCCTCCACCACCACTGACGGCAGCCGATTCCATTCACTCACCACCCTCTGAGTGAAAAACTTACCCCTAACATCACCTCTGTACTTCCCTTCCTGTACCTTAAATCTGTGTCCTCTCGTAGCAACCAATTCAACCCGGGGAAATAGCCTCTGAGTGTCCACCCTATCTATTCCTCTCAACATTTTGTAAACTTCTATCAGGTCGCCTCTCAACCTTCGTCTCTCCAGGGAAAAGAGTCCCAGCTCCCTCAACCTAACTTCATAAGGCATGCCTCCCAGTCCAGGCAACATCCTTGTAAATCTCCTCTGTACCCTTTCAATAGCTTCTACGTCTTTCCTATAGTGAGGCGACCAGAACTGCGCACAGTACTCTAAATGAGGCCTGACAAGGGTCTTATAAAGTTGCAGCATTACCTTCCGACTCCTAAACTCAATCCCTCGATTAATGAAGGCCAGTACACCATACGCTTTCTTGACCACCTCCTCCACCTGCGAGGCCGATTTAAGAGTCCCCTAGATCCTTCTGCTCTTCAACACTACTCAGACTTCTGCCCTTGATAGTGTACTCGTTCATCCTGTTGGTTCTGCAAAAATGGACGACTACGCATTTATCCGCGTTGAAGTCCATCTGCCACTTCTCCGCCCATTCCTGCATCCTATCTATGTCCTGCTGCAACTTTTGCCATCCTTCCAGACCATCCACAACACCACCGACCTTAGTGTCATCAGCGAACTTGCTAACCCATCCCTCCACTTCCTCATCCAGGTCATTTATGAAAATGACAAACAACAAAGGTCCCAGAACAGATCCTTGAGGCACTCCGCTGGTGACTCAATAGGGACAAAGTTGAAAGGGTCGAGAGTTTCAAGTTTTTAGGTGTCCAAACCATCAACCACCTGTCCTGGTACCTGCACGCTGACAGTATAGTTTAGAAAGCCCACCATCGCCTCTACTTTCACAGAAGGCTAAGAATCAGCTACGACTCTCACCAACTTTTATAGATGCACCATAGAAAGCATTCTTTCTGGTTGTATCACAGCTTGGTATGGGCTCCTGCTCTGCCCAAGACTGCAAGAAACGACAAGGGTTGTGAATGTAGCCCAGTCCATCACACAAACCAGCCTTCCATCCACTGACTCTGTCAAACATTTCCCACTGCCTCGGGAAAAGCAGCCAGTATAAACAAGGACCCCACACACCCCGGACATTCTCTCTTCCAACGGGAAAACACAGGAAGGAAGCTGTTCTTGAGTCAGTTCATGGTCTTTCTGTGGTGCATCTGTAAAAATTGGCGACAGTCATAGCCTTGGCCTCCTGAGAAAGAGGCGTTAGTGGGCCTTATATTCAATAATTCTGAAAAGCTTTTCATAGAATCCTACAGCCCTTCGGCCCATTGACCACAATCCCACCCATTTCGTTATCCCCATATTGATGGAGCGCATACATCTTGTGGGGGAAGAGCAGTCATCGATATAAATAGACACTGAGAAATCCAATAGGGAATTCAGAAAAACCTCTTCACTCAGAGTGGGGAGAATGTGGAACTCACTGCCACAGGGGAGGTTGAGGTGAACAGGGTGGATAAACATGAGGGAGAAGGGAAGAGGGAGAAGGAAAGGGGGAGTTCAGAGATAGATGAGGGAAGATGGGACGAGACTTGAGTGAAGCCTAAGTGCTGACATGGGCTGAATGGCCTGTTTCTGTGCTGGATATCCTAGCTTTGGAATCCTACTCCTGTCAGTGGAAGGGTCAAGCCCTGTTTCACTCAATTCCCAAAGTGAGTTGCATTGACCACAAAGTGGAGGAGAGTCAACGGGTCCATCCATGAGCTGCAGGTTAACAACAGGTCAAATGTCCAAAGGGCCGGAATTAGCCAGCCGGACGGAGAAAGAGAAAGGGAGTGAAAGATAACGCTGGGGTTTTCTTTATATCCGCTGTGGGGAGTGACTAGCTCCCAGTGGCAGGGAGCCCTGACCCACCAGCCTCCGGCGTTACCTGTGAGGCATGCCCATGATGATGTTGTCAACACCACTTTCGCTGGACTTGTCGATGATGGTCTTCAGTGCAGGAATCAACACCTCGCAGCCCTCCAGGCCAAAGCGTTTCTCCGAAGACCACTTCCTCTGCAGAAACTCCTCAAACCTGAGACAGAGAGAGAAAAGAACATCAAACCGACAGAAGGATAAGAATGAGGCACAGCCATCCTGATAAGTTCAGAGCATCGAGGGGTTAATTGATTCAAAGCCACGCAAAATTGGCTTCTTAAAACCACGCAACCAGAAATAAGTCAGGCAAACCTTCTGATATGCTCCCCCACCCATATGATACGTAAGTACGTCCTGGATGGTGTCGAGCTTCTTGAGTGTTGTTGGGAGACTCACCCATCCAGGCAAGCGAAGAGTATTCCATCACACTCCTGCCTTGTGCCTTGTGGATGGTGGACAGGCGTTGGGGGGAAATCAGGAAGTGAGTTACTCTCCGCAGGATTCCCAGCCTCTGACCTAGAAGACCTCCAGAAGAGTGAGAGGGGGAAATCTCATTGAAACATCGAGGATCTTTAATGGGGCTTCACACATTAGATGCTGAGAGGATGTTTCCCTTCATGGTAGAGTGTAAGACTGGAGGGCATTGACTCAGAATAGAGAAAAATGTATGCCTGTCCTTCCTATCAGGCATTTGTGGAGTTGCCCAGTCTCGGCGGGGGGAGAAAATACTGACCTGGTAGAGCGGATCAGCCTGGCCAGGAGGGTACGTTTCTCTTCGTTCGTGAACCGCATGGCACTCGGAGTCTCAAACTTCTGCCTGATCCACTGGCATTGTTCCAGATCATTGATAAACATGAACTCCACACCAATGTGTTGGCAGTACGACATCTGCCGAGAGGCAAGAGAGCACTTGGCTGAGTGCAGGTCGTGCGAAAAGATGCCCATTAACGCTATTTATCAGACAAACACCATTAGACTGTTTACAATAAAGCGCCAGAGTTTCATTTTTCCTTGGCAGTAGTATCAGTCAAAGTAGGAATACAAGTGTGGAACGTTTTCTGATATTCGGCTTAAATGGGGCGACACGATGGCACAGTGGTTAGCACTGCTGCCGGGTTTGATTCCCAGCTTGGGTCACTGTCTGTGCAGAGCTTGCACCTTTTCCCTGTGTCTGTATGGGTTTCCCCCGGGTGCTCCAGTTTCCTCCCACAGTCCAAAGATGTGTAGGTTAGGTGGATTGGCCATGCTAAATTGCCCCTTAGTGTCCAAAGATGTGTAGGTTAGGTGGATTGGCCATGCTAAATTGTCCCTTAGTGTCCAAAGATGTGCAGGTTAGGTGGATTGGCCATGCTAAATTGTCCCTTAGTGTCCAAAGATGTATAGGTTATGAGCATTGGCCACGCTCAATCGTCCCTTAGTCTCACTGAGATTAGCAGGGTAAATATGTGGGGTTGTGGGGATAACGCCTGGGTGGGATTGTGGTGCAGACACTAGAGGCTGAGTGACCTCCTTCTATTCTGTAGGGATTCTGTGATTCTATGACCATCAAGTGGCTGAACTGCAGATACTGGTTTCCCAGCAACCGTTGCTAACTTAAAATGAGACAATACCAATGAATGATCAAAGTATGGACTGGACCTCTTCCAAGAATCTTTCATAACCATGGCACATAAAATGACAGGGGGGGGGGGGGGGGGGTGAAATTAAATAAGAAAAAGAAGTGCCTTCAGCCCTTCAAATTCCAGCACCTACCTCCATCCGTCGAATGATCTCTCGGAGGGGAAGGGCAGTTTCATTGCCTCCAATGAAAGTGGTGGTGGGCAAATGGAAGACTTTGTCGAGGTCCGATTCATCCAGGCCGTAAAATGCTGCATAATGTGGACCGCGAGGTGATAAGGAGGAGACGGGGAAGCCAAGGGGGAGGAGGAGAAGCACAGAAAGCCACGTGGTCCATCGGTGGTCAGTGGGTTGGGGAGGGGGAACAATGCAAAGGAAGGTACATGCGGGGCAAGATGGCATGGGTCGTAACAGGAAAAAGACGAGACACGGGTTTGGGAGAGCGAATATGGCGCGCACAAACAATTCCAGGTCGTTAAATGTGCGTCGGGGAAGCAGTCACAAAAGGCAGGGGTAGAAAGCGGTTTGGTGAAATGAGGCGTCCCGATGTGCAATTTCGATTCGAGACCGAAACGGAAAGCGCCGTAGAAATAAAAAAAAAAGACACATTAGTGTACACCATTGGAGGAGAGGGTGGGAGGTTGGAGAGGGGAGGAGGAGGGACGAACAAGAAGAATAAAGAAAAAAAAGTTAATTTTTAGTGTTCGACCTCGCGACGCACGCCTTAGCTACAACCGGACGGGCACACAACTAGACAGCGGGCGGGCTTGCCACATCAAACATGCACGGGCAAACACAACACATGGTCAAGTGCCCTTGGTGAATGGGTGGAGCCGAGCAAGCACATGCACCCCAGCTATTAGTGTGGTAACTCAGCAATACTTGGACTGCGGATTATGACACGCATAACAATTCCAATCAAACCGTTCTCCTCAAGAGCCAGAGGATACGACCAGGCTAGAATTATTCTGATAATGTCTGAAAATTAAATCCTCTTCCGCCAACCCCAAACAGGATAGAACTGTTCGTTCTGCAACTCCTGGTTGCCACCTCGGGGCTGCGGCCACAGTGAAAGGCACCTCCAATTCCACCGGCAGGGCACTCTCTCGGTGCATGATCCCTGCAGGCACCAGAGAAAGACAAGACACAATGGTTCAGGAATGCCAGCTGAAAGGCACTGTTCAGACGCGGGCTTTCGCTCCGAGGGATTAAGTCGGGGGAACCTTCTGTGGCCTAATTCAAATCCTCGAGAAATGTGTAACTTTCTGACCTTGTCTGTGTTACAATAACATCTTACACAAGCAATGGGGACTGTGATTAACCTTCTGGAGAAACAGGGCGAGGCGGTGGGGTGTAACTGGCGGGTGCTGACATATTTAAAGTCTGCGGATACGGGCAGTTTCAAACTGAACGCCAGCTCTCTCATTAACTCCCCTCCCCCAAACAAACTTATAGAACAAAGAATATCAAAACATAAACCATACAAATTGCAAACAAGACAGAACTAAAGGAAAAGGGACAAGGAGGAGGAGGGAGGGGGGGGGAAAACAGACAGGGGAAGCAGGAGAGGAGTTGGGAGTCGAGGGGGGGGTGAAACGGACAGACGGACAGGGGGAGGGAGGGGGTACAGACAGGCAGAGCGGGTTGGGGGGGGGGGGGAGAAAAGACAGGCAGAGAGGAGGGGGGTGGGGGGAGGACAGGCAGAGAGAGGGGGTATCCAAACTGCAAGTCACCCCCAATCCCATGCATCTGCATTTTCTGCAAGAGCCTACCATGGGGAACCTTATCAAACGCTTTGCTAAAATCCACATAGACCAAGTCAACAGCCTTACCCATATCCACCTCTTTGGTCACCTTTTCGAAAAACTCAATAAGGTTTGTAAGGCACGACCTACCCTTCACAAAACCGTATTGACTATCCCTAATCAATTTATTTCCCTCCAGAAGATTATAAATCTTATAATTCTTTCCAAAACTTTACCCACAACAGAAGTAAGGCTCACCGGTCTATAATTCCCAGGATGGTCTCTACTCCCCTTATTGAACAAGGGGACAACATTTGCTATTCTCCAATCTTCCAGCACAATACCTGAAGCCAATGACGACATGAAGATTAAAGCCAAAGGCTCTGCAATCTCCTCCCTAACCACCCAGAGAATCCTAGGGTAAATCCTATCCAGCCCAGGGGACTCATCTATTTTTATAGTCTTAAGAATTGCCAACACCTCCTCCTTATGTACCTCAATCCCATCTAGTCTACTACCTGGTATCGCAGTATTCTCCTCGATTACACTGACTTTTTCCTGTGTGATTACTGACGAAAAATACTCATTCAGTGCCTCTCCCATCTCTTCAGGCTCCATGCACAACTTCCCACTGCTGTCTCTGACTGGCCCTAATCTCGCCCTAACCAATCTTTTATTCTTGATATACCTGTAGAAAGCTTTAGGAATTTCCTTGATTGTATCTGCCAAAGTCTTCTCATGTCCTCTCCTAGCTCCTTCCTGGCTAATTTATAACTCTCCAGTGCCCTAACTGAGCCTTCACGTCTTACCTTTACATAAGCCTCATTGTTCCTCTTCACCAGAGATTCAACTTCCTTAGTACACCACAGTTCCCTCACTCGACCACTTCCTCCCCGCCTAACAGGTACATATTTATCAAGGACTCGCAGTAGCTGCTCCTTGAATAAGCTCCACATTTCAGATGTTCCCAGCCCCTGCAATTTCCCACTCCATCCAATGTATCCTAAATCTCGCCTAATAGCCTCATAATTACCTTTCCCCCAGCTGTAACTTCTGCCCTTCAGTATATGCCTATCCTTTTCCATCACTAAGGTAAACGTGACTGAATTGTGGTCACTATCACCAAAGTGCTCACCTACCTTCAAGTCTAACACCTGGTCTGGTTCATTACCCAGTACCAAATCCAATGTAGCCTCACCTCTTGTTGGCCTATCTACATACTGTGTCAGGAAACCTTCCTGCCCACATTGGACAAAAACTGACCCCTTCTAACGTGCTTGAACTATAGCTTTTCCAATCGATATTTGTAAAGTTAAAAGTCCCCCATAACAACTACCCTGTTACTTTCGCACCTATCCAGGATCATCTTTGCAATACCTTCCTCCACATCTCTGGAACTTTTTGGGGGCCTATAAAGAATTCCCAACAGTGTGATCTCTCCTTTCCTGTTTCTAATCTCAGCCCATACTACCTCAATAGACAGGTCCACATCAAACGTCCTTTCTGCCACCGTAATACTGTCCTTGACTAACAATGCCACGCCTCTCCCCCCCCCCTACCACCTTCTCTGCTCTGACTGAAACATCTGAACCCCGGAATCTGCAACAACCATTCCTGTCCCTGCTCTATCCATGTCTCTGAAATGGCCACAACATCGAAGTCCCAGGCACCAATCCAGGCTGCAAGTTCATCCACCTTATTGCGTATGCTCCTCGCATTAAAGTATACGCACTTCAAACCACCCTCCCGCCTGCCAATACACTGCTGTGACCGAGAAACCTTATCCATGACCTCCCTATTCTCATCCTCCTGTACAATTCAGGTTCCCATCCCCTCTCTGAATCAGTTTAAACCCCCCAGAATAGCATTGGCAAATTCTACCCCCCCCTCCCCCCAAGATATTAGTACACCTCTGGTTCAGGTTCAGACCATCCCCCTTGTAGAGGTCCCATCTACCGCAGAATGACCCCAATTATCCAAGTATCTGAACCCTTCCCTCCTGCACCATCCCTTCAGCCACGAGTTCAAATGTTTTCTCTCTCTCTGTTCTTCTCCACGCTATACTGCGGCACAGGTAACAAACCAGAGATAACCACTCTGTTTGTTTTAGCCCTAAGCTTCCACCCTAACTCTCTGAATTTCTGTTTTATATCCCTATATTCCTACCTCTGTCATGAGTGCTGACATGAACCACCACTTGGGGCTGGTTCCCCTTCCGCTTAAGGATCCCGAACACTTGACAGAGAGGGGGGGTGAGAAAAAGGAGAAGGGGGTGGGGG
Source organism: Prionace glauca (assembly GCA_037974335.1). Lineage (NCBI taxonomy): Eukaryota > Metazoa > Chordata > Chondrichthyes > Carcharhiniformes > Carcharhinidae > Prionace > Prionace glauca. The sequence continues at coordinate 18,107,661 of CM075751.1, read as the reverse complement.
TGAGGAACAGACAGGAGGGAGAGAGAGGTGGGGGGGTGGAAAACAGACAGGAGGGGGAGAGAGAGAAAGAGTGGGGGTGGAACAGACAGGAGGGAGAGAGAGGAGGGAAGGGGGAGACAGACAGGGGGGGGGGGAGACAGACAGGAGGGGGGGAAGAGAGAGAGAGAGAGAGAGAGAGGGAGAGAGAGATCAGGAGAGAGAGAGACAGACAGGAGGGGAAGGGGGGGGACAGACAGGAGGGGGGGGAAGAGAGAGAGAGAGAGAGAGAGAGAGAGAGGGAGAGAGAGATCAGGAGAGAGAGAGAGAGAGAGACAGACAGGAGGGGAAGGGGGGGGGGGGACAGACAGGAGGGGGGGGGAAGAGAGAGAGAGAGAGAGGATGGGAGGGGAGAGAGAGAGAGAGAGAGAGAGTGGGAGAGAGAGAGGAGGGGGAGGGAGGGGACAGGCAGGAGGGAGGGGGGGGAAGAGAGAGAGAGAGAGAGAGAGAGAGGACAGACAGGAGGGAGAGAGAGAGGGGGGGGAACAGACAGGAGGGAGGGAGAGAGAGAGAGAGGGGGGGGGTCAGACAGGAGGGAGGGGGGGAGAGAAAGAGAGAGAGACACACAGAGGACAGACAGGAGGGAGGGAGGGAGAGAGAGAGTGTGAGAGAGAGAGAGAGAGAGTGTGAGAGAGAGAGAGAGAATGTGAGAGAGAGAGAGAGAGAATGAATGACAAACACAGAGGGACAAACACAGAAGGAAAGAGAAAACGAACAAGAAAGAATGCCCCCTGGCCATGTAGATTATTTGGGTTTAGAGACAGATGGTGAGGGAATCGAGGTGTCCAAATTCACACCCTGGGATGTCAGCCAAGGTCGAGAGTTAAACTTGGCTTGTTCTGATACAAGGCCCATCATCGAATGTTCCTTATGGACTCCTTTGGCCTTGCCTGTAGGTTACAGTCACATTGCTTGTTCTGCTCAGTCCACCTGTCCCTTTAATGCTGCAATCCTGAGTTTCGTCCACGAGGTGGTGGTCAAAATGGTCAGAGAATGGCACAAAAGGTCAGAGTTCAACTGGCACTTGGGTGGGGGAAGCCTAAAGGCTAAAGGGAAAAATTAGCTTCTGAGTTCAGGGCTCGGGAATAAAAATTCTAAATCTTGATCCTAGCTTTGTCTTTTCAAGGTGAAAGGGTCAGTGAGCTTTCTCAATATTGCAAAATAGATTGCCTTTTTTTTTTACCGTCGAGATGACTTGGACTGCTGTTTTCTTGATCACTCGGTGGAAAAAATAGGCTTCTTAAGAAGAAAATTCCTGTTTGGGAAGACATTTATAGTCTCATGGACAAGAGCAACCTCAGAGTAACAGCCACACGAACTACCTAATGGACGGATAACTCACTCCTCAACTGTGTCCTGGGTGACACCAATGAATGGGGTACATACAACAAGACACAAGATGGATCAGCAAAGCACGGATAAACAGGTAGGGCAGACAACCAGGGGCACAGGGTATTGGAAGGGACTGATTGAGACCGTGTAAACAAGAGAAACACTTAACCCTTTTGGGAACTTGAGAAGGGTTGGAGGTGTGAAAGGCATTCTTGAAAGAGCGAGAGAGAGAGAGAGAGAGCCATCACGTTACACTTCCTCTAGTGACAAGTGTCAGTTCGCACAACCAATCATCAAGGATTTGGATTAGCACTGAAGAAACAAAGACTAGTCTATTGATAATCAAATCTCTTCCCCATCAGAGCAACCATTTCGTATAATTCCTTCTGGTAGCCGTTAGACACTCAAAATCTGTTAGGTATTGTAAAAACACACCAAGCAATGCCGCTTGATACCCCAAAAACGAGAGTCTCATTGATTTATCGATCAGAGATGTCATGACTCAGTGGAGGGGTGTGTCCCACTTATCCCCAACTCCCTCGAACTTGGCAGCTCGCTCGGCCATTTCAGGAGGGACGGTTAAGAGACAACCATGTTGCTGTGGGGTTAGGAGTCACATGGGTAGCACAGTGGTTGTCACTTTCCGGTTACCCATTCCCGGATTGGGTCACTGTTTGTGCGGAGTCTGCACATTCTCCCTGTGTCTGCGTGGGTTTCCTCCCAGAGTCCAAAGATGTGTAGGTTAGGTGGATTGGCCATGCTAAATTGTCCCTTAGTGTCCAAAGATGTGCAGGTTAGGTGGATTGGCCATGCTAAATTGTCCCTTAATGTCCAAAGATGTGCAGGTTAGGTGGATTGGCCATGCTAAATTGTCCCTTAGTGTCCAAAGATGTGCAGGTTAGGTGGATTGGTCATGTTAAATTGCCCCTTAGTATCCAAAGATGTGCAGGTTGGGTGGATTGGCCATGCTAAATTTTCCCTTAGTGTCCAAAGATGTGCAGGTTAGGTGGATTGGTCATTTAAATTGCCCCTTAATCCAAAGATGTGTAGGTTAGGTGGATTGGTCATGCTAAATTGTCCCTTAGTGTCCAAAGATGTGTAGGTTAGGGGGATTGGCCATGCTAAATTGTCCCTTAGTGTCTAAAGATGTGCGGGTTAGGTGGATTGGTCATGCTAAATTGTCCCTTAGTGTCCAAAGATGTGTAGGTTAGGTGGATTGGCCATGCTAAATTGCCCCTTAGTGTCCAACGATGTGCGGGTTAGGGGGATTGGCCATGCTAAATTGCCCCTTAGTGTGCAGGGTAAATGTGGAGTTACGTGAATAGATGAGAGTTGTGTCAGTGGTGCAGGCGCGATGGGCTGCACGGCCCGTTTCTGCACCGTGGAAGATTTTACAATTCGTCTACGATCCTTCCCCAACTAAAAAGTGCACCCAAGGGATTCTTGGGCTGTCCTCGTTGGGGGATGGTTTAAATTCCAAAAGAGAATTAGGCATGACATCGGTGATTTTGAAATCAGATCTGAAAGCAGGCTGCTGTTGGTTTTTTCAGCCTGTCCCTCCCAAACCTGCTCCCCCCCCCACCCACCCCCACCCCCACCCCCACCCCCACCCACCCCGCTGGTCTCACTCAGATCAGAAACAAATCAAAACGCCAAACAACAAAGACAAAACTGGCTGAATGTCAACAGCGGCAGCTACTTGCCTACCTCCTACTGTCAATTTTTTCAGGCGCTCCTTGCAGACTGCGATGTCTATGGGTGGAGAGTGCAAGAAACAAGACAAAAAAAAACAGAACAGCGAGCAAAATAGTTAGTCTTTAAAAAAAGGAAAAGTCTAAAAAAAAAATAATAAAAATTAAAGCCAGAGATCGTTCGAGTCATTGCAAATTCAGCCCTTGTGCGGTTCAAAGCAAATCAAATCCAGCCATGGCATCATGATTAATGATGCATGTAAACACACTGGTGGATCAATAGCATTGTACTGAAAGAGTTGCAGCATTTTCTCCCCAGCCCCCACCGAGGTGAAATGTTAACGCCTCCACCCAGCACGGTCAGAATCGATCAGGGGCTCCTGGTGATTCAGAAATTCAGCTGGGGCGAGATTTTGGGGGGGGGGAAAAAAAAAGGGACACTGCTGCCTCAGAGGGCCAGGGACCCAGTTCGATTCCCGGCTTGGGTCACTGTCCGTGTGGAGGCTGCACATTCTCCCCACGTTTGCGTGGGTTTCCTCCCACAGTCCAAAAGACGTGTGGGTTAGGTGGATTGGCCATGTTAAATTGCCTCTTAGTGTCCAAAGATGTGTAAGGTGGATTGGCCATGCTAAATTGTCCCTTAGTGTCCAAAGATGTGCAGGTTAGGGGGATTGGCCATGCTAAATTGTCCCTTAGTGTCCAAAGATGTGCAGGTTAGGTGGATTGGCCATGCTAAATTGCCCCTTAGTGTCCAAAGATGTGCAGGTTAGGTGGATTGGCCATGTTAAATTGCCCCTTAGTGTCCAAAGATGTGTAAGGTGGATTGGCCATGCTAAATTGTCCCTTAGTGTCCAAAGATGTGTAAGGTGGATTGGCCATGTTAAATTGTCCCTTAGTGTCCAAAGATGTGCAGGTTAGGTGGATTGGCCATGCTAAATTGCTCCTTAGTGTCCAAAGATGTGTAGGTTAGGTGGATTGGCCATGTCCCTTATTACCAGAGGGACGAGCGAGTGTAAATAGTGAGGTTACAGTGATAGGTCCTGCGTGGAATTGTTGTCAGTGCAGATATAATGGGCCGAATGGCCTCCTCCTGCACTGTGGGGATTTCATGTCATTTTAAATTATAATAGAAAGGGTGGGGGCTGAGGAGGGGGGGCGGGGGGGGGGGTTCCGCAAAGGCAAAAGAGCGTGGCCCAAGAACGCTTCTGACCTTCCCTCAGTGCTGGGGTTCGACCCGTTGGAAACCTCTTTGGTGTTTTATTACCCAGCTACGTCGGAGCGCGCGCACACAGTTTTGACAGCCACGGTGATCAAAAACGGCACCGGCATTCTCTCTGTAGCAGGAGTGGAGTGCTTGTTTCTTTCTGGAAAGAAAAACGAGAGGCCCAGGCATTGCAATTTCCACCGCCGTGGGCTAGGCTCCAGTCGGGGTATCAGGTGTGGTTACAATTAGCCCTCGGGCTGTAATGCTACAGTGCATCGTCGGAAGCACGTACCCCACTGAACTCTCGACTTTACTCTCTACCCTTTACTCTCGAAACTGCCAATGGCCAGAGTGGAGAAGGAAACAGAGTGATTTTTCTTTAGAAAAAAAAGTCCAATTTGTGTGAACACCAGTGAACACAACAGCGTCAACGCTTTCAGTACAGATTCAGCCTGCCTGGGTCTTAATGAGTGCATCCTGAAGCATTAAAGAGCATGCAGCACCACAGAATGAATTAAAACGGAAGGCATTATTTGCAAACCCGGGCCATGCATACGGAAATGTGAAGCTGTGCCGGGGGCAGGGTGGGGGGGGGGGGGGGACACGGACGGGGACGACATGGATGCAAACCGGCTCCTCTCTCTGCCATGCAGCCCATAGATTAGTGTCCACATCAGCGATGGCAGCTTGCGTTGGGCCAGCCATGGGGCCTCCCCAAAGGTCTGAGAACTGCGTGCCCACCCCCAGAAAATGAATAGGAGAACAACGCAAATCTCCAGCTACCCACCCTTCACTCAGCATGGGGCACCCACGGAAGGAAATCTCGGAGGCAGCACTCTTTCGACTAACACTCAAGGGGCAGCTCGACTGACGAGCAAAGGGGAGTCATGACGTGGAGATGCCGGCATTGGACTGGGCTAAACACGGTAAGAAGTCTCCCAACACCTGGTGAACCCCAGCCTGGTGTTGTGAGACTTCTCACTGAGCAAAGGGGAACCAGACGATTATAGGGACTGCCAAGAGGACAGCCTCAGGAGGGGGTGGGCGGGGGCACTTTCACAGCCCAACAAGCAAAGGGCAGCCAGACAACTGTACGGACTGCCAAAAGAACAACTGCAACGGGGGCGGGGGAGGGAAATTGAGGCTCATTCGGAGAGGTATTTTACAACTGGAGCTCTGTGCACAACTGGACTTGGAAGGCAGCATGGTGGTTAGCACAGCTGCCTCACAGCGCCAGGGACCCAGTTCGATTCCCAGCTCAGGTCACCGTCTGTGTGGAGTTTGCACGTTCTCTCACCGTGTCTGCGTGGGTTTCCTCCGGGTGCTCCGGTTTCCTTCCAAAGTCTGAAAGACGTGCAGGTTAGGTGCCAAATTCTCCCTCAGTGTAACCCGAACAGGCGCCGGAGTGTGGCGACTAGGGGGGGGATTTTCACAGTAACTTCATTGCAGGGTTTAAAAAAGGGGCGGGCAAGCTCATTAATCAAGGGTTTCAGTGTTAGATCCAGCAGTCACAGTGACAACCGCTGGTCACCAGGACATGCGGGCACCCTGATGTGACCTTGGAATGAGTTAGCTTGCCTTCAAACGTTTCATCAAGGTCCCAGATTCAGGGCTCAGTTTGGGAAAAAAAAAACTATTGCACGTACACATTATTTTTCATGCATGACAGAAGATAGAAAGTCCAAATCTCTCCTTAAGGCCACACAATGGAGCTCTGGATTAAGTCCAAGCAGATAACCAGTCACTTGGAGCATGCAAAAGCAGAGAGGCAGTGTCCCTGTTCATGCCAAGCGCAGATACGGTTGAGGGAACTTTGATAGAGCAACAGAGAAAGGGAGAGTCCTGGTACTTGTCGGAGGGGGAAGGGGGAGGCAAGTTTCGCTGACTGAGTAAATCAGTAATGTGAAAACTGCAGGGATCACATCAGTGGAGAAACAAACTGGAGTGACCACCTGAGCTCCTAACCTCAGTGGAGCAGGAAAGCGGATGCCCCTTGCCAGGGCAAGAGCGCAGTCCTCCCAGTTGAAGAAAGGAGGAAACTAGCCATCAATTCTTCCAACGTGAGCAGAAATTGGGGGACAAATAGGGAACCACTCTGCGGAGACGCAGGGATGGGAACAGCGCTTAAGCTCAAGAGATGGGAAATGCAGAGAGAGAGCGTGAGAATGCTCCCCTCCTAAGTCGGGGATAGGTACGGGATAGACAACAGTGCGTTTTGTGGAAGAGAGGACGTATTTGCATCAGATTAACTCCACACCTACAAACAAGATTGTGCTGATAAAAGGAACATTTGCTTCGTCAGCAGCAAAACACTGCCGGAAATCTGAAACCAAAACAGAAAGTGCTGGAAAACAAAGACCTCAGCGGGTCAGGCAGCATCTGTGGAGAGAGGAGGCCGGTTAACGTTTGGAATCTGTGCGATTCTTCTTCGGAGCGGAGGAGAGGTAGAAACGTGATGGGGTTTGTGTTCCGCTGTTCAACAAGTAACGGACAGGGGGAAAAAGTGAATTGAGATATTGCAGTGGAGACAATATAATCACGTCAATTCTGTCTTTGGCAGCACAGTGGTTCGCACTGTCGCCTCACAGCGCCAGGGATCCGAGTTCAACTCCAGCCTTGGGAGTGTGTGGAGTTTGTACATTCTTCCTGTGTCTGCGTGGGTTTCCTCCGGGTGCTCTCGTTTCCTCAAAGGTGTGCAGTTTAGGGGGATTGGCCATGCTTAATTATTCTCTGCCCGTTGAAGTGGTGGAGGCTGCCTCGCTAAATATTTTTAAGACGCGGGTTGATGGGTTTTTGATAAGAGAAGGGATTAAGGGTTATGGGGAGAGGGCGGGAAGGTGGAGCTGAGCCACGACAGATCAGTCATGATCTTATTGAATGGCGGGGCAGGCTCGAAGGGCTAGATGGCCTACTCCTGCTCCTATTTCCTATTTCTTATGTTCTTAATTGCCCCTTAGTCTCCAAAGATGTATAGGTCAGGTGGATTGATTGTGCTAAATTAGTGTCAGGGGCATTTACAGAGTAAATATTTGGGGTAATAGTTTGATTGGGTTTGTCACTACAGTCTTCATGGGCCAAATGGCCTCCTTCTGCACTGTAGGGATTGTATGATAAATAAATGAGGAAGTGGAGGGATGGGTTAGCAAGTTCGCTGATGACACGAAGGTCGGCGGTGTTGTGGATGGTCTGGAAGGATGTCAAAAGTTGCAGCAGGACATAGATAGGATGCAGGAATGGGCGGAGAAGTGGCAGATGGACTTCAACGCGGATAAATGTGTAGTAGTCCATTTCGGCAGAACCAACGGGATGAACGAGTACACTATTAAGGGCAGGGGTCTTAGTAGCGTTGAAGAGCAGAAGGATCTCGGGGTCCGGGTTCACAGGACTCTTAAATCGGCCTCGCAGGTGGAGGAGGTGGTCAAGAAGGCGTATGGTGTACTGGCCTTCATTAATCGAGGGATTGAGTTTAGGAGTCGGGAGGTAATGCTGCAACTTTACAGGACCCTTGTCAGGCCTCATTTGGAGTACTGTGCGCAGTTCTGGTCGCCTCACTATAGGAAAGACGTAGAAGCTATTGAAAGGGTGCAGAGGAGATTTACAAGGATGTTGCCTGGACTGGGAGGCATGCCTTATGAAGATAGGTTGAGGGAGCTGGGACTCTTTTCCCTGGAGAGGCGAAGGTTGAGAGGCGACCTGATAGAAGTTTATAAAATGTTGAGAGGAATAGATAGGGTGGACTCTCAGAGGCTATTTCCCCGGGTTGAAATGGTCGCTACGAGAGGACACAGATTTAAGGTGCGGGGAGGGAAGTACAGAGGTGATGTTAGGGGTAAGTTTTTCACTCAGAGGGTAGTGAGTGATTGGAATCGGCTGCCGTCGTCGGTGGTGGAGGCGAACTCGCTGGGGTCTTTTAAAAGACTTCTGGATGAGTATATGGGGTTTAATGGGATTGGGGGTTATAGATAGGTCTATAGATTGGTGGGGTTGATGCGATCGGCGCAACTCGAGGGCCGAAGGGCCTGTTTGTGCTGTTATGTTCTATGTTCTATGTTCTATGTTCCCCCTCAATATTTAAATATTTCTCCAGAAAAGACCACATCTCTATATCTAGACAGAGAGCAGGTTTCAGCTGGAATGTTAGATGCCTTCCCAGGGGTGAATAGCCCCTGTCTCATTCTGTTCTTGGGTGTGGGGAACGGCTGCTCGGGAAGGGCAGTGAAGGCATCGGACACCAGAAGAGGAGAGAAAAGTGGGGTTAGACAGGCAAAACAACGAACATAGAATCCCTACAGTGCAGGAGGAGGCCATTAGGTCCATCAAGTCTGCACCACAATCTCACCCTATCACACAACCCCATGTATTTACCTTAGCTAGTCCCCCTGACAGTAAGGGGCAATTTAGCACGGCCAATCCACCTAACCCATGCATATCTTTGGATACTAAGCAGCAATTTACCATGGCCAATCCATCTCACGTATACATCTTTGGACATTAAGGGGCAATTTACCACGGCCAATCCACCTAACCAGCACATCTTTGGATACGAAGAGGCAATTTAGAATGGCCAATCCACCTAACTCACACATCTTATGAACTGTGGGAGGAAACTGGAGCACCCGGAGGAAACCCACGCAGACAGCGGGGAGAAGGTGCAGACTCCACACAGACAGTGACCTAAACCGGGAGTCGAACCTGGGTCGCCGGCTCTGTCGAGGCAGCAGTGCTAAGCACCGTGCCACCCATTGGAGTTGTGGGGCAGAGCAGGCTGTAATCGAGTCAAGCTTTCCTGTCACGGAACAGGACCGAGGCTGGGCACTCAAAATAGCAGCCACTGTGGGGGAATAAACAAAAAACAGTCATAGAACATAGAACCCTACAGTGCAGAAACAGGCCCTTCGGCCCATCGAGTCTGCACCGAACACAATCCCACCCAGACCCTATCCCCATATCCCTACACATTTACCTGCTAATCCCTCTAACCTACACATCCCAGGACACTAAGGGGCAATTTTAGCATAGCCAATGAACCTAACCCGCACATCTTTGGACTGTGGGAGAAAACCGGAGCACCCGGAGAAAACCCACGCAGACACGAGGAGAATGTGCAAACTCCACACAGGCAGTGACCCGAGCCGGGAATCAAACCCAGGACCCTGGAGCTGTGAAGCAGCAGTGCTAACCACTGTGCTACCGTGCCGCCCATCAGAATTTATTATCTTGAACAGAGTTCAACCATCCAAGCCACATCGTGTCTCATTAAATTGTGATGGCAAGAACAGAAAAAAAAACTGTTTTTGATAAATTCAACCTCAGGGGAGTGTCCAAAACAGGAAAACACAAGAGGGGGAGTGGCAATGCCAGCCATATAGGCCAACTCATCATCTAATCAACTTCCAGCGTCAAATAGTACACCAAATACGAGTGGCCCTATTTGAGGAAACAAAAGCGTCCAGCACCCATACAGTCTATAAAATTATAATGTCAGTGTTGGACTGGGGCGGGCACAGTAAGAAGTCTCACGGCACCAGGTTTATTTGGAATCACGAGCTTTCGGAGGGCTGTTCCTTCCTCGGATGAGTGTGGAGAGGTAGGTTTCACAAACACGGTGTATTTAGGCCGCAGCACAATTGCAGGACAATGGTTGGAACTGCGAGTTGTTCCCTTCCTGCTGGCGAACACTTCAGCAGTTACGGGCATTCAGCACCTGATCTTCGGGTAATCGTTCTTCATGACACACGACTATGCAGAATAGCCGAGCAGAAACCGATAGCCAAGTTCTGCTCGCATGAGGACGGCCTCAACAGGGATCTTGGGTTCATGTCACACTGTGTGTAACCCCCAGCATTTGGCCTGGAAAATCCTACTAACTGTCCTGGCTGGAGACAATTCACACCTCTTTAACCTGTGATTATCCCTCTCTCCACTCGCACTGTCTGTACCTGGAAAGACTTGACTACCTGTAAAGACTTGTATCCCAACCATTATCCTGCAATTGTGTCTTGGCCTGGAAACAGCGCGTTTACGAAACTTAACTCCCCACTCACCTGATGAAGGAGCAGCGCTCCAAAAGCTCGTGATTCCATATAAACCAGTCGGACTTTAACCTGGTGTTGTGAGACTTCTTACTAAAAATTATGAGAGGCATAGATAGGGTTTGACAGTCAGAATCTGTATCCCCAAGAGTTAAAATGTCTAATACTCAGGAGCATGCAATTAAGGTGGGAGGGACAATGTGAGGGTTGGGGTGGGGGACGGGGGACGGGGGGGGGCAGGCGTGTGCATTAGTTCAAAGGAGATGTGTGGAATAAGTTTCTTTTTACAGGGAGTGGTCGGTGTGTGGAACACACTGCCGGGGGGTGGTGGTGGAGGCAGACACCACAGGGATCACACAGGGGCGGAGGCAGGTACAATAGGGGTGATAACTCCGGACTTGTGAGTGTCTGTGTGTGTTTGTTTGTTTGTGGGGGGGGGGGGGGGGGGGGGGAGAGGTGGAGTTGGCAGCTGGCTTTTTAGGAGGTGGGCAAAACAATTATGAAGGTCGGTGGTGTTGTGGATGGTCTGGAAGGATGTCAAAAGTTGCAGCAGGACATAGATAGGATGCAGGAATGGGCGGAGAAGTGGCAGATGGACTTCAACGCGGATAAATGTGTAGTCGTCCATTTCGGCAGAACCAACGGGATGAACGAGTACACTATCAAGGGCAGGAGTCTTAGTAGCGTTGAAGAGCAGAAGGATCTCGGGGTCCGGGTCCACAGGACTCTTAAATCGGCCTCGCAGGGGGAGGAGGTGGTCAAGAAGGCGTATGGTGTACTGGCCTTCATTAATCGAGGGATTGAGTTTAGGAGTCGGGAGGTAATGCTGCAACTTTACAGGACCCTTGTCAGGCCTCATTTGGAGTACTGTGCGCAGTTCTGGTCGCCTCACTATAGGAAAGACGTAGAAGCTATTGAAAGGGTGCAGAGGAGATTTACAAGGATGTTGCCTGGACTGGGAGGCATGCCTTATGAAGATAGGTTGAGGGAGCTGGGACTCTTTTCCCTAGAGAGGTGAAGGTTGAGAGGCGACCTGATAGAAGTTTATAAAATGTTGAGAGGAATAGATAGGGTGGACTCTCAGCGGCTATTTCCCCGGGTTGAAACGGTCGCTACGAGAGGACACAGATTTAAGGAGGGAAGTACAGAGGTGATGTTAGGGGTAAATTTTTCACTCAGAGGGTGGTGAGTGAATGGAATCGGCTGCCGTCATCGGTGGTGGAGGCGAACTCGCTGGGGTCTTTTAAAAGACTTCTGGATGAGTATATGGGGTTTAATGGGATTGGGGGTTATAGATAGGTCTATAGATTGGTGGGGTTGATGCGATCGGCGCAACTCGAGGGCCGAAGGGCCTGTTTATGCTGTAATGTTCTATGTTCTATGAAAATAAGTATTCGGACGGGGCCAACTGGATTTTGCTCTCGCAGCAGATTCGGACTTTTACTGTGCTCATCAGACACACAGCATTAACCCTGGCAAGCTGCATTCCCCCACAACTCGTGAATGGACTCTGCACCTAAAAAAAAGAGTTCGGCAGCAGATTGCAAGCGATGTTCAAGGGCACAACGTACCCAGCGCATTGGCATCAAGAGGGGAAGAGTCAAGTCTGTCTACCTGTTGAGGATGCGTTGGAGACAGGAGCGCTTAGCACCAATGCCTCACAGCATCTGGGGACTTCGATTCCCAGCCTGGGTCACTGTCTGTGTGGAGTCTGCACATTCTCCTCGTGTCTGCATGGGTTTCCTCCCACAGTCCAAAGATGTGCGGATAAGGTGTATTGGCCATGCCAAATTGCTCCTTAGTGTCAGGGGGACTAGCTGCTGTAAATTCTTCAGCTGTGGGGAAAGGGCCTGGATGGGATTGTGGCTGATGCAGACTCGATGGGTTGAATGGCCTCCTTATGCACTGTGGGGATCTTATGATCCTCTGAAATCTTGGCTTGATGACTAGGCCGATCGAGGTTATTTGAGGTCTAAAGTACTGTGTTTAAACAGGGGTTCAAGAACAGCAGCTGCCAAAATGTTGTACGCTGTGGTATAAAGTATTTTATGAAAAGGAGCTGTGTTCGGAAATCTGTTGTTTGCGTCAGTTAGCATTTTTCAATGCAAGGCATTCTTTCAAGAGGACATTGTCCACTCTGGAAAGCCCACGAGTGTGGAACTGGAATTAGGCCCAGTCATTAATCACTGAGCAATGCTACTGTCGAGGGCAAGTTACCCTTGAAAACACTGGCAGTGTCATATTGACCCTTAGACAGGGTAGATAGTGATAGCCTTTTTCCTAGGATGGAGAAAGCTAGCACGAGGGGGCACGACTTTAAATTAAGGGGGGGTAGTTATAGGACAGATGTCAGGGGTAGGTTCTTTACCCAGAGGGTGGTGAGGGATGGAATGCCCTGCCAGCTGCAATTGTAAACGCACCTAGTTTGGGGGCGTTTAAGAGATCTGTGGATAGGTTTATGGACGAAAAGGGATTGGTTTAGGTTAGTGGGTCATTGTTTTGTAACTGGTCGGTGCAACATCGTGGGCCGAAGGGCCTGTTCTGCGCTGTAATGTTCTATGTTCTAGTTGATTTCTGGAGAGATTAGTGGCTCGTTGCTGTCAAAGGCTACAAAAGGGCACTGGACGAGAGCTACCTTACTCCCAGGTTTTGAGATGGAGGCTTGAAACAGTGCAAAAAAAAACGAATGCACTTACGCAGCGAAATTTACCAGGCCAATTCCTGGGATGGTAGGTTCACTAATGTCTTTTAAGGAAGGAAATCTGCTGTCCTTACCCAGTCTGGCTTACGTGTGATTCCAAAAATCACGGCAATGTGGTTGAGTCTCAACTATCCTGGGCAACTAGGGATGGGCAATAAATGCTGTCCCAGCCAGCGATGCCCATGTCCCACCAATGAATTAAAAAAGGGCTGTCATATGAGCAATTCTATTCACTGGAATTCAGAAGAGTCAGGGGAGAGGCTCATTAAAAACTTATACAATTCTAGCAAAGTTAGACAGGGTAGATTCAGAATGAATGTTCCTGATGGTGGGGAGTCCGGAACTAGGGGGTTATTGTTACTGGACTTGAATGCAGTTTTGGTGTCCTTATCTGAGGAAGGATGTCCTTGCTATAGAGGGAGTACAGCGAAGGTTTACCAGGCTGATTAATGGGATGGCAGGTCTGTCACATGAGGAGAGATTAAGCCAGTTAGGGTAATATTCACTGGAGTTTAGAAGAGCAAGAGGGATTCTTACAGAAACTTATAAAATTCTAACAGGGTTAGACAGGGTAGATTCAGAAAGAATGTTCCCGATGGTGGGGGGAGTCCAGAACTAGGGGATCATAGTTTGAGGATAAAGGGGTAAACCTTTTAGAACCGAGGAGAAATTTCTTCACCCAGAGGGTGGTGAATGCGTGGAATTCACTCCCACAGAAAGTAGTTGAGGTCAAAACATTGTGAGATTTCAAGAAGAAATTAGATATCGCTCTTGGGGCTAAAGGGATAATGGGGGAGGGGGGGTGGAAATCAGGATATTGAATTTGATGATCAGCCATGATCATTCCCTGCTCGGGTCACTGTCTATGTGGAGTTTGCACATTCCCCTCGTGTCTGCGTGGTTTTCCTCCGGGTGCCAAAGATGTGCGGGTTGGGTTGATTAGCCATGCTAATTCCCTTAGTGTACTAGGACGCTTAGGTTAGAGGGATTAGCGGATAAAACATGTAGGGATAGGGCCTGGGTGGGATTGTGGTCGGTGCAGACTCAATGGGCTGAAGGGCCTCTTCCTGCACTGTAGGGTTCTATGATTCTAAGAAAATGAATGGCGGAGCAGGCTCGAAGGGCCTACTCTTGCTTCTGGTTTCTATGTTTTAAAAATATCTCTCAATGCTCCAATACAATGAACTGCTTTGGGAGCGCAGTCAGTATTGTCGACAAGCAAGTACTTCATGCACGGCAAGATCCCACAAGCAGCACAGAGATGAGTTGCTGCTCTTCTATTTTTGAACGGTTTGATTCCACTGTTGTGTGTTGGGAATAGTCTTGAAAGTGTGGCACAATGCCCGTCTGAACAGGGAGGGAGCCCTCTTGTTGAAAGGCGGCAGCTTCCCGCGTGAGCACTTTTCCTCGCTCGATATCAAGTGGCACTTCAGAACAAAACTGTGACGTGCTAAGAAACCGTTTCACTCCCCCCCCCCCGCCCCAACCAACCACAAGTACGTCAGAACGAGTGCTACTTTAAAACGAAGATGTTTTCAAATCTCACCCAAAACATTGTCAATTCGTGGTGTGAGCAGACGGTGTGCGAAGGGCTCTCGATTCACATCATCCAAGGCAGAAAAGGAGATAAGTTTCTGAAATGGGGGTTTTCCCCCCCAAGAGGTTGAAATGGGTACGAGGGGGTTTTTCCCCCCAAGAGGTTGAAATGGGTACGAGGGGGTTTTTTCCCCCAAGAGGTGCTCAGCCAGACATAGAAGGGGGTCAGTGCTGGATCTGGCACTGGGTAATGAAGTGGGAGAAATGCAGTTTCATAGAGGGGGGAGCATTTGGGCAACACTGATCACAACATTAGGTTTGGAATTGATAGAGAAAAAAAGAGGAAAGGCGGCAAGAAACAAAATCAAACATGAAATCAGTGGATGGTGAGAGTGGGGGCAGGCTAACAGCAGCGAGATGGAAAAGATCCAGCCCATGAATTGAGGATTGGCAGTAAGCGAGCAATGAGAAGGGCAGAGTGGGGAGCACTGTTGCCTCATAGCGCCATGGATCCGGGTTCGATTCTTGGCTTGGCTCACTGTCTGTGTGGAGTTTGCCCATTCTCCCAGTGCTTATGGAGATTTCCTCCAGATGCTCTGGTTTCCTCCAGAGACGTGTGGGTTAGGTTGACTGGCCATGCTAAAATGACCCTATGGGGAGGGAAGTACAGAGGTGATGTTAGGGGTAAGTTTTTCACTCAGAGGGTGGTGAGTGAATGGAATCGGCTGCCGTCATCGGTGGTGGAGGCGAACTCGCTGGGGTCTTTTAAAAGACTTCTGGATGAGTATATGGGGTTTAATGGGATTGGGGGTTATAGATAGGTCTATAGATTGGTGGGGTTGATGCGATCGGCGCAACTCGAGGGCCGAAGGGCCTGTTTGTGCTGTAATGTTCTATGTTCTATGTACTATCAGGGTCAGTAAATTTAGCATGGGGTTATGGGGATTAGCAGGGTAAATGCATGGGGTTACATGGGAGCAGGCTCCATGGACTCCTTATGCGTGGTAGGGATTCTATGAAGTCTTCAAAATGGTTTGGGTACAGGCTGGTTACAAACCCATGAAGGGTAAAGGAAAAATATTCAAAGCTTGCTGGGTGACTGAAGACATGGAAGATAAAATGAAACCGAAACCTTGTGATAAATTCAGGATCAAACTGGTACAGAAAGTACACAGGATTGGAAAAGGCGAATAAGGGTGAAGGAAGAGCATGGGAACAGATTAGTGTCAAAATAAAGGAGAACCAACAGTGCAGAGATTTATTAGAATGGCATGAGGGATTAAGGGCTTCAGTGATGTGGACAGAATTAAGAACAATTTGCAATGATTTAACATCTGCAATGTAGTAAACTGGATCAAGGCAATTCACAGGAGCGTCAAATAAAATACAACACCGAGACACACAAGGAGATATTAGGACATGAATCGAGTTTTTAGTTATTAGAAGCGGGTTTTAAGGAGCGAGTGCAAGAGAGAGAACAAGAGGGAGAGTGAGAGGAGGTATTAGGACATTTATCAAGTGGAATTTTGGTGGGTTTTAAGGAGCGAGTGAGTGAGAGGGTGAGAATGTGTGGACAGAAAGAGAGCACGCACGCACGAGAGTGTGTAAATGTAGAGACAGAGCACGAGTAAGAGTGAAATGTGCAGACAGAGCACGAGTAAGAGAACACACGTGACAGCATGTGTAGAGAGAGAGAGAGAGCGCGCAAGAGCACGTGCGTGCGAGAGACTTAGTATATGTGGAGAACGCACGCCAGACAGTATGCATGTCTGGAGAGAGAGTGTGCGCACATGGGAGAACGAATACACATGGAGAGGGAGTGTGTACAAGAAAAAACAAGTACGCCTGGAGAGAGAGCGTGCGAGAGAGGGAGACAGCACAAGTAAGAGAGACAGCATGCGAGGGAGCAAATCTGTGTGGAGAGAGTGAGCACAGGTAAAAGTGAGTATGTGTGCAAGAGAGAAAGCATGTGTGAGAGAGAAAGTGAGCACATGTGGAGAAAGAGAGCACGAGAAAGAGAGAGTACGAGTATGTTTGGGGGGGGGGGGGGGTGAGGAGGGACAGAGAGCGCGTGTGAGACATATTTGGACATTTATCAAGTCTCTGATCATTAGAAGTGGATTTTAGTGCAAGCCAGCAAGCGCGTGCAAGAGGGGACACAAGAAAGCACGCGCGAGATTAATGCGGAGATGTAACGGCGGTTTTCCAAGACTTGGCCTGAAGCCTGTGGCTGAATGATTACAATTAGGGATGAGCAAGAGGCCAGAACTGGAGCAGCTTTGGAACGTTGCAGAAAATTGGCCGAGTGGGTGGTGGTGAGCGTGTGAAGCCACAAAGAGATGGACAGGAATGCTAAAATGAAGGCACTGCCTGGACCGGGAGCCAGTATAGCTCAGGCGAACAGGATTTGCTATGAATGAGGATAGAAGCAGCCCAAGGAGTTGTGAATGAACCCATGGCTACAGAGGATGGATAACCAAAGGCTGCCCGGGACAGCATCGGAATAATCCAGTGGAGAAATGACAAAGGGATGGCTGAGAGTTTCAGCGGAGAACTTCCATGGGCAGAGTGTGTTATGGAGGCAGAAGAGGGTGACTTTGGGGTTGCAGAGAGTGTGTGGTTTCGGGGTCACAGAGGATATCAAGGCTGCGGGGGGGAGGGGGGGTTTGAGGGTCGACGTGGAGGAGGTACTCAAAACGATGAGCCCCTTTCTTCGGTCGAGTAAATAAGGACAAAAATCGGTGACAGAGCCATCAGCAACCCAAGAGTGGCGAAAGAACTGGGGGAAACTTGCTCCTTCTTAAAACGCAGCGAGTTGCGGCAGTCTGCAATGTCTTAGCCCAAAGTGGAAGCAGATTTAATATGGGAAAAATAGATAAGGAAACGTAGGGGAGGAACTGTGTAGCTTTGTCAGAGTGCTGCCAACATGATGCTGAGGGGCCACCTCGCGCGCAATTCCCAATTTCATTTCAAATCCAGGATTCAAATATCTCAGCAGGACACAGGCGACCGGCAGGAGCCTGCATCACTGTTCCCAACCTGCACTGTATTTGTTTAAATATAGGTGCGGGCGTCCCACCATCCTCGTGTCCTGTGGAAGTGGCAGCTGTACCCTCCACCGCCCTCATCCAGCTCTTTTAACCCCTTGGTCTTTGCAGTCAACTCTTGCCCTGCTGGGAACTAAGCGTCGGAAAGGCGAAGGAGACCCAACAGACTCTCTCTCTATGCTGTCTGATGGTGCTCCATCGCGGAATGCTGCCCCAGCGCTGTCCGGTGGCGCTCCGTCACGGAGTACTGCTCCCCGATCCCCCCCACAAACCCCGTCATACATCCCAGCGCGCGAGCCTCCCCGCCTTTGACGATGGCGATTTGCGGCACAAGTGTCACGCTGCAGAGGGCAGCCCTGCCCGTGCGCTGGAGCACAGAGGGCCCAAGCGATGCAGCACTTCACAGCCAGGCGCAGCCTGCCCTCCTCGCCAACCCTCGCCGCGCGTCCGGTAACCGGGAGGTGCCGGTCGGGCAAGGCTTTCGAGCCACGAGAATTCACCTTCTTTCTGCGAACAGTCCAGGTCACAGAGAGGAAAAATCAGGAGGAGCGGACAATTTATACACAAACGAGCGTCTCAAATAAAACCAAAACTTTGCTTCTGCTTTTACGATAGGTTGTACCGCGAACTGCATGTTAGAAAAAAATAAACCAATCGAGAAACATGCTTACGTGGCATTCACAGCAAGCAAACGAGACGGGAAGAGGGAACAAAAGCAAGCTTCTCGGGTTAATGGCTAACACACAGATTAGTCAGTGGATGCAAGGCAAGCTTTATAAACTCAAATCATCCCAAGATTAGGCTACCTCTACTAAGAAGCGCATGCTTTGCAGAAAGTTGTTCAAACTACTACTGTATGTCGCTCTTGAGATCCCTTCTTGGGCAAAGTGGCACTAGCAGGCATCACTATCATGTTCACCTGGAACAAGGCACTGACTGCCGACGCACTGAGCAAAACATATCAAAATCGTGCCCCAATAACGGGCGTCAGGGCTCCGGGTTACAAGTCACTTGGTAATGTTCCTCACCCGTTGTTAGATACAAGGAGTTGTTAGGCTCGAACGCTGAGCCGTCGTCAAGCAGGAGAGAAAGCAAGGCAATTCTCCTCTGGGACACCACGGTGGCGCAGTGGGTTAGCACTGCTGCCTCACGGTGCCAGGGACCCGGGTTCAATTCCCGGGCTTGGGTCACTGTCTTTAAAAGTTTATTTATTAGTCACAAGTCGGCTTGCATTAACACCGCTATTAAGTTTCTGTGAAAATCCCCTTGTTGCCACACTCCAGCGTCTGTTTGGGTACACGGAGGGGGAATTTAGCACCTAACCAGCACGTCGTTCGAACTGCTGGAGGATACCACAGCACCCCGAGGAAACCCACGCAGATACGGGGAGAAGCTGCAGATTCCACAACCACAGTACGGCAGCACAACAGCCAGCACTGCTGCCTCGGGGATGTGGGTTCAGTTCCCAGCTTGAGTCACTCGCTGTCTGTGCGGAGTCTGCGGCTTCTCCCCCATGTCTGCCTGCAGGTGTGCTCCGGTCTCCTCCCACACTCTGAAAGACGCGCTGGTTAGGTGCTAAATTCTCCCTCGTGTAACCCCAACAGGCTGGCGACGAGGGGATTTTCACAGTAACTTCATTGCAGTGTTGATGTAAGCCTACTTGTTACACTAATAAACAAACTTAAACTCCCATTACGCCTGCTGGGGTGGGGGGCAGAATTGGATGCGACCCACATTCACCCAAAAGGGCACCCACTATTTTCAGAGCGAATGGCACCGAGCACCTAGCAACAATCGGGGCATAAAAATTTTTTTGAAAAATCTCAAAAAAATACCTCAAAGGCTAGGAGGGACAAAAACTGTACTTTTCATTCATGTCTAAAAGCAACTAGGAATGCTTAAAAGCCAGGACGAAAGAAGGGAATGGGTGTCTCTAAGCCTAATCCTAACCCTCTGCGGGAATTGTGCAGTGACAGCGAGTGGTCTTAGGCCTCAGAAGCATCACCTTACTGAGAAGGGGAGATTTCAGTCCACACTGGCGCGCACTGGGGGGGGACATTCTGAATTTTGCAAGGGGTGGGAGAGGGGGCAGCAGGGTGGCACAGTGGTTAGCACTGCTGCCTCACAGTGCCAGGGTCCAAGCCTGGGTGACTGTCTGTGCGGAGTCCGCACGTTCTCCCCGTATCTGCGTGGGTTTCCTCCGGGTGCTCCGGTTTCCTCCCACAGTCCGAAAGACGTGCTGGTTAGGTGCTAAATTCTCCCTCAGTGTAACCCCGACAGGAGTGCGGCGACGAGGGGATTGTCACAGTAATTTCGCTGCAGTCTGACTCATACTTTTAAAAAGGAAGGAGCTAAAGGGCGGGGTGGGGTTGGGGGGGTTGTGGGGGGGGGGAGGTATCGATTAGGCTTGGGGGTTAGACAGGCCCCAGCCAAGCACAAGCCACGATGCCAGCCGTGTGCAAGGTGTGGGTGGGGATCAGCATTTGGGAGACAAGAGAGCCAGCATACAGAACAGGCGAGGGAAGGCAGGGGTGTACATGCATTTCTTTCAAGGCACACCCATTAAAAGCCAAAACCCGGTGCGGGATGGGGGGGGCGGTGCAGGAATTAGACAGAAAAGCACCAAAGACCAAAAAGAGAGCCACTTGGTGCCAATGCCCTCACCAAGTCCATTTGAGGAGTTAACTAGGTTAGCTGGCACGGACGATTCCAGGTCCGCATCCAAAATTCCTAGAGGGTCCAACTGTGCAACATGATGCCCTCGTATCTGGAGAAAGAGAGGGGAAAAGAACAGAACAAAAAAAAAAGAGAAAGAGAGAGAGAGAGGGTGTGGTGTTGGAAGAGAAGAAAGGAGAGGGAGGGGAAAAAAAAGAACAGGTTTCTTTTACATTTTCTTAAAATATGACATTCAAAAACTCATCTCACCAAGGCTGGACTGACCAACTGGGAAAGCACAACGCGACTCATCACAATCTACCAAATTAATGCCCAGTGGGTCAAGCATTGAGATCGCATGACCCCTGACCTGTAAATAGGGAACAAGAAAATTCAAGGCTTTAGTTGAGCAGGGACGGCACAGAGGCATTCCGGACACACGTACACACATTACGCCACTCACCGCTGTGCCGTTCTTTCCACACGCAAAAGAGCGCTCAGAAATTCAATCGCAATCAGAGCAGGCAGTTCCGGGGACGGGCGGACCCTAACGGGCGGCCAATTGGCCAAGCGGGCAAATGATTTTCAGGGAGTGACGGTCACGCCGGGCAGTAGAGACTGGCCCAACTGGTTGGTCCGATTCTGCACTGCGGGCGCTGAACCAGGTCAGGTTACAGTGCAGTGGTTAACACTGTGGCCTCACGGTGCCAGGGTACAAAGGTTCGATTCCCAGCTTGGGTCAGTGGGTGTGCAGAGTTTGCACATTCTCCCCGTATCTGCGTGGGTTTCCTCTGGGTGCTCCGGTTTCCTCCCACAATCCAAAGATGTGCAGGTTAGATGGATTGGCCATGTTAAATTGTCCCTTAGTGTCCAAAGATGCGCAGGTTAGGTTAGGTGGATTGGCCATGCTAAATTGCCCCTTAGTGTCCAAAGATGTGTAGGTTAGGTGGATTGGCCATGCTAAATTGCCCCTTAGTGCCTAAAGATGCGCAGGTTAGGTTAGGTGGATTGGCCATGCTAAATTGCCCCTTAGTGCCTAAAGATGCGCAGGTTAGGTTAGGTGGATTGGCCATGCTAAATTGCCCCTTAGTGTCCAAAGATGTGTAGGTTAGGTGGATTGGCCATGCTAAATTGTCCCTTAGTGTCCAAAGATATGTAGGTTAGGTGGATTGGCCATGCTAAATTGTCCCTTAGTGCCTAAAGATGCGCAGGTTAGGTTAGGTGGATTGGCCATGCTAAATTGCCCCTTAGTGTCCAAAGATGTGTAGGTTAGGTGGATTGGCCATGCTAAATTGCCCCTTAGTGTCCAAAGATGTGTAGGTTAGGTGGATTGGCCATGCTAAATTGCCCCTTAGTGTCCAAAGATGTGTAGGTTAGGTGGATTGGCCATGCTAAATTGCCCCTCAGTGTCCAAAGATGTGTAGGTTAGGTGGATTGGCCATGCTAAATTGTCCCTTAGTGTCCAAAGATGTGCAGGTTAGGTGGATTGGCCATGCTAAATTGCCCCTAGTGCAAGGGGGATTAGCAGGGTAAATAAGTGGGGTTCCAGGAATAGGACATGGGTGGTATTGCAGTCATGCTGAATTGGTGGGCCGAAAGGCCTCTTTCTGCACTGTCAGGATTCTAGGGGAGCAGTAAGCCATAAACTGGCATGGACCACAGACTGTGCGGGAGCTGTGGCCTTACCGTCTGGGTTATCAGTGTGGAGCTCTGCTCTGTGTTAGTAAATGGCCAACCGGTCGAGTCAAAGACTCTCCAACTGCTCTGCTCGGTAACAGGAGGTGGTGAACAGGATATGTGAACTGTAAACACTGGTGTGGACACAGTCAACAAGGCTGGCAGGGCTTGAAGCGCATATTCACCTGTGATCGCTACCTCGCTTTGTCAGACGCTATGTACCAACTGCACTCACGGAGACGTTAGTTTGGTGCAGACCAAGCAGAATGCGATCAGTCAATGAGACTCGAGGTCAAATCAATTGACCGCCCGTGTTTTTTTCAAACCAGGTAAGCACTGCCAATGGACAACGTGCACCCTGCTAATCCGAGCTCGACAGGAGGGAAAGCAATTGGCACTCAGGAGACGGAACACAACAGAATCAGCATCCTCGCTCTTACAGACACGTCCGCCCTGCCCACTTCTGCACCCGCCTGCCCCCACTCCATCCCGTGTACCCACCCCTGCCCTCTAACCCATGGCATATGCCCAACCCTACCCCCTGATGCGCATCCAAGGACCCCCACACATTTCCTGACACGCACCCATCCCTTGCACATACCTGCCCTGGCCCATGCCCACTCGTGCATGCATGCCCCCCGCCCCACCTCGTGTCTGTCCCAATCCGCCTTGCATGCGTCAAGCCCGCAACACAGGCCCAGTCCCTGCCCCCTCGCGTCTACCTGCACCCCCCCCCCTTCCTCCCCCCCCCACAGCAAGTGCACAGCCTCACCCTCGCCCCCTTTTGCATGTGCCTGACACCGCATGCCCACCTCCCTCTTGTCCTGCCAGCCCCTCACCCCAGCCCCAAGGGGAACTGGGGATGGGCAATGAATGCTGGCCAACCAGCGACGCCTGTTGTATGGGCATGTACGCTTCACGCATTCGCACAAGCTTCTATTAGATAGTAGCTATGCGGTGGACAGGCCTTCTGTCTGCGTACATCCTAACAGACAAGCAGAACAATACCCTTCAACGTACAACAGCAGGGAAGTTTAGTCAAACGGGAGCCCGACAGTCAAACTGGCCTTCCCTTCTATTCCCGGCCGGCTGGTTACCTGGTAAGCTCGGATGAGTGACTGTACCGCCAGGTGATCTTCCACTAACTTGTCCACATTTGGCTGGGCAACCATCACAGCCTGGGCATGAGAGAGTGCGGCCAGGCTTGCACCCAGGGGGGGAGGACTTTGGTAGGCTGTACCTGGCGCTGCTCCTGCATTGGCATTTCGAAAAAATACATCCCATGACTGCAGAAACAAAATAGGGGTAAAAATACTGTGAAAACAAAACACAGTTGCAAACATCTCAAAACAACCAACGTTACAGTGCCAAGCCCCGTCCAGCTTGGTAGAGTGGAGGCCCGGTCTCAATAACTAAATGTCCCATTCAAGCCCCTCATATTCTGCACCTTCTCCTTTCTCTCCCCCCTCTGTACTTTATGAATGGTATGCTTTGTCTGTATTACGTGCAAGAAACAACTTTTCACTGTACCCCAATACACGTGACAATAATAAATCAAATAATACTTTTCAGTGTATCCCAGTACATGTGACAATAATAAATCAAACAATACTTTCCACTGTATCCCAGTACACGTGACAATAATAAATCAAACAATACTTTTCACTGTGTCCCAATACACGTGACAATAATAAATCAAACAATACTTTTCACTGTATCCCAGTACACGTGACAATAATAAATCAGACAATACTTTTCACTGTATCCCAGTACACGTGACAATAATAAATCAAACAATACTTTTCACTGTATCCCAGTACACGTGACAATAATAAATCAAACAATACTTTTCACTGTATCCCAATACACGTGACAATAATAAATCAAACAATACTTTTCACTGTATCCCAATACACGTGACAGTAATAAATCAAATAATACTTTTCACTGTACCGCAATAAGATCATAAGACATAGGAACAGAATTAGGCCACTCGGCCCATCAAATCTGCTCCACCATTCAATCATGGCTGATATCTTTCACACCCCCTCATTCTCCTGATCCCCTTATTAATCAAGAACCTATCTATTTCTGTCTTAAAGACACTCAATGACTCAAAGACTTTTGCGGCAAAGATTTCAACAGATTCCCCACTCTCTGGCTAAAGAAATTCCTCCTCATCTGTTTTAAAGGATTATCCCTTTAGCCTGAGGTTGTGCCCTCTGGTCCTAGTTTTTCCTGCTAGTTGAAATATCCTCTCCACTCTATCCAGGCCTCGCAATATCCTGTAAGTTTCAATAAGATCCCCCCTCATCCTTCTAAACTCCAATGAATATAGATCCAAAGTCCTCAACCATTCTTCATACAACAAGCTCTTCCATGCCAATCTCCTCTGGACCCTTTCCAAAGCCAGCACATCCTTCCTTAGATACGGGGCCCAAAACTGCACACAATACTCCAAATGGTGTCTGACCAGAGCCTTATAGAGCCTCAGAAGTACATCCCTGCTCTTGTATTCTAGCCCTCTCGACATGAATGCTAACATTGCGTTTGCCTTCCTAATTGCCGACTGAACCTGATCATTAACCTTTAGAGAATCTTGAACAAGGACTCCCAAGTCCCTATGTGTTTCTGATTTCGTGATCATTTTCCCGTTTAGAATGTGTCTCCATTCCTCTTTCCAAAGTGCATAACCTCACCTTCCCACATTGTATTCCATCTGCCACTTCTTTGCCCACTCTCCGAACCTGTCCAAGTCCTTCTGCAGCCCCCCGCTCCCTTAATACTTCCTGTCCTTATACATAGCTTTGTATCATCTGCAAACTTAGCACCGGTGCGTTCAGTTCCTTCCTCCAAATCGTTAATGTATAGTGAAAAGTTATGATCCCAGCACCAACCCGAGGCAGACCACAAGTCACCGGCTGCCATCCTGAGAAAGATCCCTTTATCCCCACTCTCTGCCTTCTGCCAGTCAGCCAATCCTCTATCCATGCCAGGATCTTACCCTTAACACCATGGGCTCTTATTAACAGTCTCCTATGCAATACATGTGACAATAATAAATCAAACAATACTTTTCACTGTATCCCAGTACACGTGACAATAATAAATCAAACAATACTTTTCACTGTATCCCAGTACACGTGACAATAATAAATCAAACAATACTTTTCACTGTATCCCAATACACGTGACAATAATAAATCAAACAATACTTTTCACTGTATCCCAGTACATGTGACAATAATAAATCAAACAATACTTTTCACTGTATCCCAGTACACGTGACAATAATAAATCAAACAATACTTTTCACTGTATCCCAGTACACGTGACAATAATAAATCAAACAATACTTTTCACTGTATCCCAATACACGTGACAATAATAAATCAAACAATACTTTTCACTGTATCCCAGTACATGTGACAATAATAAATCAAACAATACTTTTCACTGTATCCCAGTACACGTGACAATAATAAATCAAACAATACTTTTCACTGTATCCCAGTACACGGGACAATAATAAATCAAACAATACTTTTCTCTGTATCCCAATACATGTGACAATAATAAATCAAATCAAAATAGTGAAGCAACCAGTACTCATCAAGCCTCCTTTTGCACCTTTTGTGCACAGGACTGGCTACGAGCTGCCTATTCACTCTTAACACTGAACAGTGTGGCGGCTCAGCCAAGGCTTTGAGGGGGAAAGTGAAATACGAGAATGAGCCTCACCGTGTAGACTTCGGCAATCCCTCGGTAATGAGGTGATATCTGATAGAAAGCTGCAGGACTCTGCAACGTGATTGCTGAAACCAGGGTGACTGCTCAACCAACTCAGCACAGGGTGGATAACACTCATAGGATACATGAAAACCATGACAGCGCAGGAGGCTATTCAGCCCATCGAGTATGCACCGACTCTGACAAGAGTATCTGACCGAGGCCCTCTTATTCCCTATCCCAGTAACCCCATGCATTTCCCATGACGAATCCACTGAACCTGCACATCGTTGAACACTAAGGGACAATTTAACATGCCCAATCCCCCTAACCTGCACACCTATAATTAAGCCAGCAAAGAAATTGGCACCCTGGGTATAATGTGGGAAAAAGTGAGGTTTTGCACTTTGACAGGGAGAATTGAAAAGCAGATTATTACTGAAATGTGAAGAGAATGCAGAATGCTATGTTATAGAGATATCTGTGTACATCAATCATAAAAGGTTAGTATGCAGGACAACAAATGAACCGTAAAGCAGCTGGAATGTTGGCCTTTATTTGCAAAGGGATGGAGTAGAAAAGTCAGGAAGTCTGTAGGAGAGACAATGATTGGCACTGCTGCTTCACAGAACCAGGGACCCGGGTTCAATTCCAGCCTTGCGTGACTGTGTGGAATTTGCACGTTCTCCCCCTGCCTATGTGGGTTTCCTCCAGTTTACTCCCAATCCAAGGATGTGCAGATTAGGTGGATCGGCCATAATCAATTGCCCTTCGGTGTCCAAAGATGTGTAGGTTAGGTGGATTAACCATGGTAAATGCATGAGGGGGAATGGGGAGGGGTTTGGATAAGATACTCTTTCAGCGAGTTGGTGTAGACTCGATGGGCTGAAAGCCTACAATGCAAGCCATTCTATAGTTCTAAGTGTCCAGGGCATTGGAGAGGCTGCACCAAGAGTTGTGTATAGTTTGCTCTACTTATTTAACGAGATATATACACTCACAATTTCCCTAAAAGTGGAAACACAGGCAGCCAAGGTAATTAAGGCGGCATATGGCATGCTCGCCTTCATCAGCCGGGGCATTGAGTACAAGACTTGGCAAATCATGTTGCAGCTATATGAATCCTTTGTCAGGCGGCATTTGGTGTACTGTGTACGATTCCGATCAGCACACTACCACTACGTGGAAGCTTTGGAGAGAGTGCAAAGAAGGTTCAGCAGGATGTTGCCTGGTCTCGAGGGTGTCGGCTATGAGGAGAGGTCGGATAAACTGGGATTGTTTTCACTGGAAAGACGGAGGCTGAGGGGAGACCTGATGGAGGCCTACAAAATGGTGAGAGGCACAGACAGGGTGGATAGTGAGAGGCTTTTTCCTCAGGGTGGAAGTGTCAATTACGAGATGGCACAGGTTCAAGGTGAGAGGGGGGGAAGTTTAAGGGAGATGTGTGGGCAGGGGGTTCCCACACAGAGTGGTGGGAGTTTGGAACACGCTGCCAGAGGAAGTGGTGGAAGCAGGCACGAGGAACATTTAAGAGGCATCTGGATGGGTACAGGAATAGGGAGGGAAGAGAGGGATACAGACCGAGTAAGGGCAGAAGTTAGGGCGTCATGATCGGCACGGGCTTGGAGGGCTGAAGGGCCTGTTCCTCTGCTGTGTGAGGTAGGTCAAAGCAGGAGTTGTCCACCGAGGACAAGTTGCACCAACACTCATTGTTGTTCAGAGCAATAAGAGGCAATCTTAGTGATTTAGAATGGGTTTGGCAGGTTGGATACCGAGAGGGAATATGTAAGGAGGAGGACAACGCGAGAATAAAAACAGTTAAGATGAAGAGGAATTTCTTCTCTCAAGAGATTGGTCAGTCTTTGGAATTATGTCCAGAGAGTAATGAGGGTCAGCTGATTGAAGTATTTTAGACTGAGTTAGATTAGTCAGACTAAGTTAAATCTGACCCTCCTCTTGGGCTCTGGGGAGTTTGTTTGACTCCTTTGATTAAAATGTGTCAGAGAATCCTCAGGACTTCCTGGGTGCAGTGTGGCAAGGAAACAGCTGCTTCCCCCCCCAGTGCTATACAAAATATTCACAGTTTACTCTCAGCATGAACACAGCTGACGGCGTGACTTTGTGATTCAAATCTGTGGGTATTAATCTGCTGGAATAAAAGCAAAAGCGCAGGAAAAAATGCAGCATCTGTGGCGAGAGAGAGAGGGGAGACTTCACGTTCCGAGTTTGTATGACTCTTGGGGGTTCCTGGACGAGTAAGGCCAAGTCCAACTCTCAGAGCGAGTGGCTGGGACACACTTATTTAACAAAATGGGCCCCGAGAGAAACCTATGCCGACTCTGGACAGTGCTGGAACATGCAGACAAGGCCCCACTCGCCAATCCTCAACCTCTACGCCTATTCTAGTCAAACCATTTATTTTGCTGCCCTCCTCCAACTCAGCATCTGTTTTAGCCCCTGCAGCAACTGGGGAAAGTTAAATGAACTAATCGTGCTAAATTACCCCTTAGTGTCCAAAGATGCGTAGGTTAGGTGGATTGGCCATGCTAAATTGCCCCTTAGTGCCCAAAGATGTGCAGGTTAGGTGAATTGGCCATGTTAAATTGTCCCTTAGTGTCCAGAGATGTGTAGGTTAGGTGGATTGGCCATGCTAAATTGCCCCTTAGTGTCCAGAGATGTGTAGGTTAGGTGGATTGGCCATGCTAAATTGCCACTTAGTATCCAAAGACGTGCAGGTTTGGAAGATTAGTTATGCTAAATAGCCTGCAAGTGTTCAAAGACGAGGGGGCATGGCTTTAAATTAAGGGGGGGTAGCTACAGGACGGATGTCAGGGGTAGGTTCTTTACCCAGAGGGTGGTGAGGGATTGGAATGCCCTGCCAGCTGCAGTTGTAAATGCGCCTAATTTGGGGGTGTTTAAGAGATCTGTGGTTAGGTTTATGGACGAAAAGGGATTGGTATAGGCTAGTGGGTCATTGTTTTTGTAACTGGTCGGCGCAACATCGTGGGCCGAAGGGCCTGTTCTGCGCTGTAATGTTCTATGTTCTATGCACTGTTAAGCTGCACACTATATTGCCACTGACACTGGACTGGTGATTACACCTTCAACTATTTTCAGCGTAATAAATGTAAGAACGATTAAACCGTTAACGTCTAAGTGCAAATGGTGCCATTTAACATCGATAAAGCCACCAGTGGTTCCTGGTCCCATACAGCAGGTGGTTCCCAAACCTTTTGTTTCACTGCCAAGGCCCCATTCACTGTTACAAAAACTCCCCTGCATCTCTAGTGTATTTGCATAAAATACATACACTTCATCAGAATCAATTTCATCCTCGCTTTGGGTGGAACTTGGTGCCAAGCAAAATATGATCAAGACGTGGAGTTATATCTGACAGGAACAGACGTGTGTCAAGGACAACACACCACCCGGCCTGGTCTTTAGTTCACATTGCTGCCACCAAAAAATAATGTAAAAAGTCTGACAACACCAGGTTTTAGTCCAACCGATTTATTTGGTAATAGTGAGTCTATTATCAAATAAATCGGTTGGACTAAAACCTGGTGCTGTCAGACTTTTTACTGTGTTTACGCCAGTCCAACGCCGGCATACCCACATCATGACCAAAAAATAAACCAGTTTTACTAAATGTTTGCAGTGCTGTGCAACCCCTGAACCCATGGGAGCATCCGCACCCCAGTGGGTGGCACAGTGGTCACCAGGGGCCTCAGGTCTGTGCAGAGTCTGCACGTTCTTCCCATGGCTGCGTGGGTTTCCTCCGGATGCTTCGGTTTCCTCCCATACTCAAACACGTGTAGGTTAGGGGGATTGGCTACACTAAATTGACCCTTAGTGTCCAGAGATGTGTAGGTTAGAGGGACTGGCCATGCTAAATTGCCCCTTAGTGCCGAAAGATGCGTAGGTTAGGTGGATTGGCCATGCTAAATTGCTCCTTGGGGTCCAAAGATGTGCAGGTTGATTGGATTAGCACCCAGAGGAAACCCACATAGACATGGGGAGAATGTGCAGACTCCACACAAACAGTCACCCAAGGCTGGAATCAAACCCAGCTCCCTGTGAGACAGCCATGCTGACCACTGTGCCATCCCATTATTATACATTCAGCAATTGTTTCTTGCCTCAAAGCTGCCAAATTGGATGAAACTGGATTATCTGCGGGAGCCGTGAATTTGATACGGACTTGTTCCTTAGGCTTTCAGTCTAAGGAAAATGTTGCTTATCCACACATGACATGTTTGGAAATGGAGAGGTTCTGTAATCTTTGGGGTTGGAAAGAGGGTTAAAGGTTCATTAGATAGTACTGTATACACTCTTAAGGAGTGACTGTAATTTTCCACCTCCAGTACAAGTGAAACCAGGATTCAGGTTGTTACCTTTGTATTCCCTTAATTCTGCAGGGTTAGCAATACCAATTTTAGTTTTTTATTAACCAATAAAAACGTTTATTTATTAGTGTCACAAGTCTGCTTACATTAACACTGAAATGAAGTTACTGTGAAAATCGTCTCGTCGCCACACTCCAGAGCCTGTTTGGGTGACACTGAAGGAGAATTTAGCATCCAATCAGCACGTCTTTTGGACTGTGGGAGGAAACCGGAGCACTCGGAGGAAACCCACGCAGACACAGAGGAGAATGTGGAGTCTCTGCACAGACAGTGATCCAAGGCTGGAATTGAACCCAGGTCCCTGGTACTGTGAGGCAGCAGCGCTAACCACTGCGTTGCCCCATTGATTTGTAGGTTTTTAGACTGGGAGGAACTTCTCGATCATTATTTTGTGGACTTTGCTGATTCAAAGTTGACGGGTGCATTAAAAGTGTATCCATACTGGCTATTTATTATGACCATTTACCCTGCTTGTTGTAATTCATTTCATAAAATGTGCACACTGGAATATTTCAGGCAGCGCCAAATGAGATATTATGTTTGAGGTCTCATTTAACTATGGAAATATAGCAAAACCAGATCAACAGAACCAGTCGAGCAGGGATGTCAAGTCATTTCATTTTCTGTCAATAAAAGTCTGCTCTGAACAACCTGTTTTGCAGAGAAGTAAGCAATAATAAGGAGGGGTGAGGGGAGCCAAAGTGGGAGATATCAGCAGGGTCGGACAAGAGCTGCTTTAGTCATTTTGAAGACGAGTCCTAAAGTAGGGAGTTCCAGCACCGATCTTGAGAGAGAATTCTGGAGCACGAGGTCCAGATAACTGAAGACGTAGGCACAAATGGTGGAGGGAAAAGGAGGCAGAAGGCGCGCAGGAGACTGGGGGAAATCGGGGTTGGGGTGGGGGATGGTGAGATGCAAACAAACAAGTCCGTTTTAGCCCAAGAAATTCCCCAGGAGAAGGAGGTCGGCAGAACGGTGACACAGTGGTCAGCATTGCTGCCTCACGGCGCCAGGGACCTGGGTTCAGTTCCCGACATGGGTCACTGTCTGTGCGGAATCGAAGCATTCTCCCCCGTGTCTGCGTGGGTTTCCTCTGGGTGCTCTGGTTTTCTCCCACACTCCAGAGACGTGCTGGTTAGGTGGATTGGCCATGCTAAATTATCCCTTTGTGTCCAAAAGATGTATAGGTTAGATTGATTGGCCATGGTAAATGCCCCTTAGTATCCAAAAGATGTGTAGGTTAGGGAAATTAGTGGGGTAAATACGTGGGGTTACAAGGATAGGGTCTGGGCAAGATGCTGTATTGGAGAGTTGGTGCTGATTAGATGGGCTGAATGGCCTGCATCTGCACTGTGGGGGTTCTATGAGAAACAGCAGAAAGGGTAGACAGATGATAGCTGATCTTTCTAATCTGCTGGCCAGCAACATGATAGTCAGAGGCAGAGGAAAGGTCAAGAGAAGAGGTGGAGAGGTGAAAGCTGACCTCTATCAGTGGAGAATGCTAAGAAAGGTCAGTATATATACAAGGTGGAGGCGAGGGGCCCCGAGGATAGATCCTGACAAGAGGTCAGCCTCTTGTCAGCCTGTGTTGTTCTTTGTTCCTTTGTTATCAAGCCCCTATCCATTCTAATCCCATTTCCCAGGACTTGATCCATAGCCTTGTGTGCTATGGCATCTCAAGTGTTCATCTAAATGCTTCTTCAATGTTGTGAGGAAGGTTTATAGTGGTGTTCCCCAGGGGAACACCACTATAAACAAAAGCCACAGCTGGAGATGCTTCGAGAGCAAGAGTGGAATCAAGCCAAGGCAGGCCAACTGACCCCTAACTATCAATGTTACAGGACATCCAGGATGGGACAGTGGAGAGGGAACTCTACTCTGGTATCGCTGACCTCAGAGTGCACAGCAATAATGTCCCATTTTCACCTTGACAAACACAAGCTACCCATCACAGAAGGAGGCCATTTGGCCCAGCATGTCCCCAATACCGTCCCCTGGGGAACACCACTACAAACCTTCCTCACAACATTGAAGAAGCATTTAGATGAACACTTGAGATGCCATAGCACACAAGGCTATGGATCAAGTCCTGGGAAATGGGATTAGAATGGATAGGGGCTTGATAACAAAGAACAACACAGCACGGGAAACAGGCCCTTCGGCCCAACGGGCCCGCACCACCATTTCAACATTGAGAGTCCCCTCTTCCACCCATGACCCTTGTCTACGCTTATGGCACTCTACATTGATGGCTGGCACAGACACGATGGGTCGAAGACCCTCATTCTGTGCTGTAAAATTTGATGACTCTAACCTTTCTCGTGACGGAGTTTCCTCGTATCACAGGGTAGAATCTACCTCCTTGGAAAAGACAAATACATAATATTCATTCAATGCCTCAGCCTTACTCCTCCTTTTATCAGCTATTTACTATTTACATGCCGACAGAAGGCTTTGGGATTCCCCTTTATGTTACTGCCAGTCTTTTCTCATAACCCCTCTTCACTTCTTCAACGATGTTTCATCGAACAAAGCCCAGTCCATCACGCAAACCAGCCTCCCATCCATTGACTCGGTCTACACTTCCTGCTGCCTCGGGAAAAGCAGCCAGCATAATTAAGGATTCCACGCAACCTGGACATTCTCTCTTCCACCTTCTTCCACCAGGAAAAAGTATGAAAGGCTGAGGTCTCATACGAACTGACTCAAGAACAGCTTCTTCCCTGCTGCTGTCAGACTTCTGAATAGCTTACCTTGTACTAAGTTGATCTTTCTCTACATCCCAGCTGTGACTATAACATTACATTCTGCCTCCTGTATGTACGGTATGCTTTGTATAGTGCGCAAGAAACAGTACTTTTTACTGTATACCAATCAATGTGACAATAATAAATCAAACTAAAAGCAAAATATTTTAAGGTGATCTTTCTCTGCACCCTAGTTGTGACGACAACACGACATTCTGCACCCTCTCCTTTCCTTCCTTATGTACGGTATGCTGTGTATATTAGGCAAGCGTACTTTTCATTGTATACCAATGTATGTGACAATAATAAATCAAATCAAACCTCCTCTCTAAACCTCCTGGTGGCACAGTGGTTAGCACTGCTGCCTCGCAGTGCCGGGGACCCAGGTTCAATTCCTGGCTTGGGTCACTGTCTGTGTGGAGTTTGCACATTCTCCCCATGTTTGCGTGGGTTTCCTGTGTGTGCTCCGGTTTCCTCCCACAGTCCAAAGATGTGCGGGTTAGGTGGATTAGCTTTGCTAAATTGCACCTTAGTGTCAAGGAACTAGCTAGAGCAAGTGCATGTGGTTATCCAGGGCCTGGATGGGATTGTGGTCGATGCAAACTTGATGGGCTGAATGGCCTCATTCTGTACTGTCAGATTCTATGAACCTAATACTAGATCAAATCAAACCTCTTCTTTGAATCTTCTGGTGGCACAGTGGTTAGACTGCTGCCTCACAGTGCCAGGGACCTGGGGGTCACTGTCTGTGCAGAGTCTGCACGTTCTCATAGCATCACAGTGGTAGCAAGGGATGATATTGGAGCCAAGGAGCAGAGGGTGGAATCGTTGTGGGTAGAGATTAGAAACAGCAAAGGGAGGAAGACGCTGGTGGGTGTCGTCTATAGGCCCCCGAATAATGATCTGGAGGTGGGGCGGGATGTTAACGCGCAAATAAGTGCGGCGTGCAGGAATGGGACGGCCGTAGTTATGGGAGATTTCAATCTGCATATTGATTGGTCGACCCATGTTGGACGAGGTGGGCTCGAGGAGGAGTTCTTAGAATGCTGCCGGGATAGTTTCCTCGAAAGTGTGTGTTGGAGCTGACGAGGGAGCGAGCTATCTTGGATCTGGTGTTATGTAATGAGGCGGGTAGAATTAGGGACCTTGTGGCGAAGGATCCTCTTGGGGAGAGTGATCATTGTATGGTGGAGTTTCTCGTGCAGATGGAGGAGGAGAAAGTGGGTTCCCGGACACGCGTCCTTTGTTTGAATAGAGGGGAGTACGGTAGGATGAGAGAAGAATTGGCGAATGTGGACTGGGGGAGTGCACTGGAGGGAGGGTCTGCTGAAGAGCAGTGAAGGATCTTTAAGGAGATCTTTCTTGGTGCTCAGCAGCAATTTATTCCGATGGTCAAAAAGGATAGTAGGGGGAGAGGTAATAAGCCATGGATAATGAAGGAGGTGAAGGGAAGTGTTAAACTAAAAGCGGAGGAATTTAGAGTAGCTAAGAGTAGTGGGCGAGAAGAGGATTGGGAGAGGTTTAAATGTCAACAAAGATTGACAAAGAAGTTGATAAAGGAGGGTAGGAGAAACTATGAAGCTGGGCTAGCACTTAATATAAAAAAGGATAGCAAGAGTTTTTATAAATATATAAAAAGGAAGAGGCTGGCTAGGGTGAATGTTGGTCCTTTAGAGGATGAGAAAGGGGACCTAGTGGTAGGGGATGAGGATATGCTAAGGTATTGAATAACTTTTTTGTTTCTGTCTTCACGGAGGAGGACATGAATAATTTGCCGGGTGTTAGCGATGGAAAGGTGGTAGGACTGGAGGGTCTTAATGACATTACTGTTACTAGAGAGGCGGTGCTCGACAGACTGCGTTGAGCTATGAGGAGAGGCTGAATAAACTGGGCTTATACTCGTTAGAGTTTAGAAGAATGAGGGGAGATCTCATTGAGACGTATAAGATGATGAATGGGATGGATAGGATAGAGGTGGAGACACTCTTCCCACTTAAAAAAGACAGTAGGACTAGGGGGCACAGCCTCAAGATAAAAGGGGGGCGGTTTAGAACGGAGTTGAGGAGGAACTTCTTCATTCAAAGGGTGGTGAATCTCTGGAATTCTCTGCCCGTTGAAGTGGTGGAGGCTGCCTCGCTAAATATTTTTAAGACGCGGGTTGATGGGTTTTTGATAAGAGAGGGGATTAAGGGTTATGGGGAAAGGGCAGGAAAGTGGAACTGAGCCACGACAGATCAGCCATGATCTTATTGAATGGCGGGGCAGGCTCGAAGGGCTAGATGGCCTACTCCTGCTCCTATTTCTTATGTTCTTATGTCTGCATGGGTTTCCTCCCACAGTCCAAAAGACGCGCAGGTCGGGTAGACTGGCCATCCTGGGATTGACCTGAGTGTCAGGGGGACTAGTTGGGTAAACGTGTGGGGTTGTGGGAGTGGGATTGTTGTTGGTATAGACTTGAAGGGGCAAACAGCCTCCTGCTGCACTGTAGAGATTCTAAGATTTATCTTAGTTCTCAATTATATTTTTGCCCTTCCTGGAAACAGTTTATCTACTTGGAAGAGGGGTCAGATCGAGCAATCTGTCAGGGACAAACAGTCACCATCTGTGGACACTATTCCCTGCAGCACTGCTACATCTGTGCCCAGTCTCAGCACACACAAGAAGCTATTTTTGGACCCCATGATTTCTGCAGCTGAGACTCGGGCTTAGGGCGAAAAGGTAAACACAGCAGAACTGGGGAAATGTCTCAACAACTTCACTACGAACTGCATTTCCTGAGATTAGCTTCCACTGTTTAACAGCACGGTGCATGGCTGACAGAAGAGGAAGTATGAGGAGTCACAGCACAGTGACTAGCTCTGCTGCCTCACAGCGCCACGGACCCGGGTTCGATTTCCGGCATGGGTCACTGTCTGTGTGGAGTCTGCACGTTCTCCCCGTGTCTGCATGGGTTTCCTCCGGGTGCTCCAGTTTCCCCCACAGTCCAAAGATGTGAAGTTTAGGTTGATTGTCAATGCTATATTGACCCTTAGAGTCCAAAGAACAAAGAAAATTACAGCACAGGAACAGGCCCTTCGACCCTCCAAGCCTGCACCTACCATGTTGCCTGTGTGAACCAAAACCACCTGCCCTTCCAGGGACCATATCCCTCTATTCCAATCCGATTCATGCATTTGTCAAGACGCCCCTTAAAATAAACTAACGTATCTGTTCTGGGACCCTTGTTGTTTGTCATTTTCATAAATGACCTGGATGAGGAAGTGGAGGGATGGGTTAGCAAGTTCGCTGATGACACGAAGGTCGGCGGTGTTGTGGATGGTCTGGAAGGATGTCAAAAGTTGCAGCAGGACATAGATAGGATGCAGGAATGGGCGGAGAAGTGGCAGATGGACTTCAACGCGGATAAATGTGTAGTAGTCCATTTCGGCAGAACCAACGGGATGAACGAGTACACTATTAAGGGCAGGGGTCTTAGTAGCGTTGAAGAGCAGAAGGATCTCGGGGTCCGGGTTCACAGGACTCTTAAATCAGCCTCGCAGGTGGAGGAGGTGGTCAAGAAGGCGTATGGTGTACTGGCCTTCATTAATCGAGGGATTGAGTTTAGGAGTCGGGAGGTAATGCTGCAACTTTACAGGACCCTCGTCAGGCCTCATTTGGAGTACTGTGCGCAGTTCTGGTCGCCTCACTATAGGAAAGACGTAGAAGCTATTGAAAGGGTGCAGAGGAGATTTACAAGGATGTTGCCTGGACTGGGAGGCATGCCTTATGAAGATAGGTTGAGGGAGCTGGGACTCTTTTCCCTGGAGAGGCGAAGGTTGAGAGGCGACCTGATAGAAGTTTATAAAATGTTGAGAGGAATAGATAGGGTGGACTCTCAGAGGCTATTTCCCCGGGTTGAAATGGTCGCTACGAGAGGACACAGATTTAAGGTGCGGGGAGGGAAGTACAGAGGTGATGTTAGGGGTAAGTTTTTCACTCAGAGGGTAGTGAGTGATTGGAATCGGCTGCCGTCGTCGGTGGTGGAGGCGAACTCGCTGGGGTCTTTTAAAAGACTTCTGGATGAGTATATGGGGTTTAATGGGATTGGGGGTTATAGATAGGTCTATAGATTGGTGGGGTTGATGCGATCGGCGCAACTCGAGGGCCGAAGGGCCTGTTTGTGCTGTAATGTTCTATGTTCTATGTATCTGCTTCCACTACCTACCCTGGCACCTATTACCCTCTTAAAAAAAAGTTCCTCATACATCTGTGTGTACATATTAGGTGTACGGCTTAGGTGGATTAGCCGTGCTAAATTACCCCTTAGCGCCTAAAGATGTGTAAGTTAGGTGGATTGGCAGTGCTAAATTGCCCCTTAGTCTACGGGACTATTAGATGGATTAGCAGGGTAAATATGTGGGGATAGGGCCTGGGTGGAATTGTGCTTGGTGCAGACTCGATGGGCCAAATGGCCTCCTTTTGCACTGTCGGGATTCTAGGAGAAGGCTTTAAAAGAAAGTGTGCGAGAGAGACGGATTTGTTGGGGAGACAAACTTGCCTGGCCAGTCACCACTTCAACAGAATAGTCCAGCTCCTATTTCTCATGTTATAACGTGGAGACCCAGAGTAGAATTCACTGCAACGATCTGAGTTGGAGACAGCTCAGAGGAGGTTGACCAGATACCTGGGATGAATGGGTTGTCTGATGAGGGAAAGTAGTAAAAAGTCTGACAACACCAGGTTTTAGTAAGTCTGTGTCGATATGCGCAATCTTTTTGGAGATCCTCTCCACTTGGATCCGGCAGTTTGTGGTGTCGATAGTAGTCATGATGTGGGTATGCCAGCGTCAGACTTTTTACTGTGTTTACGCCAGTCCAACGCCGGCATATCCACATCATGAGGGAAAGTAGGACAGGCTGGACTTGTTTCCCCTGGAGTTTAGAAGAGTGGTGGTGGTGGGGTGACTTGAAGTATTTACAATCCTCATTGAACGTTCCCTATTGTGGGAAACTCCAGAACAAGTGGGCACACTTTTAAAATTAGGGGCTGCCCTTTTAGGGCAAGTGATGAGGAGAGATACTTTCTCTGAGGGTTGGGCAACTTTCGAACGCTCTGCCCCAGACTGGTGGTGGAAGAGGCGATGGGCGGTATGGTGGCACAGTGGTTAGCACTGCTGCCACACAGCGCCAAGGACACAGGTTCAACTCCCAGTTTGGGTTACTGTCTGCATATCCCCCCCATGTCTGTATGGGTTTCCTCCAGGTGCTCCGGTTTCCTCCCACAATCCAAAGGCATGTTTGTTAGGTGGACTGGCCATGCTAAATTGACCCTAGTGTCAGGGGGTTAGCAGGGTAAATATGAGGGGTCACGGGAACAGGGCCTGGGTGGGATTGTGGTCAGCGCAGACTCGATGGGCCGAATGGCCTCTTTCTGCACTGTAGGATTCTATGATTGTACCTGCTGATTCAGTGTGTTGGCCGTGCTAAATCCTCTTTGTGTACCCAAACAGCAGCCAGAGTGTGGCAACTATGGGATTTTCACAATAACTTCATTGTAGTGTTAATGTAAGCCGACTTGTGACATGAATAAATAAACTTTAAACAGTGAATACTTTGTAAGAGCAATTCACTTACCCGACAGCAATCTGAGGTCATTGGGGGTGAATGGGAATGTGGAATTCTAACCCCGACACATCAGCCACAGTGTTATTAGTGGCAGGCAAAGCTTGAGGGGCCGAGTGGCCTACTCCTGCTTCATATGCTCAGAACCTGTGCTCAGATGCAATGAGCACTTCAATGAACCAAACTTTAGAAGGGAAATCTATCCAACCCAACAATGCCCATTTGCTTCCAGCATCTGCGCATGGCTGTTCTGCCCTGTTATTTGTGCCCGCTTTCTTGCTGTCAGCCACCTAGTCTACACGCTGGAGAGCATAGAGTGGATTTCCTTACGTCTGCTGGGCAAAGCAAACATTGAACACCAGTCAGAATTGAGCACTCCAGCTTTTTCGGCTTCCAGATCACCAACAACCTGCCTGGTTTCCCCCCTCATGCTGACACTATAGTAAAGAAAGCCCACCAATGCCTCTACTTTCTCAAAAGACTAAGGAAATTTGGCATGTCCGCTACAACTCTCACCAACCTTTACAGATGCACAATAGAAAGCATTCTTTCTGGTTTTATCACAGCTTGGTATGGCTCCTGCTCTGACCAAGACCGCAAGGAACTACAAAGTGTCGTGAACAAAACCCAATCCATCATGCAAAGCAGCCTCCCATCCACTGACTCTGTCTACACTTTCTGCTGCCTTGGGAAAAGCAGCCGGCATAATCAAAGACCCCCGGGCACCTTGGACATTCTCTCTTTCACCTTCTTCCATCGGGAAAAAGATACAAAAGTCTTCTGTCAAGCATTGACCAACTCAAGAACAGCTTCTTCCCTACTGTCGTCAGGCTTTTGAATAAACCTACTTCATATTGAGCTGACCTTACTCTACACCCCGCTATGAATTTAACATTACATTCGGCACCCTTGCCTTTCCTTCTCCTCTATGTACTCTATGAAGAGTATGCTTTGCCTGCATAGCGTGCAAAAACAATACTCTTCATTGTATCCCAATACTTGTGATGATAATAAATCAAAATCAATAAACCTTGCAGGAGGTCTGTGTTGTGGTTTGCCTTATTGTCTTGGCATGAAGGATATTCAACAACAGCACATCATTCCAACTCAACTGTAAATAGCTCACAACAGTAATCACCAACAAAACATTCACCCCTACTTCCTGCCAGTTACATGTTTCCAGTAATCACTGCACAACTTGTCAAGTGGTGAACCGTGTACTCTGATCAGTGGACGGAGCGAACTTTGAGAGGATAAATATCACAATGGGATTTTAATTTACTCATTAATAACCCAACCAGGAAACCTGAGCTAATGTGAAACCCGATCCCCAGAGATTAAACCCAACCTGTGCCGGTATCACACAACAGCTCCTCGCTCAGTAATAACGTGACATTTGTATTGTCAACACAGGAGCCAGCGCACTCTGCAATCCAGCTTGTAGCCGTGACCAGGCCAGGGGGTTCAGCAGAGGGGTATATTTCTAATGTGGGAGTGCAACATCGACGAGGGAGGCATGGTGGCACAGTGGTTAGCACCGCTGCCTCACAGCGCTAGGAAACCGGTTCAATTCCAGGCTTAGGTTAACTGTCTGTGCTGAGTCTGTACATTCTCCCCGTGTCTGCGTGGGTTTCCTCCCACAGTCCAAAAGATGCGCAGGTTAGGTGCTAAATTCTCCCTCAGTGTAACCCGAATAGGAGTGTGGCAACTAGGGGGTTTTCACAGTGACTTCATTGCAGTGTTAATGTAAACCTACTCATGCAACTAATAAATAAACTTACAGAAATGCCAGACTGGCAAGACGGTGCAGGGTTAGAGAGAGACTGCAGACAACCAACCCCCAACCAATTCCACAAAGCCTGTCCCCCATCTACAAGGCACAAGTCAGGAGTGTGATGGAATACTCCCCACTTGCCTGGATGGGTGCAGCTCCCAACAACACTCAAGAAGCTCGACATCATCCAGGACAAAGCAGCCCCCCATCCACTTGATTGGCCCCCCATCCACAAACATTCACTCCCTCCACCACTGACACTCAGTAGCAGCAGTGTGTACCATCTACAAGATGCACTGCAGCAACTCATCCTTAGTACCTGCTGTGAGGGGATATAGCTCAGTGGTAGAGCATTTTGGAATAAAGTATATTTTTGAAATAAAAAAATAAAAAAATTTTGGCTAATATCAAGTGTAGTATAGACATGCTGCACTTGCTTGAAGTCATTAGGTTACATTTCAGCTTCATTTGAAGCAATTTTTTAAAGCAGCATCTCGGCCATTTGGCTAAGATGCAAGTGAGATCAAGCCCTGGAGGAGGAGCTACACCTACTCCAGTCAGCTTGGATCATGTAGATCGAGCCCAAGACAGGAAGTGGGAGCCCTGTCTTGTCAGCTTGCATTGGGAATGTCCCAACTTGTTGGGACTCTGAATTGGGTTTAATTTGACTTGATTGGATTGGAATAAAGTTTAAAAAAAAACTCATCCTTAGACAGCACCTTCCAAACCCACGACCTCTACTGTCTAGAAGGACAAGGACATGGGGAACACCACCACCTGCAAGTTCCCCTCTGAGCCACATTCACCATCCTGACTTGGAAATATATCAGCCGTTCCTTTGCTGTCGCTGGGTCAAAATCCTGGAACTCCCTCCCTAACAGCACTGTGGGTGTACCTACACCACACGGACTGACTGATGTCCATTAACAATCCTGGAACTCCCTCCCTAACAGCACTGTGGGTGTACCCACACCACACGGACTGACTGATGTCCAATAACAATCCTGGAACTCCCTCCCTAACAGCACTGTGGGTGTACCTACACCACACGGACTGACTGATGTCCAATAACAATCCTGGAACTCCTAACAGCATTGTGGTATACCTACACCACACGAACTGCAGTGGTTTAAGAATCACAGAATCCCCACAGTGCAGGAGGCCATTTGGCCCATCAAGCCTGCACTGACAACAGCCCCATCCAAAGCCCTATTCCTGTAACTCTACATATTTCCCCTGACAGTAAGGGGCAATTTTGGTATGGCCAATCCACGTAACCTGAATATTTTTGGAGTGTGGAAGGTAACCGGAACACATGGAGGAAACCCATGCAAACATGGGGAGAATGTGCAAACTTCACACACAGACTGACCCAAGCCGGGAACTGAACCCGCTGTGAGGCAGCAGTATGAACCATTGTGCCACCTGGCTAATCCACATCCTTGGACACTAAGGGGCAATTTACCATGGCCAATCCATCTAACCTACACATCTTTTGGACGACAGGAGAAAACCAGAGTGCCGGGGGAGGGGGGGGGGGGGGGAAACAATTGTTAAGGACAATTAGGGATGGGCAATAAATGCTGGCCTAGCCAGCGACACCCATGTGAATAAATTAAAAAGTCACAGGCCTTGCACATTCCTGCCCTCTTGCACCACCACCCCAGCCAAGGAATTCAAAACAGGCAGGAGATCAAACTGTGGCATGTCATGCTGCTCACTGTCCTTGGAAACTGGAACACCTTTCCAATTGACAGGAACTCTGAGCCCTCTTAATTGCAGCTCTGTTATTCCAAGTTTCCACTGCAAACACTGGTGCGGGTCAAATTCTTTCGCATGCCATGCTAGCTCCAGCAACAGCCAGTCCCTTTCGACCTTGCAAGCGCTGTATTTATCATTAAATTATCTGTGGGAGACATAACATAGCTTTGAAAACATCCCTTCAGACAGTGGGCGCCAGCAGTCCAAACAACGTAAAAACCAGGCCTCTTCGTAACCAAGTAACAGTAAACTCGAACTTGATCCTTCTTGCATTCTGCACTGTTAACCCCAGAGTCAGTTTAAAGTTCATTTATTAGTGTCACAAGTCAGCTTACATTAACACTGCAATGAAGTTACTGTGAAAATCCCCGAGTAGCCACACTCCGGCACCTGTTTGAGTACACGGAGGAGAATTTAGCACCTAACCAGCATGTCTTTGGACACTATGCAATTATGTGGATTGACCCGAACAGATGCCAGAGTGTGGCAACTAGGGGAATTTCACAGTAACTTCATTGCAGTGTTAATGTAAACCTAGTTGTGACTAATAAATCAACTTTAAACTTGAATTTAGCATGGCTGATCCCCCTAACCTGCACATCTTTGGACACTAAGGGGCAAGTTAGCATGGCCAATTCTTTCTTGATTAAATCCTCACATGGCTACTGAGTAACTAGGAGGTAACTTCAGGTTCTCCCCCTGCTTAATTTTTCAGTCTTCCTGCCCAACAACCTGCTCCAAAAAGGAAACCACTTCCTGTCCTCTGCCGCCCTAGTTTTGAACTACTCGAGGACATTCCGAGCTAACTGGTGGCCTCCACACACACCTCAGTGACCTTCAGTTGGATATAAATAGTCCACTCAAACACAGACATGTGACACTCCGACCGGTGCTGCCAATGCTGTAGCTGATGGCAGGTCAAAAGGTGCACGTTTGCTGGAATTTCGACACTGAAGTTGAAAATGGATTGCACAGCACAGAAATTCGAAGCAGGAGGCGGCCATTCGGCCCTTCGAGCCTGCTGCGTCATTCATTTTGATCATGGCTGATCATCAAATTCAATATCCTGATCCTGCCTTCCCCCCCCATATCCCTCGATCCCTTTAGCCCCAAGAGCGAAATCTAATTTCTTCCTGAAATTACACAATGTTTTGGCCTCAACTACTTTCTGTGGGAGTGAATTCCACACATTCACCACCCTCTGGGTGAAGAAATTTCCCCTCACCTCAGTCCTAAAAGGTTTACCCCTTATCCTCAAACTGTGACCCCGAGGTTTGGGCTCCCCCCACCATTGGGAACATTCTTTCTGAATCTACCCTGTTTAACCCTGTTAGAATTTTATAAGTTGCTATGAGATCCCCTCTTCTAAATTCCAGTGAATATAATCCTAACTGACTTAGTCTCTCCTCATATGACAGACCTGCCATCCCAGGAATCAGCCTGGTAAACCTTCGCTGTACTCCCTCTACAGCAAGGACACCCTTCCTCAGATAAAGGAGAGCAAAACTGCAAACAATACTCCAGGTGTGGCCTCACCAATGCACTACAAAATTGCAGCAAATCATCTCTATCTCTGTACTCAAATCCTCTCGCTATGAAGGCCAACATACCATTTGCCTTCTTTACTGCCTGCTGTACCTGCGCGCTTACTTTCAGCGACTGATGCACGAGGACTCCAAGGTCTCGCTGAGTATCCAGCTCTCTCAATGTACACCCATTCATGTGATAATGTCTTCCTGTTATTGCTACCAAAGTGGATAATCTCACATTTATCCACATTATACATTCATATGCCCATACACTCAGCCTGTCCAAATCACACTGAAGCATCTCTGCATCCTCCTTACAGCTCACCCTCCCACCCAACTTTCTAACATTTGCAAATCTGGAGATAATATATTCAGTTCCCTCTTCCAAATCATTCATATATGGGCGGCACGGTAGCACAGTGGTTAGCACTGCTGCTTCACAGCTCCAGGGTCCTGGGTTCGATTCCCGGCTCGGGTCACTGCCTGTGTGGAGTTTGCACATTCTCCTCGTGTCTGCGTGGGTTTTCTCCGGGTGCTCCGGTTTCCTCCCACAGTCCAAAGATGTGCGGGTTAGGTTCATTGGCTATGCTAAAATTGCCCCTTAGTATCCTGGGATGTGTAGGTTAGAGGGATTAGCAGGTAAAATGTGTAGGGATATGGGGATAGGGTCTGGGTGGGATTGTGTTCGGTGCAGACTCGATGGGCCAAAGGGCCTGTTTCTGCACTGTAGGATTCTATCTATATAATGTGGACAGTTGGGGTCCTGGCACAGATCCTGTACAACCCAGTTGGGCCCAATGGCCTCCTTCTGCACCAGAGGGATTCTATGTGAGATAACTAAGAGAGGGAATTGAGAAGAAATATCTTTACCCAGAGAGAGAGAGGAGAATGTGGGACTGACCACCACAGGGAGTGATTGAAGTGAATATGTACAAGTACTATAAAGGGAAAGTAGACAAGTAGGAGGTGGGAACAGAGGGCAATGACGGGAAATTTGGATGAGGAAAGTTGGTAGGAGGTTGGAGCGGAGCACATCATGAACTGGTTGGGCCCACTGGCCTCTTTCTGTGCCATTTATCCAATGTAAACCTTTGAAAACAGCCCCAGCATCAAGGCTGAATTTGCATATCGCTAGTCAGCCTCACAGCAAATCTCTGCTGAGGCAGCAATTCCTATCTTTCCCTCAGTTCCAGTACATACTTCTCGCATTGTAATCCCATCCCATGGTATTTACAATCGTGAATAAGCAAACTGCTCGTCTTACAGAATCCCTGCAGTGC
Source organism: Prionace glauca (assembly GCA_037974335.1). Classification (NCBI taxonomy): domain Eukaryota; kingdom Metazoa; phylum Chordata; class Chondrichthyes; order Carcharhiniformes; family Carcharhinidae; genus Prionace; species Prionace glauca. The sequence goes on along the minus strand of CM075751.1, from coordinate 18,062,924 downwards.
AGGAGGCGGCCGTGCGGCCCATCAAGTCTGCACCGACCCTTCAACAGAGCATCTTAACCAGACCCTATCCCTGTACCTCCACGTATTTACCCTGCTAATCCTCCCAAAACTACACATCTTAGACACCAAAAGTCCATTTAGCGTGGCCAATCTACCTAACTTGGAGATCTTTGGACACGAAGGTGCAATTTAGCATGGCCAATCTACCTATCCTACACATTTTTGGACACTAAGGTGCAACTTAGCATGGCCAATCCACCTAACACACACATCTTTGGACTCCTTTAAACAAACAATTGTCGGTCTGATTTATTTGGGTGTGGTTTCATAACAGGGATATTTATGGTGTGCATATTTATTGGGATGCATTCTGAACAATATTAGTACACTCAAGGCAGGATCAGTGCCTGCCTCAGGGAACAAGCTAGCCTAGGACATGTACTAACATACAGGTACAGTTGTGCAGCGATTACATTACTGAACAAATGGCAGTCACAAGTGCAAATCCCACCAAGGCGTGCTTTTAGTGGGTATAATAAAAGAGAACCCGGGAATATAGGGAGCGAAAAGGAGACTTGTGGGAGCTCCAGGTCGGATTTTGCACCTGTCTTTTTCAAAGCTGCTGCTGCCGAATGTCTCAGTGTAAAAGGAGGAAGCAGTAGTGATATTGGGGAGAATAAATAGTTGAGACACAAAGAGGTTGGCAGTGCTCAAAGTAAAGGTACACCTGCCCTGGACGGAACATGCTTTGGGTGATATGAGGAAAGCAAGGGTAGAAATCGCGGAGGTCCTGGTCAACACCTTCCAATCCCCCTGGGGTGGCACGGCAGCACACTGGTTAGTACTACTACCTCACAGTGCCAGAGAACCAGGTTCATTTCGCTGTTCGGGTCACTGTCTGTGTGGAGTTTCTCTTTATATGCTCTGTCTGAGGCCAGAACTCTCCATTCACCTGACGAAGAGGGTAACCTTGAAAGCTTGCTTGCTTGTGAGAATATTATCAAATAAATCGGTTGGACTAAAACCTGGCGTTGTCAGACTTTTTACTGTGTGGAGTTTGCACATTCTCCCCGTGTCTGCATGAGGTTCCTCCACACGCTCCGATTTCCTCCCACAGTCCGAAAGACATGCTGGTTAGGTGGATTGGCCATGCTAAATTGCCCCTTAATGTCCAAAGATGTGTAGATTAGAACATAGAACACTACAGCACAAACAGGCCCTTCGGCCCACAAGTTGCACTGATCATATCAATAGCTACCAGGCCTTTCTACAATCCTGAAACCCATTACAAGCCACGTACTCATCCAGAAGTCTCTTAAAAGACCCCAGCGAGTTCGCCTCTACCACCACCGACAGCAGTCGATTCCACTCACTCACCACCCTCTGAGTGAAAAACTTACCCCTGACATCTCCTCTGTACTGGCTCCCCAGCACCTTAAACCTGTGTCCTCTTGTAGCAACCATTTCAACCCTGGGAAATAGCCTCTGAGAATCCACCCTATCTATACCTCTCAACATCTTTAGGTGGATTGGCCATGCTAAATTGCCCCTTAGTGTCCAAAGAAGTGTAGGTTAGGCAGATGAGTAGGATAAACTGGTCATGGGGAGAGGGCAAGTGGTGGGCCTGGGTAAGATGTCACAGAATTGGTGCAGACTCAATGGGCTGAATGGCTGGCTTCTGCACAATAGGGATTCTGAGTCGCAAAAACCCAGCTTACAGGTGCAAGTGGTCAGGAAGGCGAATAGGATGCTGGCCTTCATAGCGAAGGGGATTGAATATAAAAGTAGGGAGGTCTTGCTGCAGCTGTATAGGGCATTGGTGAGGCCGCAGCTGGAGTACTGTGTGCAGTTTTGGGCGCCGCACCTGCGCAAAGATATTTTGGCCTTGGAGGGAGTGCAGAGGAGGTTTACTAGGCTGATACCGGAGTTGAGGGGATTGAGCTATGAGGAGAGGCTGAATAAACTAGGCTTGTACTCGTTGGAGTTTAGAAGAATGAGGGGAGATCTCATTGAGACGTATAAGATGATGAATGGGATGGATAGGATAGAGGTGGAGAGACTCTTCCCGCTCAAAAAAGACAGTAGGACTAGGGGACACATCCTCAAGATAAAGGGGGGGCAGTTTAGAACGGAGTTGAGGAGGAACTTCTTCACTCAAAGGGTGGTAAATCTCTGGAATTCTCTGCCTGTTGAAGTGGTGGAGGCTGCCTCGCTAAATATTTTTAAGAAGCGGGTTGATGGGTTTTTGATAAGAGAAGGGATTAAGGGTTATGGGGAGAGGGCGGGAAAGTGGAACTGAGCCACGACAGATCAGCCATGATCTTATTGAATGGCGGGGCAGGCTCGAAGTGCTGGATGGCCTACTCCTGCTCCTATTTCTTATGTTCTTAATTCTGTTTAAGGGGTATGTTTAAAATTCAGTTCCAATTTGCAGTCTGGAAATATTTAGCTCAAGTGTTGTAAAGGTTAATTGACAGGGTCATTTGAGAATGTGGCTGGTGATGAGGAGCTGGATTTGTAGCAGACAGGGTTCCAGCTGGGAATTCTTTGAAGATTTTTTTTTAATAAACAAGCTGCTCTGAATCTCAATCTCTCCCTCTGAATTTTAATACTGTCTAAAATTATAGCAAGATGCTATCTGTACTTAGTGGCTTTTAAGTCTGTAAGAGGAATGTGGCTTATTTGGAACTGAAACAATGATAAGTTAGAAATTAAAATATTTACCTTTCATTTTTAAATATGGTTCAACTGTTAATGGTTAAACTTCTTCATTTATCGGAGCTGTATTAAACTGTTACTAAATATATAAAAGGACCCTCATCTGTCAGCGGAATATTCCTGGAGTGAAGCATCCTAACACATTTATGCCAAAATAGAAACAGAACCAGGAGCAGCAGGCCATTCAGCCTGCTCTACCATTCATTATGATCATCCAACTCGACAGCCTGATCCCATCTTCTCCCATATCCTTTGATCCCTTCACCTCAATTGCTATGTCTAAGTGCTTCTTGAAAATATTCAATGTTTTGGCCTCAACTACTTTCTCTGGTAAGAAATCCCTAGGTTGACCACTCTCTTTGGGTGAAGAAATTTTGTCTTATCTCTGCCCCATACAGTTTTCCCTGTATCCTCAGATTGTGAACCCCTAGTTCTGGACACAACCGCCAACTGGGGCATTCTTTCTGAATCCCCTATTTTATAGATTTCTATGAAATCCCCCTCATTCTTCTAAACTCCAGTCAACACAACCCGAACTGACTCAATCTCTACTTACACATCAGTCCTGCCATCTCAGGAATCAGTTTGGTAAACCTTCTCTGCACTCCCTCTAGAACAAGAACCTTCCTCAGATAAGGAGACCAAATCTGCACACATTATTCAAGGTGATGCCTCACCATGGGCAGCATGGCGGCACAGTGGTAGTGCGGCTGCCTCACAGCGCCAGGGACCCAGGTTCGATTCCCGGCTTGGCTTACTGTCTGTGCGGAGTCAGCATGTTCTCCCCGTGTCTGTGTGGGTTTCCTCTGGGTGCTCCACTTCCTCCCACACTCCAAAGACGTGCTGGTTAAGTGCCTCAGTGTACCCAAACAGGTGTGGAGTGTGGCAACTAGGGGGTTATCACAGTGGCTTCATTGTAGCGTTAATGTAACGTGTGACACTAATAAATAAACTTGAAACCAAAACCTACTCCTACTCAAATACTTGTGCTATGAAGGCCAACAGACCATTCGTCTTTTTTACTGCCTGCTGCACCTACATACTTACCTTCAATGTAAGGTGTACGAGTACATCAAGTCTCGTTGCATATCCCCCTCTCCTAATTTATGGCCAGGAAGTAATCTGCTTCCCATTTTTGCGATAGAAGTGGATAGCCTCACATTTGTCCATGCATCCGTAATTCATTTGCCCATTCACTCAGCCTGTCCAAATCATCCTGAAGGATCTCTGCATCCTCCTCACAGCTCACCCTCCCACCCAGCTTGGTGTCAGAAAAACCATTGGGGTCCAGATCCATAAAACACCAGCCTGATTGAGATTTTGGATAAATTAATATCCAGCGTGGATGAGAGTTGAAGCTGTGTATAAGGACTGCCAAAATGCATTTGATAAACCCCGCAGTTTGCTAGCAAGACTGAATTCCCTAGAATGAGAAAGGCACTTAAATGGCAGAGGCAGAAAAGGGCAGGTGTGGTGAAGGGGTGATTTTTCAGACAGGAAGAGAGTGCTGCAGTGTACACCACCCAGCCATGAGCTCAGCAAAAGGCAGAACAGGCTACAGTGGCTGAATGGTCGATTCCTGCTGTGAAATCAATTTGATTTATTATTGTCACATGTACTGGGATACAGTGAAAAGTATTGTTTGATTTATTATTGTCACGTGTATTGGAGAACAGTGAAAAGTATTATTTGATTTATTACTGGGATACAGTGAAAAGTATTGTTTGATTTATTATTGTCACATGTACTGGGATACAGTGAAAAGTATTGTTTGAATTATTATTGTCACGTGTATTGGAGAACAGTGAAAAGTATTATTTGATTTATTACTGGGATACAGTGAAAAGTATTGTTTGATTTATTATTGTCACGTGTATTGGGATACAGTGAAAAGTATTGTTTGATTTATTATTGTCACGTGTACTGGGATACAGTGAAAAGTATTGTTTGATTTATTATTGTCACGTGTACTGGGATACAGTGAAAAGTATTGTTTGATTTATTATTGTCACGTGTACTGGGATACAGTGAAAAGTATTGTTTGATTTATTATTGTCACGTGTACTGGGATACAGTGAAAAGTATTGTTTGATTTATTATTGTCACGTGTACTGGGATACAGTGAAAAGTATTGTTTGATTTATTATTGTCACGTGTATTGGGATAGAGGGAAAAGTATTGTTTGATTTATTACTGTCACGTGTACTGGGATACAGTGAAAAGTATTGTTTGATTTATTACTGTCACGTGTATTGGGATACAGTGAAAAGTATTGTTTGATTTATTATTGTCCCGTGTACTGGGATACAGTGAAAAGTATTGTTTGATTTATTATTGTCACGTGTATTGGGATACAGTGAAAAGTATTGTTTGATTTATTATTGTCACGTGTACTGGAATACAGTGAAAAGTACTGTTTCTAGTGGGCTATACAGATAAAGCATACCATTCATAGAGTACATGGGGAGGCGGTGGGGGAGGAAAGGAAAGCTGACATTCTGATGTGATTTCACACAGCAGATTCGCAAGGATATTGTTGGGAATACAGAATTCATGTGTCTAGGGAAAGACAGGCTGGAACAGAGGAGGCCGTGGGAAAATGTCAATCGGATGTATGATATTTTGTCAAGGCTGGGACAGCAGGGAACTATTTCCCTTAGTGGAGAAGTCCATAACCAGGTGACAGAGATGGAAAGCAATAGGTAGAATTATTATCCAGAGGATTGACGAGGGGAAAGCAGTCTGAACTTATCTAACTTTAGTTATCAGTGGCACTCCCTTTTTAGTTATCTGAAAAGAACCTCTTATGGATATTTGCACTTCAGTCCCACACTCGTGATTTATGGACACCCTGTGCTGAGAGGAGCGGGGGAGGAGGAGTACTTTCTCATGAACCTACTCCTGGGCCTGGCCAAGCTTGCCATAAACAGGTCCAGGCATTGGGCGACCGAGGGTGTTGTCTGAACCGATTGTCTATCCCTCTACTGCATGTACATTCGCAGCCGGTGTCCCTGGAGAGGGAGCACGTGGTGTCCCTGGAGAGGGAGCACGTGGTGTCCCTGGAGAGGGAGCACGTGGTGTCCCTGGAGAGGGAGCACGTGGTGTCCCTGGAGAGGGAGCACGTGGTGTCCCTGGAGAGGGAGCACGTGGTGTCCCTGGAGAGGGAGCACGTGGTGTCCCTGGAGAGGGAGCACGTGGTGTCCCTGGAGAGGGAGCACGTGGTGTCCCTGGAGAGGGAGCACGTGGTGTCCCTGGAGAGGGAGCACGTGGTGTCCCTGGAGAGGGAGCACGTGGTGTCCCTGGAGAGGGAGCACGTGGTGTCCCTGGAGAGGGAGCACGTGGTGTCCCTGGAGAGGGAGCACGTGGTGTCCCTGGAGAGGGAGCACGTGGTGTCCCTGGAGAGGGAGCACGTGGTGTCCCTGGAGAGGGAGCACGTGGTGTCCCTGGAGAGGGAGCACGTGGTGTCCCTGGAGAGGGAGCACGTGGTGTCCCTGGAGAGGGAGCACGTGGTGTCCCTGGAGAGGGAGCACGTGGTGTCCCTGGAGAGGGAGCACGTGGTGTCCCTGGAGAGGGAGCACGTGGTGTCCCTGGAGAGGGAGCACGTGGTGTCCCTGGAGAGGGAGCACGTGGTGTCCCTGGAGAGGGAGCACGTGGTGTCCCTGGAGAGGGAGCACGTGGTGTCCCTGGAGAGGGAGCACGTGGTGTCCCTGGAGAGGGAGCACGTGGTGTCCCTGGAGAGGGAGCACGTGGTGTCCCTGGAGAGGGAGCACGTGGTGTCCCTGGAGAGGGAGCACGTGGTGTCCCTGGAGAGGGAGCACGTGGTGTCCCTGGAGAGGGAGCACGTGGTGTCCCTGGAGAGGGAGCACGTGGTGTCCCTGGAGAGGGAGCACGTGGTGTCCCTGGAGAGGGAGCACGTGGTGTCCCTGGAGAGGGAGCACGTGGTGTCCCTGGAGAGGGAGCACGTGGTGTCCCTGGAGAGGGAGCACGTGGTGTCCCTGGAGAGGGAGCACGTGGTGTCCCTGGAGAGGGAGCACGTGGTGTCCCTGGAGAGGGAGCACGTGGTGTCCCTGGAGAGGGAGCACGTGGTGTCCCTGGAGAGGGAGCACGTGGTGTCCGAGTGCACCGCAGGAACTGGAGTGTGATATTGACCCTTCTGATTTGATGTTTGCTGTTTCCTTCCTGCTTTGTTTTGTGACTCGGGCAGTTCCCTTCTTGCTTTGTCCCCGAGTTGGTTTGATTTGGTTGACATTAAAAAGAAACAACTATAGTGTGGCAGAAGTGGAAACTTCAATTGCATTTAATCTGATCCTTGGAAATGCCGTAAGCAACAGAGACAGACCAAGAGTTGGAAGGCTGGGAGCCTCTTCTGGTTACATAGTCTCCTTCTGCACTGTAAATTTACTGTGTTTCTCATTATGTTTCCTGGAATCCTTGCGGTGCAGAAAGAGGCCATTCAGCCCATCAAGTCTGCACCGACCACAATCCAACCAGACCCTTTCCCCCTAAAGCAAGAAGGGGGCTGCGGAGCCACAAAACAAAGCAGGAAGGAAACAGCACGAAGAGGCAATTTAGCGTGGCCAATGCACCTAACCTCCACGTCCTTGGAGTGTGGGAGGAAACTGGAGCACCCACAGGAATACACAGGGGAGAATGTGCAGACTCCACACAGACAGTGACCAGAGGCTAGAACTGAACCCAGGTCCCTGGTGCTGTGAGGCAGCAATGCTAACTACTGTGCGACCGTGCCACCCATTTTTCCTGTTCAATGTCTGACACTCTCCTCTATGGCAATATCTACATCATTCCCCCTCTTTGATGATAACGTAGAGTATTTCTAAACAACCATGCCCAAGGCTTCTGCCTTAATGCACTCATTCCCTTTGGGCCTCTCATGTTTTCCTGAGTCAACCACTTGCTTTGAATGCATTTGTTAAAAAAAAAAGCCTCCTTGGTTTGCCCTTGACTTTACTGGTTAATATTTTTCCCACACCCTCTCTTTCACCCGGCACTCTAGTAAAGGTCTTTAGAATGGTCTCTTGGTAGGACCAAACTTGAACATTGCTGAAGGGAGACGTGTGTACCCAAAGATTTTCCGTTTTGCACTCATTAAGACAAAGGCAAAAATGCTAAATGTCAAAGTGAGCACAATTTAATAGACAGGAGAAAAACGGTGCTCCTTGGTTGGCAAGTTTTCTTTTTATACAATCCTTACAGTGCAGGAGGCAGCCATTCGGCCCATCGAGTCTGCACCTGACCACAATCCCACCCAGACCCTGCTTTGACAAACAGTCAGCTGGACTTGAAACCGCAGCTCTTTTCCCTCCTCACTGCCAGATCTGCTGGGAGTTTCCAGCATTTTCTCTTTCGGTTTCCTATTCCCATAACTCCTCACATTTATCCTAATAACCCCCCTGACAGCAGGATTAACTTAGCACGGCCAATCAACCTAACCAGCACATCTTTGGACTGTGGGAGGAAACCGGAGCACCCAGAGGAACTGCACACAGATACGGGAAGAACGTACAGTCTCCAAAGTGATCCGGGAACTGAACCCAGGTCCCTGACGCTGTGAAGCAGCAGTGCTAGCCACTGTGCCATGCTGCCGTGCCTTTCACAATTGCCTATTCAATGGAAATGCTTTGGCCAGCCAGAATCAACTTGCCAACCAATCAGCACTCTTTCCTCTTGTAGTACAAACTCTTGCTCCCTCTGAAATTTGGTATTCTTTGGTTTTTCCTTTAAAAAGTTTATTTATTAGTCACCAGTAGGCTTACATTCACTCTGTAAGGAAGTTACTGTGAAAATCCCCTCGTTGCCACACTCTGGCGCCTGTTTGGGTTACACCGAGGGAGAACTTAGCATGGCCAATCCACCTTACCCACGCATTTCTGTATTGTGCAAGGAAATCAGAGAACCCGGAGGAGACCCACTCAATGGGGAAAATGTGCAAACTCCACACTGTCACCCAAACCTGGATTTGAACCTGGGTCCCTGGCACTGAGAGATAGAACAGCTAACCACTGTGCCACTCTTGCTGTGTTTTTCACCATTGCCTATTCTATGGCAACGCTTTGGCCAAAGTCAACTTGCCGACTAAACACCACCCTTTCCTCGTCGTATAAATTATCGCTCCCTCTGAAATTTGGTATTCTTGTGTTTGTCCTGATGAGTGCAAGACACAAAGCTTCGATAACACATCTCTCTCTTTTTACCAAGATTTTGAACTAGAAATATGGTAGCATAGTGGTTAGCACTGCTGCCTCACAGCACCAGGAACACGGGTTCAATTCCCGGCTTGGGTCGCTGTCTGTGTGGAGCCTGCACGTTCTCCCAGTGTCTGCGTGGGTTTCCTCCCACAGTCTGAAATGTGGTCAGGTGGATTGACCCGGACAGGCGACTCGGGGAATTTCACAGTAACTCTGTTGCAGTGTTAATGTAAGCCTTACTAATAAATAAACTTTAAACTTAACTGTTTTTCTTCAGACAGAAAAATATCATAAACGTCAGGAAGGAGTCAAAACGCAGAGTGCTTGCGAATCTGATTTCCGGAGTCATCTTTTAATGGGCCGATGAGTATTCCTGGTGGATCAGTCGACGAGATTGCCCCAAATCTCGGTTCGGATGAGCAGCCAGGAACAACGATGATACGATCGACGGAAGTTCCATCATCCAATTCCGAGCAAGGTAATCCATTGTCGGGAAACACATCAGACGAAAGCTCCACCGTTACCATCTCTTCACTCCAATGCGCCCTTGAACCGACGTCTTTGAATAAAATTGTCGGGGGCGTTGACCAACATGTCCTGAAGCTGCTGCCCACCTCCTTACACTTACCTGGCCGTGGACAAAAGCTTTGCGAGGGCAGCAGAACACAAACCTCCTCCACAGGTAGAGAGAGAGGAGGGCTGGGGCCTTACCTTATGAACACTCTGTGGATTCTCAAGCCAAGCAAAGTACATTTCCTCAACATAGTTCGAACTAGTCCCACTCAGAAAGGGCTCAGCAGCTACAGGCGCGGTGTAGAGGCGGCCGTGCTGAAACGTCCTAGACACTGCTGGCCCGTTGTGTGATAATTGTTTAACAGTCTGAGAGGCTGTCAACGGCCTCAACTTAGCGGCACAAGTCCTTAAGCGATGCATTTTTCACCTCGGGAGCTCACCACAGTGTCACTGGAACCCAAAACGGGAAAAAAAAAAGAAAACAAGAGGAGAATTAGCAATGCGGCAGGAATCTTAGAAAAATAATCAAACAGGCCGACCGTCTTTCAAAAACTCTCTTCAGAGAACAAACCTGGAGCCAACATCCGCGGCAGCTTTTCCAGAAAAGGGCGAGCCTCTTTGAACGGCTCTTGACGGCTGGAGGGAAGCAGCTCGCGGTGGACCACATGTCGGGAAGGAGTTGGGGGGGGGGGGGGGGGAACAAGTCACAAGGCTGGACGTGAAGAGTCAAGATTGGAGGGAGCGGGGGCCAGGGGAGAGACACTCACATTGGCAGCGTAGAGGAGAAAGCAAAGCAAACAGCCAGGACTAATCGCTACTCTGTCAGCATGCGGGTGCTGTCTGAGGGTGGCTCGAATTGAGCTGCGATTTCCCCCCCCCAACCCTCCCCCTCTTGGCCAGCGCGTCCACGTACAGAGAACCGGGGCAACAGTACATTGGGCGACTGCACGAGTCAGAGGGTGGGAAGGGGCAAGAGGAGAGAAGCGCCGACAACAGAACGTTCCCCAAACTGATGACGTGGTTCCGCTCAGTAACAATTGTGACGCCACAGATTCTACAATAATGACCCACTGACAGTCCGCATCGCTGGTCCAACGAGCCCTTGAACAAAAACAGCGCGAGTGGATCGCAAACCAGCCCCACCACCCTTACCTTGCAAAGCCAGGGCAGCAAGAGGGAGCGCCAACATCTCTCGGGGAGGCAGCCAATGCAGGAAGAAACTCTTAACCAAGCAAACTGCAAGGTGGGTCACAAATTAACCAATTTGGAGAGGTTCCACCGGGGCCTTGCCCTGTCGCCGTGTTTGGGAAGGGAACCTGGCTGTTTTGACACCATACAGGGCCGAGAACAAACATTGCAGTCACGCTGCGTTCCAGATTAGGGTTTCTGGATCCTGAGCAATTGAATAACTTGGCCTCTCGCACAGTCAGTGAACGAAACATGGAGCAATATTTATTCTGGCAGACTCCAGCAAGTGGCAAGGGTGACACGAAGGCATAGTGAATCACAGAATCCCCTGCAGTGCAGAAGGAGACCATTTGGCCTATCGAGCCTGCACCGACCACAATCCCACCCAGACTCTTCCTGACACTAGGGTTAATTTAGCAAGGCCAATCCACAGCATCTGTGGTTAACACTGCTGCCAGGGACCTGGGTTGGATTCCTGGCTTGGGCACCGTCTGTGTGGAGTATGGAAGTTCTCCCTGTGTCTGTGTGGGTTCCCTCCAGGTGCTCCAGTTTCTTCCCACAATCTGAAAGGTGTGCAGGTTAGGTGGATTGGCCATGCTAAATTGCCCCTTAGTGTCAGGGGGATTAGCAGGGCAAATATTTCAGGTTACGGGGAAAAGGGCCTGGGTGGCATTGTGGTCAGAGCAGACTCGATGGGATGAATGGCCTCCTTCTGCACTGTAGGGATTCTATGATCTTTAATACTGCTTGTGGTCTCTCAAAGCACCACGGGCAGAGGGTCAGGAGTTTAATTTCCGCAGAGCGGTTTTAACTGGACTCTCAGCAGCCAATAAATGAGAATAGTGGAGAGCCAGTAATCCCCCTTGACTATAATATTGGATCAGATTCACTCCCATCGGACAGCAGAGATCACAGGCGAGGCTACGGAGATGTTTTAAACAAAAAGCATCATTAAGCTGAGTCAGGGACTGTACCCTCTCTCCACCAGCCCAACCCCCAGTCAATAATGCAAGGGCAGGAACTGTATTGAAAAAAAAAGGAACTCTTTCACGGGATGTGGGCATTGCTGGCTCGGCCCAGTATTTATTGCCCATCACTAACTGCCCCTGGAGAAGGTGATGGGTCAGCCGCCTTCTTGAGCCCACTGCTGTCCCTGTGGTGTAAGTACTCCTACAGTGCTGTTAGGGAGGGAGTTCCAGGATTGTTACTGGACATCAGTCAGTCCGTGTGGTGTAGGTACACCCACAGTGCTGTTAGGGAGGGAGTTCCAGGATTGTTATTGGACATTAGTCAGTCCGTGTGGTGTAGGTATACCCACAGTGCTGTTAGGGAGGGAGTTCCAGGATTGTTATTGGACATCAGTCAGTCCCTGTGGTGTAGGTACACCCATAGTGCTGTTAGGGAGGGAGTTCTAGGATTGTTATTGGACGTCAGTCCGTGTGGTGTAGGTACACCCACAGCGCTGTTAGGGAGGGAGTTCCAGGATTGTTATTGGACATCAGTCAGTCCGTGTGGTGTAGGTATACCCACAGTGCTGTTAGGGAGGGAGTTCCAGGATTGTTATTGGACATCAGTCAGTCCGTGTGGTGTAGGTATACCCACAGTGCTGTTAGGGAGGGAGTTCCAGGATTGTTATTGGACATCAGTCAGTCCCTGTGGTGTAGGTACACCCATAGTGCTGTTAGGGAGGGAGTTCTAGGATTGTTATTGGACGTCAGTCCGTGTGGTGTAGGTACACCCACAGTGCTGTTAGGGAGGGAGTTCCAGGATTGTTATTGGACATCAGTCAGTCCGTGTGGTGTAGGTACACCCACAGTGCTGTTAGGGAGGGAGTTCCAGGATTTTGACCCAGTGACAGTGAAGGAACGGCCGATATATTTCCAAGTAAGGATAATGAGTGGCTCAAAGGTGAACCTGCAGATGGTGGTGTTACCCTTGTCCTTCCCGTGTCGTTCTAGATGGTCATAGGTTTGGAAGGTGCTGTCTAAGGATGAGTTGCTGCAGTGCATCTTGTCGATGGTACACACTGCTGTTACTGAGTGTCAGTGGTGGAGGGAGTGAATGTTTGTGGATGGGGGGCCAATCAAGCGGGGCTGCTTTGTCCTGGATGGTGTCGAGCTCCTTGAGTGTTGTTGGGAGCTGCACCCATCCAGGCAAGTGGGGAGTATTCCATCACACTCCTGACTTCGGCCTTGTAAATGGGGGACCGGGGGGGGGGGGGGGGGGGGGGGGGCAATTCAGTGATGGTACTGCCATTGAATGTCAGGGGGTGATGGTTAGATCCTCTCTCTTGTTGGAGATGGCCATTGTCTAGCAGTTGTGTGGTGTGAATCTTCCTTGCGAGTCCATTATTCAATGGCACTGAACACAAATGTTGGAGATAACAGATCAGAAAGAGGTCCAACCTCAGAATTCAGAGCATCAAAAGCATTGGATTTTACTGCAGCTGACTGTGGTTTTTGTTGCTGCCACTTTATGAAGGCTCTGGTGTAATTATAATACTGACAGACACTGTGCCACGTGCTACATATGTTCCTTTATTGTTGCTGGGTCAAAATCCCAGAATTCTGACCCTAACAGCACCTACACCACACGGACTGACTGATGTCCAATAACAATCCTGGAACTCCACCCCTAACAGCACTGTGGGTGTACCTACACCACACGGACTGACTGATGTCCAATAACAATCCTGGAACTCCACCCCTAACAGCACTGTGGGAGTACCTACACCACAGACTGCAGTGGGTTCAGGATGGCAGCTCACCACCACCACCACCACCTTCTCAAGGGGCAATTAGGGATTAGAATTAACCCGAATGCAGGAATGGGCAATAAATACCAGCCAGCGATGCCGACATCCCGTGGAAGGATAATTTTTGGAATATGTTGGGGTAGGTGATAATGCTCTTGGTTAATGTTTTCTCAGAATTTAAAGCTCTAATGAGCGTGCACAAAGTGGCAACCAGTTTGCCATTTGAGGTAAAATTCAAACTCAGGTTCAATGGGATGGCACAGTGGGTTAGCACTGCTGCCTCACAGCGCCAAGGACCTGGGTTCAATTCCCGGCCTCGGGTCACTATCTGTGTGGAGTTTGCACGTTCTCCCCATGTGTGCGCTTCCTCTGGTTTCCTCCCACAGTCCAAAAGATGCTGCTGGTTAGGTGCTAAATTCTCCCTCAGTGTACCCGAACAGATACTGGAGTATTTTCACAGTAACTTCATTGCAGCAAGCCTACTTGTGACAGTAATAAATAATCTTTAATTGAGAAACATAAGGCAGCTTTGAATGCTTACTTGAATAGAAACAACGTACAGGGGTACGGGGAAAAGGCAAGGGAACAGCATTAAGTCATGATGCCCACCTGGAGAGACAGGGCAGACATGATGGGCCAAAAGGTCTCCTCCTATGCCATAACGATTCTGATTAATATGATTCAAATATCTTCTGTGAATCAGAAATCACCACCCTAGTGGGTGGAAAGCCTTCACACTCTAAGTGTGAACGTATTTTGGAAAAGTCAGGCTGTGATGGAATTATGTGAGGGAAATCACATCTATGTCAGCCACTTTCTCTTTTAGAAAAAGCACCAACTCGTGCAGTTCTCTATGGTGGTAAAATGAGGAGCAAGGGATCATGATTAGAGAGCAAATGCAATGCGCTGCTGGTGCCACAATATACATAGAAACCCTGCAGTGCAGAAGGAGGCCATCTGGCCCATCGAGTCGGCACTGACAACAATCCCAGCCCAGGTCCAACCCCTGGGACTCCTCATATTTACCCCACTGATCCCAGGACACTAAGGAGCAATTGGGCATGGCGATTCCCTCATAACCTGCACATCTTTGGATACTAAGGGGCAATTTAGCATGGCCAATCCACCTAATCTACACATCTTTGGACACTAAGGGGCAACTTATCATGGAAGTTCCCTCCTAAGCTGCACACCTTTGGACTGATGCAAACTATTTTTGAAAAATGCATGTTTTTAAAATCAGAAATATAACAGGTAGGTGCACGCGAGCAATTCTTCAGCGAAACTGCTTGCAAGTATGCAAGAATGCCCAGCGAGCATTCTGGATTTACCCTTCCCTGGTGCACAGCTCATGGACATGTGATGCTTTTATGGAGGGATTATTCTCTGCAGTATGTTACAGCAGTCTGCTCATATCACTGCAGTTCACAGGGTTATTGCAGCGCTAAGAGAGGCCATTCAGCCCACACCACTCTGAGTCCCCTCCCCACCCACCAACCCTGCACCTCCTTCTGTGTCAGCAAACAGTCCCAATCCCCCTTGCAATGTTTCCTTAAACCGGTCTCCACCATATTTTTGGGCAATGCATTCCAGGGACAGCATGGTGGCACAGTGGTTAGCACTGCAGCCTCTCAGCACCTGGTTCAATTCTGGCCTCAGGTGACTGTAGAGTTTGCACGTTCTCCCCGTGACTGTGTGGATATTCTCCCGTTTCCCCCCCACAGTCTGAAAGACGTGCTGGTTAGGTGGTAAATTCTCCCTCAGTGTAACCCGAGCAGGCGCTGGAGTGTGGTGACTAGGGGATTTTCACAGTAAGTTCATTGCAGCGTTACGCAATGACACTACTTGTGACACTAATAAATAAAATTTGATGAATAAGCTTTAATTGAAGCATTCAAGAGGACATTGTTTCTATTCAAGTCAGCATCCAACTTGCCAGTAATAAATAAACTTTAAACTTAGACTTTAACCAGTCGCAGTTTGGAAAAGGCTTTCCTCCTATTGCTTTTGCAAATGATAGTAAAATTGTGCCCTATGATTGTCGATCCTACATTTACAAACTATTTCTTTCTTAAAAGAGTGATAGGCTGATTTGCACAAACGGTCCCATAATGTGCCCATCACTGGCTGGTTACAGTTAAAAGTAGAAACACGGTGGCTCAGTGGTCAGCACCGCTGCCTCACAGCTCAAGGGACCCGAGTTCGATTCCCAGCTTGGGTCACTATCTGTGTGGACTTTGCACCTTTTTCCTGTGTCTGCGTGGGTTTCCGCTGGGTGCTCCGGTTTCCTCCCACAGTTAGAATAGAATATAGAACCCTACAGTGCAGAAACAGGCCCTTCGGCCCATCGAGTCTGCACCGAACACAATCCCACCCAGACCCTATCCCCATATCCCTACACATTTACCTGCTAATCCCTCTAACCTACACATCCCGGGGCACTAAGGGGCAATTTTAGCATAGCCAATGAACCTAACCCGCACATCTTTGGACTGTGGGAGGAAACCGGAGCACCCGGAGAAAACCCATGCAGACACGAGGAGAATGTGCAAACTCCACACAGGCAGTGACCCGAGCCGGGAATCGAACCCAGGTCCCTGGAGCTGTGAAGCAGCAGTGCTAACCACTGTGCTACCGTGCCGCCCGAAAGTTCAAAGACGTGTAGGTTAGGTGTATGCTGTGATTTCTCCTTAGTGTCAGGGGAACTAGCCAGGGTAAATCCATGGGGTTATGAGGTCAGGGCCTGGATAGGATTGTGAGCGGCACAGACCCGATGGGCCAAGTGGCCTCCTTCTGCACTGTAGGAATTCTACGAAAAGCAACGAAAACACACCAATGCAACCGCCAATGAACTGATGAGTCCAAAGTTACCCTCTTAAATGATGTGAACGCTCCAGTGGGTCCTCTCGGACCCCGCAGTGTGTCTGTGGCCACGTAGCGCGCGAGGCGCCCCTTCCGGAACGGTTCAACACAAGTCACCCACTCTCACAGGGCACTGACCCACGCGATCGAGAAACAGGGGTCAAGGTTTCTCGGTCGAGTCCAGATCAGAGCTCAGTTTGCACAAGCCAGCGAGGGCACTTGCTGACCCAGACCATGACTTCCCCATGGCCGGCCGGAGTTTCAACTGCACAACAGCCTCGACACCAGGAGGAATGAATCGGTCCCAGTGGGGGCGTCGATCACTGCTCTAGCCGGTAAAAACAGATGCTTAATAAAAGGCTATGATTAAACAAAAACCTGCGGTTTGCAAGCGTAAATGTTTTCTCTGTGCACTGTCAGCCTGTTCCTCTGCACAGTACAGAAAGTGCAGCGTTTTTGTTTTAGGAACTTGTGTACGGGATGCGGGTGTGGCTGGCTGGCTGGACCCACCATTTATCGCCCATCCCAAAGCCGCCCCTTCAGAAGGTGACGGCAAGTCCGTGAGCTGCCAGAGGCCGGGAATCTGAGAAGGTGAGAGTTTGGGAGAGCGAGAGGCAATCTTATTGAGGAAAACAAGATCCCGAGAGAACTTGACAGGGCGGATGCTGACAGGATGTGGGAGAGAGATCAGAGCGAGGGGGGGGGGGGGGGGGAGCAGGTCCCCGTTTAAAAATAATTAAGATGGGCACGAGGAGGGATTCTTTTCCTCAGAGTCGTGAATCTTTGGAACTCTCCACAGAAAAGTTACAGCACAGGTGGTGGTTATTCAGCCCATCTTGCATACGCCAGCCCAGGGACGCACGTTGTAATCCATCTTTTCTGCGCCCGGCCCCTAGCCCTGTAGCTGACAGCACCGAAGGTCCAGGTACTTTAGGGTCTCTGTTTCGGATCTCTGGCTCCATCACCAACTCAGGCAGTGAATTCTGCACACTCACTAGCCTCTGCATTAAAAAAAAAAGTTCTTCCTCTCAGCCCCTCCAGTCCACAGTGGCACAATGGTTAGTACTGCTGTCTCAGTTTGATTTCCGGCTTGAGCCACTGGGTTTCCTCCCACAATCTGAGAAAACGTGCTGGTTAGGTGCTAAATTCTCCCTCAGTGTCACCTGGTCAGGAGATTTTCGACCAGGGGATTTTCACAGTAACATCACAGAACCCAACAGTGCAGAAAGAGGCCGTTTGGCCCATCAAGTCTGCACCGAACACAATCCCACCCAGGCCCTACCCTCATATCCCTACATATTTTACCAGTACTCCCTCTAACCTACACATCTCTGGACACTAAGAGGCAATTTTTTAGCATGGCCAATCAACCTAACCTGCACATCTTTGGAGCGTGGGAGGAAACTGGAGCACCCAGAGGAAACCCACACAGACACGGGGAGAATGTGCAGACTCCACACAGACAGTGACCCGAGCTGGGAACTGAACCCGGGTCCCTGGAGCTGTGAAGCAGCAGTGCGAACCGCTATGCTGCCCTAAATTGCAGTGTTAAGCCTACTCATGACACTAATAAACTTTAACTTTAAAAAAAAAGAGATCACGCCAGAGCCCAACACAACTTTAGCTCCACAAATGCGTGCACCTTGCAACATAATCTATTTTTGGCCATAATGTAATCTACTGCTGTGTTTTAATAATAGTCGGTGGGAGCGAGACTGCCACACAAAGAGCAGGCTCACGGGAAAGCTTGAATAACAGCTTGGTCCAAACTGCATTCCTTCACAGGGGTGGGGGGGCTACACATACTACGAACCGGCTCATTCCAATTGCCACTGCAAGTCCTCCGGGTTTAGGAGTGCGACGGAAGGCGTCCTCTGCGTACATTCGAACAGCAACTCTGCAGTTGCCACTTTCAAAAAAATAAGCTCCACAATCGGCGGCCAGGTTCTGGAACCATCTCGATGCCCGGCTTAAAAGCCAATGACAGGATGGGCCGCGACGCGCTGTCAGAAGGCCGAGCTGGCAGATCTGATTGTCCGCCTGTGAGCTGCTGATTTGTACTGCCTGGTATTCATCACTGGTCATCAGGTTACCCTTGTCCCAGGCAGGAGTCTCTGCCAGCAATCCAAGATAAGGTCAAGTACTTAGCAGCAATTGCTGGCTAGGTCTAACTCCCTCTCCAAACCCCCCCACCCCCCACCCTTCCTCCAGAGTCTACTAGCAGGGCCGAGTTAGGAATATATTCCACCCCCAGCTCCAAAGGTACACTCAAATACGCCAAGTAATTGGCCTCCCTAGTGGCTCACTGTGAAAGGCGAAGGGCAGTGCTGTTGTGTATTGAGGAAAAACAGGATGCCCTATTGTTTTAGTCAGGGGAGGAAAGGTATTCAGGGCCTAAAGGTCAGGAGGGACTGGGTGGTGCTGCAGGCGAGAGAAAATGCTTCACTTGTCTGAATTCAGGGGATACCATGGCAAACTCCTTGAACAGACGTAATGCTTGCAGACGAGGGTTCAACTCCCGGCTTGGGTCACTGTCTGTCGAGTTTGCACAATCTGCCCATGTCTGTGTGGGTTTCTCTCTGGGTGCTCCGGTTTCCTCCCACAGTCTGAAAGATGTGTAGGTTAGGGGGATTGGCCATGCTAAGTTGCCCCTTCGTGCCCAAAGATGTACAGGTTAAGTGGATTGGCCATGCTAAATTGCCCCTTAGAGTCAGGGGGACTAGTTAGGGTACATTCATGGAGTTATGGGGCTAGGGCCTGGGTGGGGTTGTTGTTGGTGCAGACTCGATGGGCCAAATGGCCTCCTTCTAGGATTCCAAGAACAAATCAAACTTGTCAGAAGATTAGATGTGTTTCTATGGTCTTGTTTGATGTCACATTTTCATTTGTATTGGGTTGTGGGCGTCACTGGCTGGGTCCAGCATTTATTGCCTGTCCTTAATTGCCACTTGGGAAGGTGGTGGGTGCGTCATCTTATTTATTTATTAATTTCACAGATAGGCTTACATTAACACCACAATGAAGTTACTGTGAAAATTCAGCCTCCTTGAACCACTGCAGTCTGTGGTGTAGGTACACCCAACCTGCTGTTAGGGAGGGAATTCCATGATTTTGACCCAGCAACAGTGAAGGAACGGCCGATATATTTCCAAGTCAGGATGGCGAATGACTTGTAGGGGAACCTGCAGGCAATGGTGTTCTCCATGTGTCTGCTGCCCTTGTCCTTCTAGACGGAAGTGGATGTGGGTTTGGAAGGTGCTGTCTAAGGATGAGTTGCTGCAGTGCATCTTGTCGATGGTACACACTGCTGCTACTGAGTGTCAGTGGTGGAGGGAGTGAATGTTTGTGGATGGGGGGCCAATCAAGCGGGGCTGCTTTGTCCTGGACGGTGTCGAGCTTCTTCGGTGTTGTTGGGAGCTGCACCCATCCAGGCAAGTGGGGAGTATTCCATCACACTCCTGACTTGTGCCTTGTAGATGGGGGACAGGCTTGGGGAGGGGGGGGTGTGTGTGTGTCAGGAGGTGAATTACTCTCCGCAGGATTCCCAGACTCTGACTTGCTCTGGTAGCCACAGTATTTATACAGCTGGGTCTAACTGGTCAATAGTAAATCCCAGGATGTCGATAGTGGGGAATTCAGCAATAGTAGAATATCAAAGGGAAATGGTTAGACTCAATGCCCTAAATTTACTTTATAAACAATGGATTCAGCCTTCCGGAGATCTAATCAAAATAATGAGGACTATGGGGAGAGGTTGAGTAAACTGGGATTGTTTTCATTGGAAAGACGGAGGCTGAGGGGAGACCTGATAGAGGCCTACAAAATTATGAGAGGCAGAGACAGGGTGAATAGTCACAGACATTTTTCCCCAGAGTGGCAGGGTCAATTACAAGGGGGCACAGTTTGAAGGTGAGAGGGGGAAAGTTTAAGGAAGATGTGCGGAAGATGTTTTTCACAGAGAGAGTGGTGGGTGCCTGGAACTTGCTACCAGAGGAAGCAGGCACATTAGCAACATTTAAGAGGCATCTGGATGGGTACACGAACAGGGAGGGAAGAGAGGGATACGGACTGAGTAAGGGTGGAAGGGTTTATTTTAATAGTTCAGTTAGGGCATCACGATCGGCACACACGGGCTGAAGAACCTCTTCCTGTGCTGTACTTTTCTTTGTTCTTAACACATTGAACTGCTAAACCCTAACCTTGTGTCTGAGGGCTGAAATAAACAAAGTCTAGGGAGGAACACCAGAGTCCAAAGCCTGGGAGCTCATGGGCAATGCTTGCATCAACCCTCAGAGCCCAGGGTCTCAGAGTAAATGAATACTATTCTTATGCAGCCTTTCAGCAGCCCCGGGTATCACCGCAGAGACAGCTCATCATGATATCAAATTACCATCAAGCGTACCATAGGGCAAGGCTCAAAAATGAGCAATCAGCAACACATTAGTCGGGACGGGATTTATTGTTAGGGAGCAATGTACTGCATTCTCTCTCTCTCTCACACACACACACTTGTACAGAGTTGACAACTCCTTATCGATCAGGACAGAGAGCAGGTATTACGAAACCACGAGTTAGTTTCCAAAGTTTAATCAGCAGTGTTGTTGACCAAGAACAAACTGAAACTTGGACCAGTTACAGTAGAATACTGGGCTGCGGTTAAAGTTTCGCCAACTTGCTCAGGAGCTTGGGAACTTGTCTCTCCCCCACTCCGCAGATACTTGCCTCAACCTCTGTGATCACAAGAAGTACAGGCCAGCTTGCGGCTCATGTTCCATTACTGTGAACTGGTGCCTCAAGGGTTTCAGCCCTTGGCTGGAGTCCACAGGTTATGCAAAAAGACAGCACACACACATCCTCGTCACCAGGCATGAGTCTTTCCCATATCCTGTGTGTCACAAGAGACTCACCCACCTTGGCTTTTATCTGTTCCTTATTCCATGGCATGAGGAATTATAGAATCCTATAGCGCAAAAAGAGGCATCGACAACAATCCCACCCAGGCCCTAACCTCATAACCCCATGCATTTACCCTAGCTAGTCCCCCTGACACTTCAGGAGAATTTAGCATGGCCAACCCACCTAGCCCACACATCATTGCACACTAAGGGGCAATATAGCCCGGCCAATCCACCTAACATCTTTGGATCATGGGAGGAAACTGGAGCACCCAGGGGAAACCCACGCAAATAGGAGGAGAATGTGCAGACTCCACACAGACAGTGACCGGAGGCCGGAATCAAATCCGGGTCCCTGGCGCTGTGAGACAGCAGTACTAACCACTGTGCCACCCCATTAATAAACCAGATGGGGTTTTCTGACAATGATTTCATGGTCACCAGTAGATTCTTAATTCCAGAACTTTTTACTGAATTCAAATTCCACCAGTAGCTGTGGTGGGATTTGAACCTGGGTCCCCATAACATTAGCGGAGTTTCTGGATTAACAGCCCAGCAATAATACCACCTCCCCCCCCACCCCAATCAATCTCAGTGATTTCCCAGGCAAGCTCTGTCGCCATGGATCAATTATTTCAGCATTCAGCAATTCCCCACCCAATCCTCTTCTGGTATCATAATCTCCCTACGCCCCAATAAATTTGGTTCAATGTCATATTGAAAGAGTGAGCCAGTTTATATCCTGTCTCCCGTCTGTCCAACACATCCCTACGATCAGAGGCAAATCTCACAACCCGTTATAACAACTGGCACCTTCCTGCAATGTTATCCCAAAACATAAAACAACATGTTGCGCACCAATTGCTCTTGCTGGCTACTGACGCCTGTCCGACTGTCTTGCCAGCCTCCCTGCCACCCCAGTCACAACCGATTGCGCCTCCCTAAACTTTTGGTAGGCGAGGAGGGCTATTCAGAGACTTGCTATGGCTCCTGCGGATGTGCCACCTTCTCTTCATTTGCTTTAACCAACACAACCTGTCAGAGCAAGGCCTTCTCGGTACATGAGGCTAAACTGGGAATTCTCATTCCCCTTCAGGACTGCCACAGAGTTCCACAAACCTGGAGCACACTCATGGGTCTCGACAGCGCTGTTCTCACACCAAGTACAAGGAACAAAACGCTCCCTTGGATATGGCTGTGCATTTAAGAAACTGTGGTCCTTGGCACCAACACCAGGGGATGTGACAGATTCCTAAAAACTAGTGGCTGTCAGTCATGTCAAAGAGAAGGGATGGAAAGAAGCTGAATAGGCCTCAACTGAGAAGGAAAAGAAATCAACTCCTCCTCTTTTCTAGACGTATGACAACTGGATCATTGATTCTGCACATGCAAGGTATCTGAAAACACCTGGAGATCATCTTTTCCTCTCCAACGCCTTATAAGTAGGGGCAAAAAAAAGGCTGCTCCTTCAGTCTGCATGCAATGCCATGGCACTAATGACGTTGGGGTATAGAAACATAGAAGATAGAAGCAGGAGGAGGCCATTCAGCCCTTCGAGCCTGCTCTGCCATTCATCACGATCATGACTGATAGTCCAACTCAATAACATAATCCTGCTTTCTCCCCATAACTTTTTGATCGCATTTGCCCCAAGTGCTATATCCAGCCGCCTCTTGAATACATTCAATGTTTTGGCATCAGCCACTCTAAAAAGGGCCTTGCCGACAGTTCCCTGAGCAGACTGCCGAATCGGCAGAACGCCTCATCACCAGAGCACTCAAACAAGCACCAAGACTCGCTTGGGTGCTGGCAAGAAGCTCCGTCTCTATCGGTTCACTCAAGTGGCATGGTGGCACAGTGGGTTAGCACTGCTGCCTCACAGCGCCAGGGACCCGGGTTCAATTCCCAGCTTGGGTCACCGTCTGTGTGGAGTCTGCACGTTCTTCCTGTGGCTGCGTGGGTTTCCTCTGGGTGCTGCAGTTTCCTCACACAATCTTAAGATGCGTAGGTTAGGGTGGATTGGCCATGCTAAATTGCCCCTTCGTGTCATGGGGCTAGCAGGGTAAATATGGAAGGTTACGGAAATTGGGCCTGGGTGGGATTGTGGTTGGTGCAGACTTGATGGTCCAATTGGCCTCCTTCTGCACTGATTCTACGATTCCAGCACAGGAGGGGACTCAGCATTGGAAAGCATCCTTGCAAAGAGAGGCAGGCAGCAGTTTCTTGCAAAGGCTCATCCTGAGCTCCGTAATGTGGTACTCCACAGGCTGGCTCCCAGGCTCGCTGGTGCTGGAGGATCCTCAACTCAGCAAAGGACACTCTTTGGCCTGAAATTTGCCCGTCTTCCACAGCAGAGTTGCCTTTGAATGAGGGTTCCCAGACTGGCATATCCCAAGTTGTAGGACTGCCGAGGAATGCCCTGAAGCTTGGAGCAGGATCAATAGGGAAAGGTCACAGTTTAAGAACCTCCTGAGATTCCTGGATCATGCACAAAACCCCACGTACTGTAGGTTGGCATGAAATGCATGTTGGAAACATGTCCGGTTTAGCGTGAGACACTTCAGAGTACCACACAGAGGAGGGGAGAGATGGTCTTAGAATTCCTACAGTGCAGAAGGAAGCCATTCAGCCCATCAAATCTGCGCAGACCACAATCCCATCCAGGCCCTTTTCCCATAACCCCTGCTAATCCCCTGACACTAGAGTCAATTTAGCCTGGCCAATCAACCTAACCTACACATCTTTGGACTGTTCTAGGAAACTGGAGTAGCCAGAGGAAACCCACGGAGACATGGGGAGAACATGCAGACCCCACTCAGACAGGGGCCCGAGGCCAGACTTGAACCTGAGTCCCTAGCACTGTGAGGCAGCAGTGCTAACCACTGTGCCATTGTCCTGTAGTGGTAAAATCTAGTCATTAAGTTTAAGATTTTTTTTATTGTCAGAAATAGGCTTGCATTAACACTGCAATGAAGTTACTATGAAAATCCCCCAGTCGCCACACTCTGGCACTTGTTTGGGTTACACTGAGGGAGAAGTTAGCCCCTAACCAGCACGTCTTTTGGAAAGTGGGAGGAAACTGGAGCACCCGGAAGAAACAAACTCAGGCACGGGGAGGATGGGCAGACTCCACACAGACAGTAACCTGTGCCCGGAATCAAACCCGGGTTCCTGGCGCTGTCAGGCCAGGCCAGGCTAATGCTCGAGGGACATGGGTTTAAATCCCACCACGGCAGCTGGTGGAGTTTAAATTCAGCTACTAAATTGAAACTATCAAGTAAGTTTCCGCAATCGTGGCCACAATGGCTGGCATTGGTTGTTGTTTCTCTTAAAATTAAAAAACAAAATCTGGTTCTCAAACTTGTCATGTATACTCCAAAAATGCATGAATTAATTTGCCATGCTAAAGTGCCCCTTCGTGTCAGGAGGATTGGTAAATACATGGGGGGAGGGGGTCATGTGGATAGGGCCTGGATGGGATTGTTGTCGGTGGGCTTGATGGGCTGAATGGCCTCCTTCTGCACTGTAGGGATTCTGTGAACCTGACCTTGCTCCACTGTCGTGCCAATATTCATTTGTTAACCATCATCAACATTTTGAATCCCTTTCCCACTCCAGACCCCACACCAGCGTTCGGGCAAACCACTGCGGGCGCCAGAAATTTGGAATAAAAACAGAAAGTGCTGGGGCTGGGGGAAGAGAGGAGGAGGAGGCAGACACACTGTTTGGAGCTTTCCCAGCCTTTTCTGTTTCTAAACCATGGCGAATGACTGTGAAGTGGTCTCATGAGGAAATCAGGTCAAAGTGACAATGTGATTGAGGTGGGGGAGGGTCTTCACAATGCAAAGTGGGGGGGGTGGGGGCCTACTATCACAAGTCAGCTTATATTAATACAGTCTGTGGGAGGAAACCGGAGGAAACACATGCAGACACGGGGAGGATGTGCAGATTCCGCACAGACAGTGACCCAAGGCCAGTAATCAAACCCGGGGTCCTTGGCGCTGTGAGGCAGCTGTGCTAACTAACCACTGTGCCACCACGCTGCCCCACAGGACCAGGCTAATGGAGTGGGAGGAAACCGGAGCAAACCCACGCAGACACGGGAAGAACGTGGAGACTTGCACAGACAGCGACCCAAGGCTGGGAACCGAACCGGGTCCCTGGTGCTGAGAGGTAGCAGTGTGACCCAACTACTGTGCCGCCCCACAGGACCAGGCTAATGGAGTGGGAGGAAGCTGGAGCACGCGTGGCAGAAACCCACACAGACATGGGGAGACTGTGCAGACTCTGCACAGACAGTGACCCAAGCCAGGAATCGAAGCCGGGTCCCTGGCACTGTAAGGCAGCTGTGCTAACCACTGTGCCAGGACGTCTGGCATGCTGAAAGGAGGCTTGGCACTTTTGATGCAATGTCAAATTGGTGTTTCTCCCCCCCCACCCTCAACTCCATAATGTATTTTATGAAGAATAGATAGTAATGTGAGGGTTGTGGGGAATTGTAATGCACTGTAACGTCAGTAAGTGAAGGTTTTAGCCAAGGACAGTGTGTTGGCCACTTTGTCTGGTCAAGTGAGGCAGGGGGTCAGACAGACCTTGGGCCATGCCCTGGACAAGAGGGAATGGCTGGAGAGAGAGCTGTCTGCTGCAGCCCTGCCTCAGAGAGAGGGGGTTGAAGTCAGGCCGGGTGTGGGTGAGACGGTTATCTCCCAGTCCCAGTACCCCCCCTCAGGCCGGGGTGACCTTGCGGTATCTCCTCCCTGAGGCCGGCCGGCCCGCTCAGCCTGGGCTCCAGCGGTACCAGTCCCGCCCCGCCAGCCCGCCCATTGGCCCGCTCCCAAGCCAACGCCGCCACCCCATTGGCTGCCCCGGCTGTCACTCGGGCTGATCGACGGGTCGGATCAGCTCCCCATTGGCTGAGACGCACCGCCCTCAATCCCCTCCCATTGTGGCCGACCCGCAGCCAAACTCGGCATCCCACTGGCTGCCCCGGTTGCCACTCCGACTGACTGACAGGCCGGAGCCGCTCTCCATTGGTCAGTCCCCGCCACCGCTCGGAGGACGTATTTCCGGCTTGGTAAGCACCGCCCCTTCTCGTTAACCTGACCGCCGCCTCGACCCCAGCCCCCCCCCCCCCCCCCCCCCCCAAAGACACACAAACCACCCCCATCCATCTGGACCCCACCCCACTGAGAAAGGGGGAAGAGTTTAAACACCCGAAGCATCAATGCCTCAGCCCGGTGGGCCAGCCTTACCGAATGCGATGTGTTCCGCCGTTGCCTCCGTGAAGAAGAAGAATCCGCCCTGCCGACGGCACCCTGCTTGATTCCTCCCTGCAGCCGGCACTGGCGACCAATGACATGGAAACCGGCGCGCGCCGGCGGAAGGCGGGGAGGGAGTGGGTGGAGCGGAGTTCTGGCCACACCTACCCGCCCTGCGTGGCGACGTTACGCGCGTTATCCACCCCAGCGTCGTGTTGTCGGCTGCCTTCCAAGCCTTGCGTCGTGACGTCAGCCTGCCGGAGGCCGCCGACGTCCGATCGTTTCGGGCCGTCGACGTCACGTCGTCAAAAGGGAAGCTCCAGCGTCCTGATGTGACCAACACCTCTCTTCCCCTCACGACCTGACGTCACGCGCACTTCCCGCCCCACGACATGACGTCACACAGGGACGCCAGGTGTGAGAAGACAAGGTGAGTTCAGGTGGCAGTGGGGAGAGCTACTTGGGTACCTGCTGGGCTGGCATTGAGTGAACTGCTTTACTATGGCCACATGTACGGTGAAAAATATTGTTTGATTTGATTTATTATCCTCACATTGGGATAGAGTGGACACTATTTGATATATTGAGATACAGTGGGCAGTATTTCATTGAAATCATAAAAACCCTACAGTATAGAAAGAGGCCATTCAGCCCATCAAGTCTGTATTGACCATCATGCCACCCAGACCCTACCCCCATGTCCGTACATATTTTACCCACTCATCCCTCTAACCTACACATCTCATTTGATGTATTGGGGTACAATGGGCAGAATTTGATGTATTGGGATACAGTGGACTGTATTTGACGTATCGGGGTGCGGTGGGCAGTATTTGACGTATCGGGGTGCGGTGGGCAGTGTTTGACGTATCGGGGTGCGGTGGGCAGTGTTTGATGTCTTGGTCACAGTGGGCAGTTTTGATTTATTATTGTCACATGTGTTGGTATGGGCAGTCTTCCCTTTGCCTGCTGAGAAAGTAGGGGTGTTGGTCTTTCTCAACTATCTGTAATCAACTATTTGGACAGGTAGCCATGGTGGACATGATAGTGTGAGCGTGCAATTGGCACGCTGACGCCCTCGACTTATATTAGTTGGGGGCTTGCTTTCTATAGCAGGATACCTTGACGGTGTGTTGAAGCGGACACCTGCAGGATCAATTCAGAGTCCCTACAGTGCAGAAGGAGGCCATTCATCCCATTGTGCCTGCACTGACCACAGAATTACCCAGGCCCTATCGCAGTAACCCCACGTATTTACCCTGCTAATCCCCCTGACACTAAGGGCAATTTTTGGCATGACTACTCCACCTAATCTGCATATTTTTGGAGTCTGGGAGGAAACCAGAGCACCCGGAGGAAACCCACGCTGACACGGGGAGGATATGCAGACTTCACACAGACAGTGACCCAAGCCAGGAATCAAACCCAGGTCCCTGGCACTGTGAGGTAGCAGTGCGGGTTAGGTGGATTGGCCATGCTAAATTGACCCTTAATGTCCAAAGATTAGGTTAGGGGAATTGACCATGATAAATTGCTCTTTAATGTCAATGATGTGCAGGTTAGTGACTGTATTGAATAGATTCATAGTGCAGTCTCTGCACAGTCCCAGGGCTGGAATTGAACCCAGGTCCCAAGACTGTGAGGCAGCAGTGCTAATCACCATGCCGCCCCATGGGATGGGAAATATATAAATGCTGGTCCTAGCGGGAGGTCCCACATCCCATGAGTGGAGAGGTAAAAGGGAATATTCTCTTGGAGTTTAGAATAATGAGAGGTATATACAAATCCTGGAGGGCTTAGCAGGGTTAATGCTACGGCATTTGTTTCCCCTGGCTAGGGTATTTAGCACTGGGGTAGGGGGAGGGTGAGGGGTTCGCACAGACTTGGAATACAGGACTAGCCATTAAAAACTGAGATGAGAACTCTTCACTCAGAGAAGTTTGGGAATCTCTGGCATTCTTTGCCCCAGGTGCTCAGACAATGCAGATGTATTCGGCGAGCACATTCGAGAGCGAGGTCAAGGGAATATTGGATTCTTGGGGATATAGTGGGAAGGGAGAGTTGAAGATCTGCAATGGATGCCGTGCAGGCTTGAGGGGCCAAATGCCTCCTCCTAATCCCGTTTCTCATTCTTCTCAGTCTACCACCATCAGGAGCATTCTTTCTGAATCTACCCTGTCTAACCCTGTTAGAATTTTTTCAGTTTCTATGAGATCCTCTCTCACTCTTCTGAACTCCAATAAATGTAATCCTAACCAACTTAGTCTCTTCTCATATGACAGACCTGCCATCCCAGAAATCAACCTGGTAAACCTTCTCTGTACTCCTCTATAGCAAGGACATCTTTCTTCAGATAAAGAGACTAAAACAGTACACCTAATATTAGCTATTAGGCATTAAAGCTAAGTATATCCATATGAATTCGGTGCTGGGCTAAGCCATTCGGCCCCTCTAGCCTGTCCTCCATTTGATAAGATCTGACTGTGTCCTATCCCCCCTCCTTCCAAGGTCACCTCATTGTCCACCCCCTCCCCCCGCTCCGATTCCTGTGGCGAGTGAGGTGGTAAAATTCCAGCCTCTACCAATCAAGAATCTATCCTATCTAAGTCTTAAAAATATTAACATAGAAACTAGAAGCAGGAGGTGGCCATTCGGCCCCTCGAGCCTGCTCCGCCATTCATTTTGATCATGGCTGATCATCAAATTCAATATCCTGATCCCCGCCTTCTCCCCTGTATCCCTCGATCCCTTTAGTCCCAAGAGCGAAATCGAATTTATTCTTGAAATCTCACAACATTTTGGTCTCAACTACTTTCTGTGGGAGTGAATTCCACACCTTCACCACCCTCTGGTTGAAGAAATTTCTCCTCACTTCAGTCCAAAAGGTTTACCCTTTATCCTCAACTTATAACCCCTAGTTCTGGACTCCCCCCACCATCAAGAACATTCTTTCTGATCTACCCTGTCTAACCCTGTTAGAATTTTTTCAGTTTCTATGAGATCCCCTCTCACTCTTCTGAACTCCAATGAGTATAATCCTAACCAACTTAGTCTCTCCTCATATGACAGACCTGCCATCCCAGAAATCAACCTGGTAAACCTTCTCTGTACTCCCTCTATAGCAAGGACATCTTTCCTCAGATAAAGAGACCAAAACAGTACACAATATTCTCAGTGTGGCCGCACCAATGCCCTATACAGTTGCAGCAAAACATCCCTATTCCAATACTCAAATCCTCTCACTATGAAGGCCAGCATACCATTTGCCTTCACAGTCCCCACTGCTCTCTGAGGGAGAGAATCCCACAGAGTAACGACCTTCTGAGAGAAAAAATACTGCACCTCCCAGTCTTTGATGGGAGGCCCCATATTTTGAAGCTGTGTCCTTTGTGTTTTAGTCTCATCCACAAAGGGGGAACATTCTCTCAGCATCTGCCCTGTCAAGGGTCACCAGGATCTTGTAGGTCTCAGTAAGGTCACCTCAATCTGCTGACATTGAATGAGTATACAGGCCCTGCCTGCTTAACCTTTCCTCTTACGAAGGGCAGCATGGTAGCACAATGCTTGGCACTGCTGCCTCACAGCTCCAGGGACCCGGGTTCAATTCCCAGCTTGAATCACTAAGCCACCTAATCTGCATGTCTTTGGAGTGTGGGAGGAAACCGAAGCACCTGGTTTGCAAGTTCTCCCTGTGTCTGCATGGGTTTCCTCCGGGTGCTCCGGTTTTCTTCACGTGCTCACTGTGTGTGCAGGTTAGGTGCGAAATTCTCCCGCGGTGTAACCTGAACAGGTGCCAGAGTGTGGTAGCCAGGAGATTTTAACAGCATCTTCATTGCGGTGTTCACGCAGCTCTACTTGTGACACCGATAAATAAACTTTTAAACCAAATTGTCCAGTAGTGTCCAATGTGTGGATTGGCCATGCTAAATTTCCCCTTAGTGTCCAAAGATGTGCAGGTTAGGTGGATTGGCCATGCTAAATTGCCCCTTAGTGTCCAAAGATGTGCAGGTTAGGTGGATTGGCCATGCTAAATTGCCCCTCAGTATCCAATGATGTGCAGGTTAGGGTGGATTGGCCATGCTAAATTGCCCCTTAGTGTCCAAAGATGTGCAGGATTGGCCATGCTAAATTGGACTTTAGTGTTCAAAGACATGCTGGGTAAGGGCTCAATTCTCCCTCAGTGTATCTGAACAGGTGCTGGAGTGTAGCAACTAGGGGATTTTCACAGTAACTTCATTGCCATGTGAATGTAAGCCCACTTGTGACACTAGTATATAACTAATCGATGTATAACTCCCAACAGCAGGAATGCGAAGTCTCAGTACAAAACACCGGGCTGTGTGCCCACTGATCACCAACCTGTAGTGAACCACCATGCTGAGAATTTGGGAGCATTCTGACCTCTGGATTCCCTCCTCTGTTTGGTTACAGTATCCAATGATAAGGAGTAAGGGGAGGTGTTGGTTCTTTACCTTGTGTGCGATTGGATGATGTGTGGGGGGTGGCATGGTGTGAAAGAGTTTCTGATTTGAGGTCTGCTACGTTCGTCTCAGTTAATCTTTAACATTCAACTATCGATCGGTTGATTGTAACACTTGCCCGGGTATCCTTGTCTGATGAAAAATTTATTTATTAATTGAGAGGACAGGTCAGTGTTCCCCACTTTAACACTGACGGAAAATAAATCATAGAATCCCGACAGTGCAGAAGGAGACCATTCGACCCATCGAGTCTGCACCAACAACAATCTCACCCAGGCCCTATCTCCATAACCCTGCATATTTACCCTGCTAATTCCCCCTGACATTAAGGGGCAATTTAGCATGGCCGATCCACCTAATTAGCACATCTTTGGACGCTAAGGGACAATTTAGCATGGCCAATCCACCTAACCTGCACATCTTTGAACACTAAGGGGCAATTTAGCATGGCCAATCCACTGAACTAGCACATCTTTGGACACTAAGGGACAATTTAGCATGGCCAATCCACCTAACCTACACATCTTTGGACACTAAGGGACAATTTAGCATGGCCAATCCACCTAACCTGCACATCTTTGAACACTAAGGGGCAATTTAGCATGGCCAATCCACCTAACCTGCACATCTTTGGACACTAAGGGACAATTTAGCATGGCCAATCCACCTAACCTGCACATCTTTGAACACTAAGGGGCAATTTAGCATGGCCAATCCACCAAACCTGCACATCTTTGGACACTACAGGGCAATTTACCATGGTCAATCCACCTAACCTGCACATCTTTGGACACTAAGGGACAATTTAGCATGGCCAATCCACCTAACCTACACATCTTTGGACACTAAGGGGCAATTTAGCATGGCCAATCCCCCTAACCTGCACATCTTTGGACACTAAGGGACAATTTAGCATGGCCAATCCACCTAACCTACACATCTTTGGACACTAAGGGGCAATTTAGCATGGCCAATCCCCCTAACCTGCACATCTTTGGACACTAAGGGACAGTTTAGCATGGCCAATCCACCTAACCTGCACATCTTTGGACACTAAGGGACAATTTAGCATGGCCAATCCACCTAACCTACACATTTTTGTACACTAAGGGACAATTTAGCATGGCCAATCCCCCTAACCTACACATCTTTGGACGTGCACCTGAATGACTTGCATTGATACCACACCTTTGATTGCCATCTCAAAGTACTTCACAGCCACTTTTTTTTGAAGTATAGTCATTGTCATAAAGTACAAACTGCAGCTGTTGGGTAGCACAGAGCGAGCTCCCACAAATTATCTTTTTTGTTACTCATTTGTAGGATTTAGGCATCGCTGGTTAGGCCCGGCATTTGTTATCCATCCCTAATTGCCTTCATGCTGTGATACTGGCTGGTCACTGTGCCCCTCCCTTTGACTTTGTCACAAACGTGCGGTTCCTCTGGGACAACAGGCTGCACTGGGTCCCTGCTGACGTTCTGTATCTCCCGTTTGAGGAGGGCAGTCAGGCGTTGGTGTGCCTTCGCACCCAGCTGGCGACCTTCCACCTCCAGACCCTGCAGAGATACCTTTACGTCGAGCCTTCCCCACGATGGCGTGCCCTGGTGACGTATTTCTTCCGCCAGGTCTGAGGCCTGAATTGTGACGTGCTGCTGCTGTCCCGTGTATCTGGGGACCCTTCGGACCTTTTGCGGCCATTGCCCGTCTTTTACCAGGACCTTCTCCGGGTCTGGAACACGGTCTTCCCCTGTCAGGAGTAGTGGCCGTTGTATGAGAGCCGCTGCTCGAGAATCCACTCCTCTCACCTCCTCTCATCAGGCAGCTGACCGAGAGGAGTGTCGTGGACGCTGGGGGTGACCAGGATCGGGGACGTGCTGGATGGCGGAGGATGAACCCTCGTGAGCTGGCTGAGCGCGAGGGTGGCCATCCGGCACGCGGCCAAAGCCAGCCAAGACCTCAGGATGGTTGCGCTTGGACCTGAGGGCAACTGTGGAGGAGGTGAAACTGCGCTGTGGGCTCCCACCCAAGCGTCCCCCTGCTTGGACAGAATTTCACATTGGCCCCGAACCTAGACACCCCCTTCAGGGTCAGGCACCCCACAGCTTGAGCCTGAAACAAATTCCTCGTGGAAATGCCATCCTTGCCCTTTCCCACCACACGGAGGCATTTCCTATGCAGGCTGCTACCGCACACCTTCTACCACCGTGTTCTCACCCCTTGCCCGCTTATACCTGGGTGGGCCTTGGTGCCGCCGGGTAGTGGAGGTCCCTCTCTGTGGAGGGATCTCCCCCCCACTATCTCAGGGACTTGGGGTGGAGGGTCCTGCACGCAGCAGTACTGCACAACCTAGCTTCTTCTGGTTCACGGGCTCCCAAGCGTGTCCTTTTTGCAACCTTGCAGACCATGTCTGCGTTTCTGTGTTAGAGGCTGCACAAACCTTTTCAGCTTCCTCAAAAACCTTTTTGTTAATGTTTTGTTTGCACGTGAGTCCTACGCTCCTGATCTACGGGCGCCCATTCCAAGGCGGGGGGGGGGGGGGGGGGGGGGGGAGTGTGAGGAAGGAGGAGGACCTCCTCGTGAACCTGCCCCTGGGCTTGGCAGTGGGTGATCGAGAGGGTCATCCAACCCGACTGTCTGCCCCTCTGCCGCGGTTATATTCATGGCCGGGGTGCCTCTGGAAAGGGAGCCTGCAGAATCTAGGGCACAGTTGATGCCTTCTGTGCCCAGTGGGCACTGCAGAGACTGAGATGTATTATTGACCCCTTTAATCACATTTTAATTTGACGTTTTAAATTTCCTTTTGGCTTTGCCTTTTGTTTCAGGCGGTTCCCCCTCCTTTTAGGGAGCTGCCCTTTTTGAGTTGTCCCGAAGTTAAGTTGATTTTGTTTATTTGGTTGGGCACGGAAAGATGTCCCTTATTGCTCCTTGAGATGGTGGTGAGTGAGCTGCCTTCTTGAACCCACTACAGTCCATGTGTGTTGTAGGTACAACCACGGTGCTGTTAGGGAGGGAATTCCAGCATTTTGACCCAGCGACAGTGAAGGAACGGCTGATATATTTCCAAGTCAGGATGGTGAGTGGCTCGGAGGGGAACTTGCAGTTGGTGGTGTTCCCCATGTATCTGCTGCCCTTGTCCTTCTAGATGGTAGAGGTTGTGGGTTTGGAAGGTGCTGTCTAAGGATGAGTTGCTGCATCTTGTCGATGGTACACACTGCTGCTACTGAGTGTCGGTGGTGGAGGGAGTGAATGTTTGTGGATGGGGGGCCAATCAAGTGGATGGGGGGCTGCTTTGTCCTGGATGGTGTCAAGCTTCTTGAGTGTTGTTGGAACTGCTGCTGTGCATTGGTGGGGGAGAGCTTGAATATTTGTGGTGATGGGATGAGCAGATAATGCATTTAGGTGGTGTGGACTGGGGTGCCTCACTGCGCCAAGGACTGTATGGAGAGTGCACATTCTCCCTGTATCTGTGTGGATTTCCTCCAGGTGCTTCAGTTTTCTCCCATAATCCAAAGATGTGCAAGTGAAGTGGATTAGCCACGCTAAATTGCCCCTTACTGTCAAAGATGTACGGGTTAGGTGGATTGGCCATGCTAAATTGCCCCTTCGTGTCAAAGATGTACGGGTTAGGTGGATTGGCCATGCTAAATTGCCCCTTAGTGTCAAAGATGTACGGGTTAGGTGGATTGGCCATGCTAAATTGTCCCTTAGTGTACAAAGATGCTAAATTGTCCCTTAGTGTCCAAAGACGTGCATGTTAGAAGGATTGGCCATGCTAAATTGTCCCTTGGTGTCCAAAGATGTGCGGGTTAGGTGCATTGGCCATGTTAAATTGCCCCTTAGTGTCCGAAGATGTGCAGGTTAGGTGGATTGGTGATGATAAATTGTCTGTTACTGTCTGGGGGAATTAGGAGGGTAAATATGAAGGGAAACAGGCCCTTCGGCCCAACGAGCCCGCGCCGCCGTCCCATGGTCAGTGACCTATTCATGATTTTAGTCTATGCCTAATGTGTGAGGATCAGGGAGGTCCAATATAGGGACAATTTGTTACCCAATCAATCAGCCTAAAAGCACATTTTTGGGATGTGGGAGGAAACCAGAGCACCCGGAGGAAACCCACGCAACCACGGGGAGAACGCGCAAACTCCCACGGACACAGGCCCAAATCCATGTGTCTGCACAGCACAGAGATAGTCTCTGAGCTGTCATGTTGCCCTCGAGATGGTCCAGTTTAAGCACACCAACGACATATCGGCTCTTCTTCAAAATAGAGCCACAGGATTTTTTTCTCCATCCAGTCGTGAGGACGAATGGGAACTAGGTTTAAGGTCTGGAAGGCTGACAATGCTGCACCCCCTCAGTATTGCACTGGAGTGTTAGCCTTGACATCTGCCCTCCAGCCCTGCAGCGAGCGGGTGGAGAATCTCGTGACTTCCAGGCGAGATTGTGAGCAACTGAGACACAGCTGACACTGCAAAAAGAAAAGAAACTAGAGAAGTTACTTGGTGGAATTTACCCTTGTGGGGAAATGGTATTCGTACGCTTGACAACCTCAAACCCGTTCGGGTGTGACGATGGTTTTAAAGTTTTCCGTCGCCTGCTGGGGCGAGAATTCCATCCGCAAACCCTGTCTGGGAAGAGTTACTGCGCGGAGAGTCTTTGGCTTGGCAGCTGAGCCCAGTGCTGTTGGCACTTCCAGTGGGGAGAGCTGGAATGGAGTGACGCTACACCGGGCTGGAAGTAATTAACTCACTGGCACAGCCACCCTGAGCTCCTTCTCCACAATTCAAGCACAAATTGGAAAAGATTTTAATTAACCAAGGGTATTTATTCTTTCACCTGTTTCGTGGGGATTAAGTTGCTGTGTCTATTTGTTAAGAATTCCAAAGGAAGATTGCCGGGCTCTTTATCCTCGGAGACTCCAGACCTGGCTTATGAAATGCAGATGGCCTTTGTATCATTCCCTTTCCAGCCAGCAGGGGATATTAGGGGGAGGCGATGGCCGAGTGGTATTATCGCTAGACTAATCCAGAAACTCAGCTAATGTTCCAGGGACCCAGGTTCGAATCCCACCGTGGCAGATGGTGGAATTTGAATCCAATAAAAAAAAATCTGGTATTAAGAACCTGCCACGAAACCACTTCCAATTGTCGGAAAAACCCATCCAGTTCACCCTTATGGAAGAAAATCTTCCCTAGTCTGGCCTCCATGTGACTCCAGAGCCACAGCAATGTAGTTGACACTCAAGTGCCCTCCAAGGGCAACGAGGAATGGGCAATAAATGCTGGCCCAGCCATTGATGCCCATGTCTCATGAATGAATAAAACATATGTATTAGCATTTCTTCAGAGATAACGAGGCGCTGAGCCTGCGTACTGCCAAGCACGTCTTCTTGTTGAAGGGTCACAGCCATATTAAAAGGTCACCTCCATTTTTACAATCTTAGAAAGTAGCTACAAAGAAATAAATGCATCTTATAAAAAAAAATCAGCAGTGTGAGGTCTTAGCCCCTTTTCACAGTGGAGATTTCTGGTAATGAATTTCCAGTGTCTTGCTCACAGTGGGTTTCTGGCTTGTATCTGTAATTTTATAGAAAAAGGCTACACTTTCTCTGCCCAGAGGAAGATACTAGACAGGGTCATAGAAAACCTACGATGCAGAAGGAGGCCATTCAGCCCATCGATTCTGCACCAACCACAATCCCTATTCCCGTTGACCCCATGTTGACCCCTGCTAACCCTGACTCTAGGGTCAATTTAGCATGGCCAATCCCGCATGTCCTTGGAGTGTGGGAGGAAACCGGAAGAAATCCACACAGACACAGTGGGGGGGAGAGAACGTGCAAACTCCGCACAGACAGCGGCCCGAGGCTGGAATCGAAACCGGGTCCTTGGCGCTGTGAGGCAGCAGTGCTAACCCACTGTGCCATCATGCGGTCTTTGCCTTCGCTGGCAGGATCCTTTCACCTTGTCGTCTCTGTCTTCGTGACTGACTGACCCGGGCTGAGCCTGGAGCTGTGAGTTGAATAAGGTATTTCTCAGTGGTTTGGGTCAATGTAAGCATCGATTCAGTGTTCCCATGTCCACAGATAGGCTCCTGAGGACAATCAGCATTGAGACAATGGAATTTGAATCTCATCCATTATCTCTCCACAAAAGAATGTCCAAAAAGATTGTTTACATTTTAAAGTCCAGCAGTTTCATGTCTCTCCAGCTGAGGGGAAAAGATTATTTAACCCTCCAATTCCATCTTGTGTCAAGATAAATTGTCCATTTGCCATGCTGCTATTTAAAAAGCAAAGTGTCCACCTTTTTCATGATTAACTTTCTTTGTTTTTGTTTCCCTGAGGCGCCTTGAGAGTTCTTGCTCGCTGAGGGGTGTTGTATTAAAAATACAGTTTGTTTTCTCCATCCCACCTGCCTGTGTACATTGTGGAGTATCTGATGAAGTTTGATATAAATGTTGTGGCCTCTGAAGCCAGTCTTTAAACTGATCACAACTTTATCCTCTGAAGTAACCAGACCAAGTCACGGAGTTCTTTTAAACAGCTGTTTTAATGCAAGAATGTATATATCTTAGTCTACATTTGGGATTGTGGCACAGTGGTTAACATGTTGTTGCCTTATAGCGCCAGGGACCTGGGTTCAATTCTGGCCTCCGGTCACTGTCTGTGTGGAGATTGCACATTTTTTTCCCCATAGGTTTCCTCAGCATGCTCTGGTTTCCATAGAACCATAGAACCCTACAGTGCAGAAACAGGCCCTTCGGCCCATTGAGTCTGCACCGAACACAATCCCACCCAGACCTCATCCCCATATCCCTACACATTTACCTGCTAATCCCTCTAACCTACACATCCCAGGACACTAAGGGGCAATTTTAGCATAGCCAATGAACCTAACCCGCACATCTTTGGACTGTGGGAGGAAACCGGAGCACCCGGAGAAAACCCACGTAGACACGAGGAGAATGTGCAAACTCCACACAGGCAGTGACCCGAGCCGGGAATCGAACCCAGGACCCTGGAGCTGTGAAGCAGCAGTGCTAACCACTGTGCTACCGTGCCGCCTCCAAAGATGTGCAGGTTAGGTGGACTGGCCATGTTAAATTGACCCTTAGTGTCAGGATTAGCAGGGCAAATGTGT
The DNA here is from genome assembly GCA_037974335.1 of Prionace glauca. Classification (NCBI taxonomy): domain Eukaryota; kingdom Metazoa; phylum Chordata; class Chondrichthyes; order Carcharhiniformes; family Carcharhinidae; genus Prionace; species Prionace glauca. The sequence goes on along the minus strand of CM075751.1, from coordinate 18,024,905 downwards.
AGGATTACAGGAATAGGTCCTGGGTGGGATTGTAGTTGGTGGAGAATCGAGGGGCCGAATGGCCTCATTCTGCACTGTCGGGATTCTACGACCCTGCCTGGTATCTTTCTCCTGGCAAGGAAAATGTAGCCTTACATATATCGAGGCAGGTCAGTGTCAGTCATTAGCCCAAAATCCAGGAACACACAAACAGTTATAGTTTCAAATTTGATTACAAGTGATTAGCAAATACCAATCAAAACACAGGAGTTATCTCAATCCACTCCCAGTTATTGATTAAGGTTACGTCATGCATACATAAGGGTATAGTTGTCCATTCATAACTTGTGCATGTTATTTCCATCAACCAATGATAGCCCTGACCAATGGATGTTAACTTCCCTTTCCATTGTTCTAATGGGCAAACATGAACTGCAGCTGCATTTGGTTCAGTTAAATGGTCCGTGACTCTTGTCTGGTTCGGCTGTGGTTTTCACTTACAGCGTGGCTGAGAACAGCTTGCAGCTGATGAGATTCTAAAACTTGTGTGATTATTCACCCTTTCAGTATAGATCTTGCGCAAGTGATGGAGCTTCTTTCTTCCTGGGGACCAGGGTTCCTTTCTTCCATTGATTTTTAAAATTCATTTATGGGACATGGGCATTGCTGTCTGGACCAGCATTTATTGCCCATCCCTAATCGCCCTTGGAGGGCAGTTGAGTGTCAACCACATTGCTGTGTCTCTGGAGTCACATGTAGGCCAGACCGGGTAAGGAGAGACGATCGGCAATGGTTCCACAGTCATCAGTGGATTATTCTTAATTCCAGATGTTTTTTATTGAATTCAAATTCCACCATCTGCCACGGTGGGATTCGAACCCGGGTCCCCAGAGCATTAGCTCAGTTTCTGGATTAATAGTCTAGTGATAATACCACTAGGCCATCGCCTTCTTCAGAGATCTTCCAAGATCTTACCCTTGGCCTCCACCTCAAGCCTCGACTATTGTGACTCGAATTTGTGGAATACTTAAGTCAGCTTCAGCCCTCCGCCCATTCGGAGTCTGCACATTCTCCCCGTGTCTGCATGGATTTCCGGCGGGTTTTTTCCTACAATGCAAAGGTGCGCGGGTTGGGTGAATTGGCCATGCTACATTGCCTCTTAGTGTCCAAAGATGTGCAGGTTAGGTGGATTGGCCATGCTAAATTGCCCCTTAGTGTCCAAAGATGTGTAGGTTAGGTGGATTGGCCATGATAAATTGTCCCTTAGTGCCCAGAGATGTGCAGGTTAGGCAGATTGGCCATGCTAAATTGTCCTTTAGTGCCCAGAGATGTGCAGGTTAGGCAGATTGGCCATGCTAAATTGTCCTTTAGTGCCCAGAGATGTGCAGGTTAGGTGGATTGGCCATGCTAAATTGTCCCTTAGTGCCCAGAGAAGTTTACAAAATGTTGAGAGGAATAGATAGGGTGGACTCTCAGAGGCTATTTCCCCGGGTTGAAATGGTCGCTACGAGAGGACACAGATTTAAGGTACAGGGAGGGAAGTTCAGAAGTGATGTTAGGGGTAAGTTTTTCACTCAGAGGGTGGTGAGTGAATGGAATCGGCTGCCGTCAGTGGTTGTGGAGGCGAACTCGCTGGGGTCTTTTAAAAGACTTCTGGATGAGTATATGGGGTTTAATGAGATTGAGGGTTATAGATAGGTCTGTAGGTTGGTAGGTGTTGATGTGATCGGCGCAACCCGTGGGCCAAAGGGCCTGTTTGTGCTGTAGTGTTCTATGTTCTATGTGCAGGTTAGGTGGATTGGCCATGCTAAATTGCCTCTTAGTGTCCAAAGATGTGTAGGTTAGGGGGATTGGCCATGCTAAATTGCCTCTTAGTGTCCAAAGATGTGTAGGTTAGGTGGATTGGCCATGCTACATTGCCTCTTAGTGTCCAAAGATGTGCAGGTTAGATGGATTGGCCATGCTAAATTGTCCCTTAGTGTCCAAAGATGTGCAGGTTAGGTGGATTGGCCAGGCTAAATTGCTCCTTCTTGTCCAAAGATGTGCAGTTTAGGTGGATTGGCCATGCTGAATTGTCCCTTAGTGTCAGAGGGAATAGTGGGGTTACAGGGATAAGATTGTGGTCGGTGCAGGCTCAGTGGGCCGAATGGCTTCTGTTTTGCACTGTTGAGATTCTATGATTAACGTCTACTGAGAAATTAAAACACTAATCACACAATCCTGACTGATCCAGAAGGGTTAAGAGACAATGGCAGGAATTGACTGGAAGTGGAGCAAAGGGAAAGAGAGAATGTGTTTGAAATGCAGGACTGGCTTTTCTGTCAGGCCACCTCCAAAAATCTGGCAGCGGTTAGAAAATATGTCAAACATTTTTCTTTTGATGTAACCTCCCACTTAGTGCACTGCACAGATGATGATGCATTGGATCAAATGAAAGAGTCCTCATTTTGCCTTTGATATTCTGCGTTTGATGCATTGTGTTTATATCCTGGACTTCATTTGTTGAAAAAAAAATCAAGTTAAAAGGGGCCTTTGTAGATTTTTTTTTGTCTAAATCACCTCAACAGTTATGGTTAACTTCCTGAGTGAATGCGTCACATTTTCCGAAGCTCGAGTTCGAGGTTGTTAAAAAAAAATTCCAAAGCCAAAAGCTCCCGCCTAGCGCTTGCCAACTGCTCCATTTGCTGCACAGTGGTTATCACTGCTGCCTCACAGCACCAGGGATCCGGGTTCAATTCCACCCTTGTGTGGCTGTCTCTGCGGAGTCTGCACGTTCTCCCCATGTCTATGTGGGTTTGCACCAGGTGCTCCGGTTTCCTCCCACAGTCCAAAGATGTGCGGTTCAGATGGATTGGCTACGCTAAATTGCCCCTTAGTGTCCAAAGATGTGCAGGTTAGGTGGATTGGCCATGCTAAATTGCCCCTTAGTGTCCAAAGATGTGCAGGTTAGATGGATTGGCTATGCTAAATTGCCCCTTAGCATCTAAAGATGTGCAGGTTAGGTGGATTGGCCATGCTAAATTGCCCCTTAGTGTCCAAAGATGTGCAGGTTAGGTGGATTGGCCATGCTAAATTGCCCCTTAGCGTCTAAAGATGTGCAGGTTAGGTGGATTGGCCATGCTAAATTGCCCCTTAGTGTCCAAAGATGTGCGGATTAGGTGGATTGGCCATGCTAAATTGTCCCTTAGTGTCCAAAGATGTGCGGATTAGGTGGATTGGCCATGCTAAATTGCCCCTCAGTGTCCCAAGATTGTAGATCATGTGAATTGTACATGTTAAGTTGTCCCTTGGCGTCCCATGATGTGAATAGATGGATTAGCCATGGGACATGTGTGGGATTAATGTCATGGGGTAGGGGATAGGGCTTAGGTGAGAAACTCTTTCGGAGAGTCGGTGCAGAATCAATGGGCTGAATGGCCTCCTTCTGCATGGTCTATTCTATTCTCCATGAACCCAGTCTGCTGCAGAAGAGGGGCAATCCTCATCAAAGGCCAGAACAGCGACACATGAACAGTTGTCTAACAGGTTTTCACCCTGAGAGGTATAGGTGTTGTCTAACTTTGTAGATGCCTTTCTGGGTGCCACACGCAGGGTATTGATACTCTTTCTTTGCTCCAGATCCAAGCAGGTATCTGTCAGAGGAATGCTGAAGCCTTGGGATCGTTAAGAGGATGTGTGGAGGTTAGTGTCTGTACTCCACTGAAATGTCTTCTGTTCCCCTACCTGAAGGTGTCAATGGGATTCAAACCAAATAGCTTCACCCCGACCACTTAAAAATCGGGAAAGATCCCGCACTCCAAACTCGTTTTGCGAGCTTCCGCCCCCATCCATCTCCCAGGAATGGACTGAGATTAAGCCAGCCTGCGTACAACCTGGTCTCCTTCGAACCCTGCACCCCCCCCCCCCTTAGATTGGCACCATCTCGTAGACTACCTATTTCCACCTCCATTACGTTGGCCTCACCCTTGCCTCCATTCCTGGGAGCCTCTCTTACGCTTAGGCCTGACTATTGCAACACACTCCTGGCTGGTCTCCCCCATTGTACCCTTCAGAGCTCACCCAAAACTCAACTCATGAGAAGTCACCTCCCCCGCCACTCTCCCCCCCCCCCTCCACCTCCCCCCAACCCCGCTGTGCTTGCAAACCTACACTGTCTCCAGGTCAAGGAACACCTTGACTTTTAAAAGTCTCACCCTTATTTTTGCCATCCTGTCTGGTCTCATCTCTCTGTATCTCCTCCCTCCACCATACGCTCCCCTAATTCCGGCCTCTCGGGCGACCCTGGTTTTAATTGTTCCCCTGTTGGTGGCTGTGCCTGGGTGGGGGAGCCCTCACCCCCCCCCCCCCCCCACCAACCTCTGGAATCCCCTCTCCACTTTAAGACCCTCCTTAAAACCTACCCCTTTGACTCAGCTTTGTTTTTTTGCTGACCTGTTCTTGTGTGGCATGGCGACACACTTTGTTTTGCAATAGTCTTGTGAAGCGTCTTGGGATGTTCTGTCATGTTGACAGTGCTGTATAAATGTAAGTTGTATCTGAGCCAACAGCCTGGCTGTTAAGTAGCAGGCAACGTGGAGATGTTCCACCCAAGCCTGGCTTTACCTTTCGACCCATGGTGCAAAGGTAACTTCCAGCGGTGAGCGAGAAAAGACTGGCTGATTTTCCTCTTGTAGAACTGTGGCTAATTGATCACACGGGCCTGCTCAGAGATAAGCAACTCCTTATCTCTGTAACACCAGCTTGACTCATTTCAACCTCTGTTCAAACCCGATTTTGCTGATGTTTGAATACGAGCAGCAATGAAACAAGGTCCATTGTATTAATCAGTGGCAGGGTAGCAAGTGTTGCAAAGTTGGATAGAATAATTGCAGATCGGGAGGTCTGATGTTAGAACTGGGGGTGGGGGTGGGGAGTGGGGGGGGGAGCATTGCATTGTCCCGTTAAAAGGTGGTACTTTTCCTGTGCTTAGAGATTCAAAATGCAATTCCACAGAGTACACAAACTGAAACATTTATATCAAAAGGCCGAGCAGCAGTTTTTAACCAAGGCATTTGAACTTAGCCAATCAATTTGAACCAGGCACTTCGATACCAAGAACCTATTCAATTCAAATCTGATGGTTCTGATGATCTATTGCGGGAAATATTGATATATCATGGGTATAGGAGAAGGGGACAGGAGGATAAAAAGAGAGCAACTGCCACCTGCCAGAGCTAAATCTCTCTCCTCGAGAGCGAGGGAGAGAGAGAGAGAATCGCTGACTGTCATAGCTTCATCTATGTTTAGAGAAAGCACCATCTAGCTAGCAAAGGTACCAAAGAAGAAAGAAATTCCAGACAGAAGAATCAACAGAGAAGGCCCAGAATATTCCAGAAGACACAAAACCTGGTTGTAATTTAAAGAGGCACTAAACTCTATTTTTGTTAATGAGTGGGTTTTGTATTTATTGGAACGGCGCACCATTAGAATCTTATTTTATTGGGGAATAGTAAATTAGAGTTATTCAGTTTGTGAATAGTTTGGTTATTTTGCTCACTGTTAAGTTAGATAAATAAATAGTTACATGTTGATTTTTACAGTGTCAGGAATTTATTTTGTATTTAACCACTGGAATTTGCTGAAGACCACTTCACACACACTTCTAACAGATTATAGGGTGAGGATGATAGGGTTTCAACACCTATAACTGTGCAGCCAAAGTCTCCCCCCAACTCCATTTTCAAGTTTGCTGACAATCACCGCAATGAGACAGATCTCAAACAGTGACGAGACAGAGTATAGGAATGAGATAGAGAATCTGGTGAACTGGTGCGGCAACAATAATCTCTCCCTCAATGTCAACAGAACGAAGGAGATTGTCATCGACTTCAGGAAGTGTAAAGGAGAACATGCCCCTGTCTACATCAACGGGGATGAATAGAAAGGGTCGAGAGCTTCAAATTTTTAGGTGTCCAAATCACCAATAACCTGTCCTGGTTCCCCCCCCATGCCAACACTGTCGTTAAGAAAGCCCCACCAATGCCTCTACTTTCTCAGGAGGCAAAGGAAATTTGACATGTCCGCTACGACTCCCACCAGCTTTTACAGATACACCACAGAAAGCATCCTTTCGGGTTGTATCTCAGCTTGGAATGGGCTCCTGCTCTGCCCAAGATCGCAAGGAACTACAAAAGGTTGTGAATGAAGCCCAATCCCTCACGCAAACCAGCCTCCCATCCATTGACTCGGTCTACACTTCCTGCTGCCTGGGGAAAAGCAGCCAGCATAATTAAGAACCCCCCCCTCCACAACCCCGGACATTCTCTCTTCCACCTTCTTCCGTCAGGAAAAAGATACAAAAGTCTGAGGTCAGGTACCAACTGACTCAAGAACAGCTTCTTCCCCTGCTGCTGTCAGATTTTTGAATGCACCCTACCTCGCATTAAGTTGATCTTTCTCTACATCCTATGACTGTGACACTGCATTCTGCACCATCTCATTTCCTTCTTTATGAATGGTGTGCTCTGTCTCGTGCACTAGAAATAATACTTTTCACTGTATACTAATACATGGGACAATAATAAATCAAATGTGTGCAGGAATTTTGGGTGTTTCTTTTGGATGTTTTGGTGTTAGTTCTCAGAAGGGGGTTTTATAACACAAGGTTAAGTTTGATGAGAGTGTTGCAGTGTCTCTCCCAATTAAATCCTGAACACACGCAAATCTGCGTTCCAAACATTATTGGAACAGTTAAAAATAAAACATTAATAGTAGTTCATGAGCAGCTGACTGCAAAATGGACACCCATGAACTAGGGATCTCTGCACATCGCTCAAACTGTGTCAGCTTTGCCAGTCTCTCTGTCTTGGCAGCTGTGACTGTTTACCGATCACTGTGGAGCATCTCCCGTCCCTTCAAAGGTTGTACACACACATGGGAGTACACCAGGATAATAGAATGATCCTTCTTACAAGACCCGTGTTCGCAAAACTGCCCGGCAGTGAAATTCAGTCAACTTGCTACCTGCAAGCACAGTGGTTAGTGCTGCCTCCCAGCGCTGGAGACCAGGGTTCGATTCCAACCTGGGGTCACTGTCTGTGTGGAGTCTGCACATTCTCCCTGTGTCTGCGTGGGTTTTCTCTGGGCGCTCCAGTTTCCTTCCACACTGCAAAAATGTTGATTGGCTATACTAAATTGTTCCTTAGTGTCCAGAGGTGAGCAGGTTAGGTGAATTACCCATGCTAAATTGCCCCTTAGTGTCCAAGGATATGCAGTTTAGGTGGACTGGCCATGCTAAATTGCCCCACAGTGTCCAAGGATATGCAGTTTAGGTGGATTGGCCATGCTAAATTGTCCCTTAGTGTCAAAAGATATGTAGGTTAGGTGGATTGGCCATGCTAAATTGTCCCTTAGTGTCAAAAGATGTGCAGGTTAGGTGGATTGGCCATGCTAAATTGCCCCTTAGTGTCCAAGATGCGCAGGTTAGGTGGAATGGCCATGTTAAATTGTCCCTTAGTGTCCAACGATGTGTAGGTTAGGTGGATTGGCCATGCTAAATTGCCCCTTAATGTACAAAGATGTGCAGGTTAGGTGGATTGGCCATGTTAAATTGTCCTTTAGTGTCCAACGATGTGTAGGTTAGGTGGATTGGCCATGCTAAATTGTCCCTTAGTGTCTATAGATGTGCAGGTTATGTGGATTGGCCATGCTAAATTGTCCCTTTGTGTCCAAAGATGTGCAGGTTCGGTGGATTGGCTATGCTAAATTGCCCCTTAATGTACAAAGATGTGCAGGTTAGGTGGATTGGCCATGCTAAATTGCCCCTTAATGTACAAAGATGTGCAGGTTAGGTGGATTGGCCATGCTAAATTGTCCCTTAGTGTCCAAGATTTGCAGGTTAGGTGGATTGGCCATGGTAAATTGTCCCTTAGTGTCCAAGATGTGCAGGTTAGGTGGATTGGCCATGGTAAATTGTCCCTTAGTGTCCAAGATGTGCAGGTTAGGTGGATTGGCCATGCTAAATGACATTTAGTGTCAGGATGATTAACAGGGTAAATATGTGGGCTCATGGGGATTAGGCCTGGGTGGCATTGTTGTTGGCGCAGACTCAATGGGCCGAATGTCCTCCTCTTGCACTGCATGAAACTTGAATTCGGTGTAAAGAAGCTCAGCACACTCTCTCTTTATTGTCTGCAGCGCCTTCGTGGTATATAACAGCACGGCAAAGATCACAAACGTGGCAGTCCCTTCAAAGGCAGGAGTTCCTGAGCATGAACAAAGTACCTTTGGTGAATCGGGCATGTCCACAGGAGGAGGTAGCCGGGGCCAGGCTCTGCGTCGACAAGGCGCTCAAGCCTGACTCGAAGGCCCGAAACATCGGGTCTCGCCCCTGGGACTTGGGGGCTGGTGGAACAGGGAATGGTGGTGCCTCCTCTGGGCAGGTGTGGATTTGCCCGGACAGCCAGCAGCTTAGCAAGAGGTACCAATAGCAAAAAAAACACCAACCAACACCACCACCACATAGCAGTTCCAGCGACAGCATTTGGGACAGAACCTGTGTTTCAAGGGTTGGTATTTGCCTTAGTGAATGGAAGCCCACTTTCCCCATCTGAAATGGACTTGCTCCCAATTGGAAGGACGTTAACAACAAGTTTATTTATTTATCAGTGTCGCAAGTAGGCTCACATTAACACCGCAATGAAGCTACTGTGAAAATCCCCTAGTCGCCACACTCCAGGGTACACTGTTCGGGTACACTGAGGGAGAATTTGGCACCAAACCACCAAGGTCTTTTGGACTGTGGGAGGAAACCCACATGGACACGGGGAGAACGTGCAGACTCTGCGCAGTGACCCAAGCCGGGAATTGAACCCGGGTCCCTGGCACTGTGAGACACCCAGTGCTAACCACAGTGCCACCCCAGGCATATCAGTGCACTGATTAGAGGGGAAGGAAATTGGGCCTCGATGTTTACCAGCATGCTATAGCAGGGAGGGCAGAAGGGACATTAGCGCAGTGTAGTGGTTAGTATCCCCACCTGTCATGTGGGAAACTGGGGTTCAATTGCCCCACGGGGAGCTACCAAGATACACGAATGCACCCCCGCAGTGGCTGTTTACGGGATGGCACAGCAGGTTAGTACAGCTGCCTCACAGTGCCAGGGACCCGGGTTCGATTCCTGGCTCGGGTCACTGTCTGTGTGGAGTCTGCATATTCTCCCCGTGTCTGCGTGGGTTTCCCCTCTCAATCCAAAAGATGTGCAGGTTAGGTGGATTGGCTATGCTAAATTGCCCCTTAGTGTCCAAAGATGTGTAGGTTAGGTGGATTGGCAATGCTAAATTGTCCCTTAGTGTCCAAAGATGTGCAGGTTAGGTGGATTGGCCATGCTAAATTGCCCCTTAGTGTCCAAAGATGTGTGGGTTAGATGGATTGGCCATGCTAAATTGTCCCTTAGTGTCGAAAGATGTGCAGGTTAGAAGGATTGCCCATGCTAAATTGGCCCTTGGTGTCCAAAGATGTGCGGGTTAGGTGCATTGGCCATGTTAAATTGCCCCTTAGCATGGGGTTATGGGGATAGAGCCTGGGTGGGATTGTGGTTGGTGCAGATTCAATGGACCGAATGGCCTCCTTCTGCATTGAAGGATTCTATAGAAAACTAGTTGCAATACAGTTTGGGGACAATGTTGGGATGACACGGTGGCACAGTGGTTAGCACTGCTGCCTCATAATGCCAGGGACCCGGCTTCAATTCCCGGCTTGGGTCACCGACTATGTGGAGTCTGCATGTTCTCCCCGTGTCTGTGTGGGTTTCCTCCGGGCGCTCCAGTTTCCTCCCAGATGAGCGGGTTCGGTGGATTGGCTATGCTAAATTGACCCTTGTGTCAAGGGGACTAGCGAGGGTAAATGCACGGGGTTATGGGAGAAGAGCCTGAGTGGGATTGTGGTTGGTGCAGGCTCGATGGGCCTTCTGCACAGTGGAGATTCGATAATGACCCGCAATAAGCGGCCACTCCTGTTTCTTCATACTGCCACCTGACCGAGTCCCACCTCCTCACAGGGGAGACCGTGCTTCCAGAGTGCAGCTCCTCCAGGTAGCTGGCTCGGGCACCAGTCCGCACTGGGCTGGTGCAACTACCACAGCAAGAAGTCTCACAACATCAGGTTAAAGTCCAACAAGGTTTATTTGGTAGCACAAGCCACGAGCTTTAGGAACCGGCTGTTCCTTCGTCAGGTGGGTCACCTGACCAAGGAACGGCTCGTTCCGAAAGCTCGTGGCATTTGAACATAGAACATTACAGCACAAACAGGCCCTTCGGCCCTCGAGTTGCGCCGATCACATCAACCCCACCAATCTATAGACCTATCTATAACCCCCAATCCCATTAAACCCCATATACTCATCCAGAAGTCTTTTAAAAGACCCCAGCGAGTTCGCCTCCACCACCGATGACGGCAGCCGATTCCATTCACTCACCACCCTCTGAGTGAAAAACTTACCCCTAACATCACCTCTGTACTTCCCTCCCCGCACCTTAAATCTGTGTCCTCTCGTAGCGACCATTTCAACCCGGGGAAATAGCCTCTGAGAGTCCACCCTATCTATTCCTCTCAACATTTTATAAACCTCTATCAGGTCGCCTCTCAACCTTCGCCTCTCCAGGGAAAAGAGTCCCAGCTCCCTCAACCTATCTTCATAAGGCATGCCTCCCAGTCCAGGCAACATCCTTGTAAATCTCCTCTGCACCCTTTCAATAGCTTCTATGTCTTTCCTATAGTGAGGCGACCAGAACTGCGCACAGTACTCCAAATGAGGCCTGACGAGGGTCCTGTAAAGTTGCAGCATTACCTCCCGACTCCTAAACTCAATCCCTCGATTAATGAAGGCCAGTACACCATACGCCTTCTTGACCACCTCCTCCACCTGCGAGGCCGATTTAAGAGTTATTTGCTACCAAATAAACCTGTTGGACTTTAACCGGGTGTTGTGAGACTTCAGACTGTGTTTAGCCCAGTCCACCGCCAGCATCTCAACTACAGGGGCCAGGGGAGATCACCAGCCCATTGCCCACTTGCCCTGCCCCTGGTTACTCACTCAATTTTAGATGTGAGACGGAGCCTGGCCCTGCTGCCATCTGCTGGCAGACCACAGCACTGCCCACACTAGCACAGCAGATTACAGTGGCTTCTTCAGTGGGAGTTAGACGTAAAACTGAACTGCAGAGGCTCAAAGATGTATTGATCCAAATAGGGGGCATAATTCACCAATACCTCTTTGCCTCCTCCACCGAGAAGCAGCTGTGAGGGTGACGGTTCATAGAATCCCTACAGCACAGAAGGCGGCCATTCGGCCCATCGAGTCTGCCCCGACCACAATCCCACCCAGGCCCTATTACTGTAACCCCGTGCATTTACCCTCGCTAGTCCCCCTCGCATGGTCAAGCCCCCTAACTCGCACATCTTTGGACTGTGGGAGGAAACCGGAGCACCCGAACAAAACCCGCGAGGAGAATGTGCAGACTCCGCACTGACAGTGACCCAAGCCGGGAATCGAACCCGGGTCCCTGGGCGCTGTGAGGCAGCAGTGCTAACCCACCGTGCCACCCTGATTCACTTCGAGCCCCGAGATTAGATTCCCTCAATCGGCTCTGCCTGTGCTGAAAGTCTGCAAAGGGACATGGTCTAAGTGAGTGGGCGAAGGTCTGGCAGATGGCAATGTTGGCAAATGTGAGGTCATCCATTTTGAGCGGAAAAACAGCAAAATGGACTATTATTTAAATGGTAAGAATTTCAGCATGCTGCTGTGCAGAGGGACCTGGGTGTCCTTGTGCAGGAATCTCAAGGAGTTGGTTTGCAGGTGCAGCAGGTAATGAAGAAGCAAATGGAATTTTGTCCTTCATTGTGAGAGGGATGGAGTTTAACAACAGGGAGGTTATGTTGTAGCTGTATAAGGTGCTGGTGAGGCCACACCTGGAGTACTGTGTACAGTTTTGGTCTCCTTACTTGAGAAAGGATATATTGGCACCGGAGGGGGTGCAGAGGAGATTCACTAGGTTGATTCCGGAGTTGAGAGGGTTGGCTTATGAGGAGAGGCTGAGTAGACTGGGGCTATACTCATTGGAATTCAAAAGAATGAGGGGAGATCTTATAGAAACATATAAGATTATGAAGGGAACAGATTAGATCGAAGCAGGGAAGTTGTTTCCACTGGTGGGTGAAACTAGAACTAGGGGGCACGGCCTCAAAATAAGGGGGAGCAGATTTAGGACAGAGTTGAGGGGGAACTTCTTCACACAAAGGGTTGTGAATCTGTGGAATTCCCTGCCCAGTTGAGGCTCCCTCACTGAATGTTTTTAAGGCAAGGATAGATAAATTTTTGAACAGTAAAGGAATTAAGGGTTCTGGTGAGCGGGTGGGTAAGTGTAGCTGAGTCCATGAAAAGATCAGCCATGATCTTATTGAATGGCGGAGCAGGCTCGAGGGGCTAGATGGCCGACTCCTGCTCCTAGTTCCTATGTTCTTAGTTCCAAAGGCAGTAGTAATAATAGGCAGGAGTCAGAGTCTTTGATGTTGATTCAGAGCAGTTGGAAGCAAATTAATCTGCTCCAGTTTCTCCAACTCCACCCTGCCGCCTTTATTCAGATTGTGGTCGGTGCAGACTTGATGGGCCGAGGGGCCTCCTTTCTGCACTGTTGGGTTCTATGAGGCACTTTTATCAAGCATAAACAAACCATGCTGCGAACTGGACTTATTATCTTAAACCGGCTGTTAGTTTAGCCATTAGTGAACATACATCACTCCCCAGCAAAGGTAAATGAACAATAAAATCCCGACAGTACAGAGAGGCCATTTGGCCCATCGAGTCTGCACTGACCACGATCCTACCCAGGCCCTATCCCCATATCTCTACATATTTACCCACTAATCCCTCTAACATATGCAGCTCACAACACTAAAGGGGCAATTTTTTAGCATGGCCAATCAACCTATCCCAACATCTTTGGAGTGTGGGAGGAAACCCACACAGTCATGGGGAGAACATACAAACTCCACACAGACAGTGACCCAAGCCGGGAATTGAACGCAGGTCCCTGGAGCTGTGAAGCAGCAGTGCTAACTATTGTGCTACTGTGCCAAGATTTAAGTTATGATCAATTCCCGGCTTGGGTTACTGTCTGTATGGAGTCTGTACATTCTCCCCACGTCTGCATAGGTTTCCTCCGGGTGCTCTGGTTTCTTCTCACACTCCAAAGATGTGCAGGTTAGGTGGATTGGCTATGCTAAATTGTCCCTTAGTGTCCAAAGGTGTGTAGGTTAGGTGGATTGGCCGTGCTAAATTGTCCCTTAGTGTTCAAAGATGTGCAGGTTAGGTGGATTGGCAATGCTAAATTGTCCCTTAGTGTCCAAGGATGTGCAGGTTAGGTGGATTAGCCATAGTAAATTGTCCCTTAGTGTCCAAAGATGTGCAAGTTAGATGGATTGGCCAAGGTAAATTGCCCCTTTCTGTCCAAAGATGTGGAATAGCCAAAGGGATATGCTATTTGATGCATTCAGGTGGGACACACAAGTACCCATTATCATCCCAGCACTGAAATTCACACCTGACATCGCTCGCTTGTGTGGTAGGCAGGATTAATGGACTGATGGTGGTGAATGCGGGAGGAACATAGCACCTGTACAGTCACTGCATACCAGCAGCTTGGAACTTGCTGAACCTGTTCCAGTTTTTGCCTTTCCAGTGGCCACATTTTATGTAAGGGGCCTGTGGTTCGCTTCAGTTAAAAGACTTCATTTTAAGATATTTCTGCCTCCGTAACTATCTATGCTGAGCTTTCAGGCTAACTTGGCCACGTTTTGAAACTCAGCTGGGAATGCTGGGATGAGTTTGGAAAGTTGACTGTAGTCTTTGAAAGTAATCCTGCAGAAGTAAGGCTTTCTCACAAGCCAAAACAGGAACTTTCACGGCTTCACAGCTGCCAATTGTTTATAAAAGTTTGGCACACGGTCTACACCAGCAATTTCAATAACACAGATTATGAACAACATATGTTGTGTATTTCAGTGTGTGTTTTCGGTTCAGAGTTCAGCGAGTATTCAAGATTAGTACAGGGGGCCAGTAGTTAAATAGCCAGTTTCTCCCAAGTTAACATTCTTCTTTATTTTTCATTTCTGTAGTATTAATTGCGGGTTTTATTTAACAAAGAAAATCATTTTTTAAAAAGTGCTGCCTACGTCTATTCTGAGAAATGAATAGACATAACAAAAGGGCTATGTATGAATGTTGGGGGTCATCCTCCCACCAGTGGCTGCCCCCGTTTATACGTGAGATGGAGAATCAGGTTATTTTCCTCCTCCCTTTCCTCAGGCCTGTCACTGCACCCAAACCTGAGATGTGAGCAGATCATAGAGTTTAAAATCTTGAGAGGACACGTTTGCAGTGATTTACCTGCGGGTCCAGTAACCTGCAGCCTGGGGCTCTACTAAACTCCGACTCTAAATCCCCCAGTATTTTGGTTTATCTGACGAAGTGTCACCCAGACTCAAAACGTTGGCTCTATTCTCTCTCCACAGATGCTGTCAGACCTGCTGAGATTTTGCAGCATTTTCTGTTTTTTGTTTCCGATTCCAGCATCTGCAGTACTTTGCTTTCGATTTAGCCAGTTTAGCTTGTTTGAACCAACAGTTCTGAAGTTTGGTTAGGGCGATTCTCAGTGATGTCTTCATTATTGAAATCCCCTAAACGAAAAAGAGACACAGAAGGTGGAATAAGTCTCAATTAGTTCAAACATCTACAAATTAATCCACCTGTGATTTTTAACTTAAATCAAGATTCCACACTGTTTATAAAGGTGGCACAGTGGTTGGCATTGCTGCCTCACAGCGGCAGGGATCTGAGTTCAATTCCCGTCTCAGGTGACTGTGTGGAATTTTGCACATTCTCCCCGTGTCTGCATGGGTTTTCTCCGGGTGCTCTGATCTCCTCCCACAATCCAAAGATGTGTGGGTTAGTGGCCATGCTAAATTGACTCTTAGTGTCAGGGGGGTGAACAGAGTAATGGGGTTACGGGGGTAGGGCCGGGGTGGGATTGTGGTTGATGCAGACTCGATGGGCCATAGAGTCAAAGAGGTTTCCAGCACAGAAACAGGCCCTTCAACCCAACTTGTCCATGCCATTTTTTTTTTAGAAAAGACACCTAAGCTCGTCCCAATTGCCCACATTTGGCCCATATCCCTCTATACCCATTTTTAACCACTCTAACTGTCTAAACACTTTTTAAAATTGTACCTGCCTCTACTACTACCTCTGGCAGTTCGTTCCAGACACTCAGCACCCTCAGTGAAAAATTGCCCCTGTGGCCATTTTGCATCTCACGTGCTCACTGTGTCTACCTTTGGGAAAAGATATTGACTATCTAGCTGATCTGTGCCCCTCATTATTTTATAGACTTCTATAAGATCACCCCCTACGCTCCAGAGAAAAAAGTCCCAGTCTATTCAGCCTCTCCTTATAACTCAAACCATCAAGTGCCGGTCGCATCCTAGTGAATCTTTCCTACACTCTTTCTAGTTTAACAATATCCTTTCTATAATAGGGTGAGCAGAACTGTACACAGTATTCCAAGTGTGGCCTTACCAATGTCTTGTCCAACTTCAACAAGACATCCCAACTCCTGTATTCAATGTTCTGACCAATGAAACCAAGCATGCCGAATGCCTTCTTCACCACTCTGTCCACCTGTGACTCCACTTTCATGGATCTATGAATCTGTGCCCCGAGATCTCTTTGTTCTATAACCAAATCGCCGCCTCCTGTACTGTAGGGATACTTTGATTCAACACTTTTATATGGGAATGTTTAAGTAATTTAAAGTTGACTTTTGCGGGAAAATGCATAACAACGTAAATGACGTCCAAGAAAGGTGCTCGTTCTCCATGGTTTTCACAGTAACCTATTGTGCGGTAATCCATTTTTTCCCCAACAATTATTCTATTCCTGGCATGCATGACGAGGAGGCTGCAGAACTGGTTGGCAGGAAAGTTACTGTGGCAGGCGGGAAAATGTTTTAAGCTTTAAGTTAATTTATTAGTGTCACAAGTACGCTTACATTAACACTGCAATGAAGCCACTGTGAAAATTCCCTAGTTGCCACACTCCGGTGCCTGTTCGGGTTACACTGAGGGAGAATTTAGCACCTAACCAGCACGACTTTCGGACTGTGGGAGGAAACCGGAGCACCCGGAGGAAACCCCACGCAGACACGGGGAGAACGTGCAGTCTCCAAACAGACAGTGACCCGAGCCAGGAATTGAACCTGGGTCCCTGGCGCAGTGCTAATCACTGTGCCACTGGTGAGATGAAAGAACAGCGTGGGTGGGCATTCCTAACCCTGAATCATTGGCAGAGTTGTGCCCATTTTCCTCTCCCATCCTGGAGAGTCAGAAACTTCCTTTCCGATGGAAATAGTCCTGTGACTGTCCCAGAGGACCCGTGATAATTCCGTACCTTGTTAGGATGCAGACAACGCGCGGAAACTCTAGATTATTCCTTTAGCAGACTGAAAAAGGTGCCAGACCAGGGTGAGGGTCTAACCCAGAGTGAGCCTGCAGGATAGATCGATAACACTGCCTGAATGATCGGGAATATATTTGACTGCCATCTCTCTCTCTCTCCCCTGCCTTCCGTGGAACGGCCGAATCCTGATCTCAGCATCACCCCGTTGCTGCAGTGGGGTTTTACCTCATTCTCTCCCTCTCGGTGGCATCGGGAACGCTGGGACTCAGGCCTTCGCTCAGCTTCCCTGCAGCTGGCACCAGGTGGCATCGACTTCCAACCCTCCGACCCGCTCCGCCGCCACACTACTGAGTCTGAAGTCTTGCATCAATCAGACTCTCGGCCCTCTGTCGGAGGGGGGGAGGGGAGGGGAGGGGAGGAGGGGGAGGGGAGGGGGGGAGGGGGGGGGAGGGGAGGGGGGAGGGGGGGGAGGGGAGGGGGGGAGGGGGGGGGAGGGGGGAGGGGAGGGGGGGGAGGGGAGGAGGGGGGGGAGGGGAGGGGGGGGGAGGGGAGGGGAGGGGGGGGAGGGGAGGGGGGGGGGGGGGGGGGGAGGGGAGGGGGGGAGGGTTGCCAGGCGACAAAGCCTGAAAGCAGAAGGGTTGAATTTTAATTCAAACGGATTGTAAAACACAGGGAAATCTGAAACCACCCCGAGCAGCTCAGGCAGCATCTGAAAAATGGGCAGAGTCACCACTCCCCTCCTCCCTCCCACCCCCACCGACAGGAGGGCAGAGTCACCCCCCCTACAGTGCGAGGACCTGTTGTCTAAATTGGACTGTACTGTAGAGCAGATGGTGATAGAATTATAGAATCCCTGCGGTGCAGAAGGAGGGCCGTTCAGCCCATCGAGCCTGCACTAACCACAATTCAAGCCCCATCCCCGAAACCCCCAGGTATTTAATCGGCTAACTTATCGAAGGCCGATCCCCCTAACCCACACAGCTTTGGAGTGTGGAAGGAAACTGGATCACCCGGAGGAAACCCACACAGACACGGAGGGAACCTGCATACAGACAGCGACCCAACTCAACCCAGGTCCCTGGGGCTGTGAGGCAGCAGCACGAACCACTGTGTCACTATCAGAGACAGAAAATCCTCCTTTCTGTCAATCCCCTTCCTGATGTGGATGTGCCGGCGTTGGACTGGGGTAAACACAGTAAAAAGTCTGACAACACCAGGTTTTAGTCCAACCAATTTATTTGATAGTAAACGCACAAGCTTTCAGGTTAGTCCCTTCATCAGGTGAATGGAGAGTTCTGGCCTCAGACAGAGCATATAAAGCACAGACAGTTTACAGATTACTGATTAGAATGCGAATCCTTACACCTAACCTGCTGTTCAAGTCTTAAAGTGGCCGACAATGTGAGTGGAAGGAGCACCGATCACAGTTTTAAAGAGATGTGTATTGTCTCCAGACAGTACAGTGAGTGAGATTTTGCAAACCCAGGCAAGTGTTGGGGGTTACAGATAGTGCGACATGAACCCAAGATCCCTGTTGAGACCGTCCTCATTTGTGTGGAACTTGGCTATCAGTCTCTGCTCAGCGACTCTGCGCTCACAAATCTCACTCACTGTACTGTCTCTTTAACCTGTGATCAGTGCTCCTTTCACTCACATTGTCGGACACTTCAAGACTTGAACAGCAGGTTAGGTGTAAAGATTCGGCATTCTAATCAGTAATCTGTAAACAGTCTGTGCTTTATATGCTCTGTATGAGGCCAGAACTCTCCATTCACCTGACGAAGGGACTAACCCAAAAGCTTGTGCGTTTACTATCAAATAAATCGGTTGGACTAATCCCCCTTCCTGCCAACTCGGACTCTGAGCTTGTCGCTTCTCATATCCAGCTGAGCTGGAACCCAAAGATACTTTGCCACCCCACACGTGCTCACTGTGTCAGCAGAGCCAGCTTTAGTTAATTACTTTAGTTTCCTTTGATTGTCTTCTGATTAAAAGGAAAATGATGTGTTTAATATTGGATATTTTGCTCTGATTGCACTTGCCTGGTCCTATTTGTTTCCATTGTACAGTTAATACAGTAGCTAATACCACGCTCTGGTTACAATGAGCCTCAGTCTTTATCTGTCTCTCTTTGCGCAGCTGCCATTTCCCCTCAGCAGGCCCGGGCCCTGTTCCCCCCCCCCCGCCTTATTCTCATTGGCAGATGAGTAAGGGATGGCGCTAGCCCATTGGCTACGAGGTTGGGGTGTGGGCTCAGTCACCCACCTCCCACCGTACAGCTCAGGAGTTGTATCCTTTTCTCCAGCAGGATAAAGTTGCTTCTTTAAGATGCATCTGGATGGATGCATGAATAGGGAGGGAATAGAGAGATACGGACAGAGTATGGGCAGAAGGTTTTTTTTTGTAGTTTAGTTAGAGCGCTATAAGAACATAAACATAAGAACATAAGAAATAGGATCAGGAGTAGGCCATCTAGCCCTTCGAGCCTGCCCCGCCATTCAATAAGATCATGGCTGATCTGTCGTGGCTCAGTTCCACATTCCCACCCTCTCCCCATAACCCTTAATCCCCTCTCTTAACAAAATCCCATCAACCCGCGTCTTAAAAATATTTAGCGAGGCAGCCTCCACCACTTCAACGGGGTTTTTGCGACTCATGCACAAGGATGTTTGATTGTTATGATTGGCACAGACTTGCAGGGCTGAGGGGGCCTGTTCCTGTGCTGCACTTTTCTTTGTTCTTTTAAAAATTTGGCATTCTCGCATCTGTCATGATGAGTACAAGTCTAAAAACTTTGACAGCATGTATCTTTATTCAGCAACCAACCCCCAGACTCTAGTGATGAGGAAGGGATGTGGTGGACAATTCCCCTCAAACCTAGAAGGTCTAGTTGAAATGAAAGAACAATGCATGGAAGAACCTTCCTTTCCGGTGAAAATATTCATGCGACTGTTCCAGAGGACCCGTGACAATTGCGCCCCTTGTTAGAACGCAGAGAATGTGCGGGAACTCTGGATTATTCCTTTAGCAGACTGAAAAAGGTGCCAGACCAGGGTGAGGGTCTAACCCAGAGTGAGTCTGCAGGATAGATCGATAACAATGCCTGAATGATCGGGAATATATTTGACTGCCGTCTCTCTCCCCTGCCTTGAGGGGAGTTGCTGAACCTCGAGGTTGGCATCACTGCGTTGCTGCAGTGACGATTACCTCATTCTCTTCCCCTCGGTGGCATCAGGAACGCTGGGACTCAGGCCTTCACTCAGTTTCCCTGCAGCTGGCACCAGTGGGCAAGGACATCCAGCCTCTCTCCTGTTCAGTCACCATATTGAAGTCTTGCATCAATCAGACTCCCAGCCCTCTGTCAGAGGCAGGACGCAATCACAAAGCCTGAAAGCAAAAGAGTTAAATTTTAATTCAAAAGGATTGTAACACATGGCAATAGCCATGAGAGAGAACGAGCAAATTGGTGCTACAACAATAATCTCTCCCTCAACGTCAACAAAACGAAGGAGATTGTCATCGACTTCAGGAAGCGTAGTGGAAAACATGCCCCTGTCCACATCAATGGAACAAAGTAGAAATGGTCAAGAGCTTCAAGGATCCAGATCATCAACAACCTGTCCTGGTTTCTCCACGCCGATGCCATAGTTTAAAAAGCCCAACAACACCTCTAATTTCTCAGGAGACGAAAGAAATTTGGTGTGTTCACTACGACTCTCACCAACTATTACAGATGTACCATAGAAAGCATTCTTTCCAGATGCATCACAGCTTGGTATGGCTCCTGCTCTAACTAAGACCACAAGAAAATACCAAGGATTGTGAGTGTAGCCCAGTCCATCACACAAACCAACCTCCCATCCATTGACTCCGTCTGCACTTCTGACTGCCTCAGAAAAGCAAGGACCCCACACATCCCGGACATTCTCTCTTCCACCTTCTTCTGTCAGGAAAAAGATACAAAAGTCTGAGGTCATGTACTGACCAACTCAAAAACAGCTTCTTCCCTGCTGCCATCAGACCTTTGAATGGACTTACTTGATGTTAAGTTGATGTTTCTCTACACCCTAGTTATGATACTACATTCTGCACTCTCTTCTTCTCTATGAATGGTATGCTATGTCTGCATAGTGCACAAGAAGCCATACTTTTCACTGTATCCCAATACATGTGACAATAATAAATCAAACAATACTTTTCACTGTGTCCCAATACATGTGACAATAATAAATCAAACAATACTTTTCGCTGTATCCGAATACGTGACAATAATAAATCAAAATGATCCCCTCCTTATTGGAGCCATTTTTAGTTAACAGTATTAGTTTTGATTGTTTTCTGTTTAAAGGAGAAAGATGTGTTTCATGTTGGATATTTTGCTCTGATGGGACTTGGCCTGGTCCTATTTGTTTCCATTGTAAGTAGCTGTAACCAGAGGGTGGTATCAATCAGCCTCAGTGTTTATCTCGCCAGAGCTCCTGCTCCCGTCCCTTCTATTCCCATTGGCTGGTGAGTGGAGATAGCGCTCGCCCATTGGTTCCCGGGGCTGTCAGTCAGCCGCCAGCCGCAGTGCAGCCTGTGAATTGTAGTTTTTTCTCCCGGGCCGGGCCAGGCCGGATATGCAGCAAACGTGGGAAGAGAAACGGCCTTACCGGTGTGAATGGAATAGGAGGCAATATTTTCTGGAGACATTAACTCGGGCTCTCTCTCCACAGATGCTGCTTGACCGAGAACCATATAATCCCAACCGAACAGAAAGCGCCCATTCTGTCCATGGAGTCTACACCGGCTGTTCTCCTGGTATGCATATTGTCATCGTTGCCCTTCCCTGGTGTGCGCATGCTCTTGTCTCTCCCGGTGTGCGCATGCTCACTGTTCTGTGCGTCTCTCGCTTCCTTCCAGTGTGCGCATGCTCACAGTGCCTTCTGTTTACCCTGATGTGCGCATGCTCACGGTGCCGTGTGTGTGTGTGTCTCTCTCTCTCTCTCTCCCCCCGACCCCTCCGGTGCGCGCATGTTCACGGTGCCGTGTGTGTCTCTCTCTCCCCCACCCCTCCGGTGCGCGAATGTTCACGGTGCCTTGTGTTTCCCTGGTGTGCGCATGCTCACGGTGCCGTGTGTGTGTGTGTCTGTCTCGCCCCCCTCCGGTGTGCGCATGCTCACAGTGCCTTGTGTCCTTCAGGTGTGCACATGTTGTATGTCCTCGTGTCCCGTGAACTGCGCATGCTCAGTGTCCCATAGTCCTCTGGCCGGAGCATGCTCACAGCGCACCTTGTCCTGCGCATGCCCAAGAACCATCCCGACGCCTTGGCTGCACTGAATTCAGATTCCAAACTCCAGCGCGTGCCTTCAGTCGTTCGTCAATGAATAATTCCTGAGGCAAATTTCCCGCCAACAACAAGAAAAAAAGTTCTTCGTCGCCCCAAGCGTGAATGTTGTAAAGCCTCGGGCTGCGAGGCGAGGCTGTGCGGTGAACAGCAGCTTGCTGGCGGGAGAGGGCGGGCTTTCTTTGCAGACGGTGAGTGACAAGGGGGCTGGGCCAATGGGAGGGGGTGCCACCGTTAGACCTGGCCAATCAGGTGGCGGCAGCGGGGAGGCAGCAGGTTAGGGTGCGCTGGGACAGGATGATTGACAGTAAGGGCTGGCTGGGCCCGAGGGGGCGGCCACAGCCTGGTGCTGGGGCCAGGGCGCTGCAACACTGCAGGGTAGCCTGGTGCTGGGGCCAGGGCTAGGATGCTGCAACACTGCAGGGTAGCCTGGTGCTGGGGCCAGGGCTAGGATGCTGCAACACTGCGGGGTAGCCTGGTGCTGGGGCCAGGGCGCAGTGACACTGCGGGGTAGCCCAGTGCTGGGGCCGGGGCACCGCGACACTGCGGGGTAGCCTGGTACTGGGGCCAGGGCGCTGCAACACTGTAGGATAGCATGGTGCTGGGGCCAGGGCGCTGCAACACTGCGGGGTAGCCTGGTGCTGGGGCCAGGGCGCAGTGACATTGCAGGGTAGCCTGGTGCTGGGGCCAGGGCGCAGTTACACTGCGGGGTAGCCCAGTGCTGGGGCCGGGGCACCGCGACACTGCGGGGTAGCATGGTACTGGGGCCAGGGCGCTGCAACACTGCGGGGTAGCCTGGTACTGGGGCCAGGGCGCCGCGACACTGCGGGGTAGCCTGGTACTGGGGCTAGGGCGCCGCGACACTGCGGGGTAGCCTGGTGCTGGGGCCAGGGCTAGGACGCTGCAACACTGTAGGATAGCATGGTGCTGGGGCCAGGGCGCAGTGACACTGCAGGGTAACCTGGTGCTGGGGCCAGGGCGCAGTGACACTGCAGGGTAGCCTGGTGCTGGGACCAGGGCGCAGTGACACTGCGGGGTAGCCTGGTACTGGGGCTAGGGCGCCGCGACACTGCGGGGTAGCCCAGTGCTAGGGCCGGGGCGCCGCGACACTGCAGGGTAGCCCAGTGCTAGGGCCGGGGCGCCGCGACACTGCGGGGTAGCCCAGTGCTAGGGCCGGGGCGCCGCGACACTGCGGGGTAGCCCAGTGCTAGGGCCGGGGCGCCGCGACACTGCGGGGTAGCCCAGTGCTAGGGCCGGGGCGCCGCGACACTGCGGGGTAGCCCAGTGCTAGGGCCAGGGCGCCGCGACACTGCGGGGTAGCCCAGTGCTGGGGCCGGGGCACCGCGACACTGCGGGGTAGCCTGGTACTGGGGCCAGGGCGCTGCAACACTGTAGGATAGCATGGTGCTGGGGCCAGGGCGCTGCAACACTGCGGGGTAGCCTGGTGCTGGGGCCAGGGCGCAGTGACATTGCAGGGTAGCCTGGTGCTGGGGCCAGGGCGCAGTGACACTGCGGGGTAGCCCAGTGCTGGGGCCGGGGCACCGCGACACTGCGGGGTAGCATGGTACTGGGGCCAGGGCGCTGCAACACTGCGGGGTAGCCTGGTACTGGGGCCAGGGCGCCGCGACACTGCGGGGTAGCCTGGTACTGGGGCTAGGGCGCCGCGACACTGCGGGGTAGCCTGGTGCTGGGGCCAGGGCTAGGATGCTGCAACACTGTAGGATAGCATGGTGCTGGGGCCAGGGCGCAGTGACACTGCAGGGTAACCTGGTGCTGGGGCCAGGGCGCAGTGACACTGCAGGGTAGCCTGGTGCTGGGACCAGGGCGCAGTGACACTGCGGGGTAGCCTGGTACTGGGGCTAGGGCGCCGCGACACTGCGGGGTAGCCCAGTGCTAGGGCCGGGGCGCCGCGACACTGCGGGGTAGCCCAGTGCTAGGGCCGGGGCGCCGCGACACTGCGGGGTAGCCCAGTGCTAGGGCCGGGGCGCCGCGACACTGCGGGGTAGCCCAGTGCTAGGGCCGGGGTGCCGCGACACTGCGGGGTAGCCCAGTGCTAGGGCCGGGGCGCCGCGACACTGCGGGATAGCCCAGTGCTGGGGCCGGGGCGCCGCGACACTGCGGGGTAGCCCAGTGCTGGGGTTGGGACACCGCGACACTGCGGTGTAGCCCAGTGCTGGGGCTGGGGCGCCGCGACACTGCGGGGTAGCCCAGCGCTGGGGCGCCGCGACCTTGCGGGGTAGCCCGGCGCTGGGGCCAGGGCGCTGCGACACTGCGGGGTAGCCCAGCGCTGGGGTTGGGAAACCGCGACACTGCGGGGTAGCCTGGCGCTGGGGTTGGGACGCTGCAACACTGCGGGGTAGCCCGGCGCTGGGGCCGGGGCGCTGCGACACTGCGGGGTAGCCTGGGGCTGGGGTTGGGACGCTGCAACACTGCGGGGTAGCCCGGCGCTGGGGCCGGGGCGCTGCGACACTGCGGGGTAGCCCGGAGCTGGGGCCGGGGCACCGCGACACTGCGGGGTAGCCCGGAGCTGGGGCCGGGGCGCTGCGACACTGCGGGGTAGCCTGGCGCTGGGGTTGGGACGCTGCAACACTGCGGGGTAGCCCGGTGCTGGGGCCGGGGCGCTGCGACACTGCGGGGTAGCCTGGGGCTGGGGCTGGGGCGCCGCGACACTGCGGGGTAGCCCGGTGCTGGGGTTGGGACGCCGCAACACTGCGGGGTAGCCCAGCGCTGGGGTTGGGACGCCGCGACACTGCCCTCCACTACAGAAAACCTTTGAATTCACTTTCCCAGAGGAATGACCCCATTGCATGACCCAAAACGGTGAAAAGAGACCCACTCACCAAGAAGAGGAAGTAAATAGTCTACGAGCCTGTAAAAGATAGAGTATTCTGTCCAGTCACACCCAAAAATTAGACTTGACTCCTCAACGAGTTGTCTACAAGTTCCAGCTGCGTATTGAAGGGACAGTATTGTGCCTTGCAACGTTCAATTTACTAATGTCTCTTTTTCTTTCTCTTGTTCTCCTTTCAGCTGAGCCCTGACCGCTGCCCATACCGTGCACCATGTTGTCTGTGAGAAGGCCAGCCATGCTCCTGAACCAGGCCCGCTCCCAGCCTCTGGGTGGCCAGTGGGTGCGGTCTGCCTGTTCCTCGGGCCAATCCCCGAGCTGGCGCACGACCGGCCAGCTGGAGGCCTGGACGAGGTGGGTGGGCAGTGCCCTGTGGCGGGTACTGGGCTTGCTGCGGGTAGGCTCGGCCGGAGAAGGGGGCAGAGGAACGGCCAGGCGAAAGATGGTGTCGATCCTGGCCAGCCAGTGCAGCTACGTGACCGGCCAGAGGCTGAGGAGGGCCCTGCAAATTGGACAGCTGTACAGTAATCTGTACTCGGAGCGCTCCCGCCGCAGCCTGTTTGCCAACCTGTGGCGAAAATTCCAGAGCCGGCACACCGGCTCCGGCAAGTTGGTGGCCGCTTTCGCCGCTGTCTTCATGTGGGACAACGAGAGGATTCGTGACGAGGAGCTGCAGCGGTAGGTGCACTGCATGTTGATCCGGTAACGGCAGGAAGCTCACACCAAAAGTCGCAAAGAACCACCAAAAAAAAAAACCCCTGCAAAAAAACGTAGCTAAATTAGTGAAGTTGCAGCACTGGGGAGGGTGGGTGAAGTTAGAAGTAAGGCAGCACTGCTGCTTGTCAGTGCCAGGGACCCGGGTTCGATTCTCGGCTTGGGTCACTGTCTTCGCGTAGTCTGCACGCTCTCCCTGTGTCTGCATGGGTTTCTTCTGGGTGCTCCAGTTTCCTCTGAATGATGTGCTGGTTAGGTGCTAAATTCTCCCTCAGTGAACCCAAACTGGTAAGTGTAGACAGACTGGATGGATTGGAGGCTGGGTTTGCGTGAAGGAGTGGACTACGTTCACGACCTTTTGTAGTTTCTTGTGGTCTTGGGCAGAGGAGGAGGAGCCCATACCAAGCTGTGGTACAACCAGAAAGGATGCTTCCAATGGTGTATCTGTAAAAGTTGGTGAGAGTCATGGCGGGCATGTCGAATTTCCTTTGTGAATCAATCCCTGTGGTCTCAGTTGTCAGTGAACATTTCTTTCCATAATGTCCCCATGTTCACGAGATTAACTGGTTCGCTTAGCTTGAGACAGGCGAGAGAGGGACATCGGGGAATTCTAGCCTGGTCAGCCTAATTGCCGTAAGAAGTCGCACAACACCAGCTTAAAAGTCCAACCAGTTTATTTGATAGTAATCCCACAAGCTTTCGGAAATGCTGTTCATAAGAACATAAGAAATAGGAGCAGGAGTAGACCATCTAGCCCTTCGAGCCTGCCCCGCCATTCAATAAGATCATGGCTGATCTGTCGTGGCTCAGTTCCATCTTCCCGCCCTCTCCCCATAACCCTTAATGTTCCTTTCTCAGGTGTGTGGAAGCTTCTGGACTTCTGTGTTTTTAACCCCAGTCCAGCGCCGGCATCTCCACATCACAGCCTAATTGCTGTCAGGGTCGTGACTTAGAGTCTTTAGTTACGAATTGGCTGTCTGAGCGTATTGAGCATTTTCAGATGATCAGAGAGCCAGAACAGATTTGTTCAGGACAGGTTATATTTGACATCCTGATTGCATCAGTCACTTGTTTGAAAGATTCACTGAACTGAGGTTGTTATTTATATTTTAATTATTTATCCGTGTCACAGTGGGCTTAGATTAAGACTGCAATGAAGTTATTGTGAAAATCCCCTAATCGCCACACTCCGGCGCCTGTTCAGGTTACGCTGAGGGAGAATTTAGCACCTAACCAGCACGTTTTTCAGACTGTGGAAGGAAATGGAGCACCAAGGCAATGCCTCTTTTATAAGACCATAAGATATAGGAGCAGAATTAGGATATTTCTAATGGGGTGGGGGATGAGGGAGGGAGGGTGGGTGGTTATGATGGGGAGTGAGAGGGGGACGGCGGGGTTAGGGGGAATGGGGAGGTTGGGTTTGGTGTGATTGGGGGTGAATGGGATGAAGAGTGAGGAGGATGTGGGGGGGGGGGAATGGGGAGGGTGGGTGGTTGTGATGGGGAGTGAGAGGGACGGGGGATTTGGAGGGAAATGAGGTTGGGTTTTGTGTGATTGGGGGTGAATGGGGTGGGGGATGAAGGAGGGAAGGTGGGTGATTGTGATGGGGAGTGAGAGGGGGACGGCGGGGTTAGGGGGAATGGGGAGGTTGGGTTTGGTGTGATTGGGGGTGAATGGGATGAAGATTGTGGTGTTAATTGAAGCTATTTTTCTG
Source organism: Prionace glauca (assembly GCA_037974335.1). Taxonomy (NCBI): domain Eukaryota; kingdom Metazoa; phylum Chordata; class Chondrichthyes; order Carcharhiniformes; family Carcharhinidae; genus Prionace; species Prionace glauca. The sequence goes on along the minus strand of CM075751.1, from coordinate 17,997,835 downwards.
TTTGGCTGCTGACATCTGCTGTCTGCACGCGGGCCTCTTGTTGCTGGATAGTACAGGTTGCACTGTGGTTCCACACTCAAGCAGCCTGACTGCAGACAGCTAGATCCTCTTTTGAGTCTGGATCTCTGTCACACTTTGCCTTTGACTGGAAAGAATCATCAAAATGTTGTGAGTGGTTTGCCTGTGTTCCCCTCTGAGGAGAAACACTGCCTCGCGAAATCTCTGTTCCTGTGTGGACTCTCAGGATGACTGTGTTTCCCAGGGTAATATTTCTGTATTCTGCAGTTAGTGGCTTCATAACCCACCAGTGTTTGAGCTGTAATTGCTGCCATAATGTTTACTATGAAAAGCCCTGGAAGAAAAGTGGGGGGGAAAACGTTGGGAACTGCCTTTATTTATAGTTGGGGGCTTGGAGGGGAAACGGGGTAATATTCCTCTGAAGGCAATGAAATGTTGCCGTTCTGTTCTCCCCTGGATTGGCAGTCCCCTGTTCCTCTTGCCTGATGCCCCATCCCAGGGATCTTTACCTCCATTTCTTCTAAAGCTCAATCAAAAGCTGCTCACAAAAGTTGGGCAGATTAGTGAATATTTATTGATTCACACCAGTTCCGGTATTGCCGGAGAAGTACCGTCTTTAGTTTGGTCTTTAATTTTTGATTCTGTGTAAACTTACTCCTCATAAATAAATTCCTTTCGAGGCCTTAGCCTGAGCAGTGAATGAGGGGCTCCCTCAGTGCTCGCCTGATTAATCCAGGTTGATGTGGCGTGAATTGTTGGCACGGTGTAAGTCACGGTTTTTATTTCCCGGCCTGATCTACAATTGGTCTCCATTTGCGAGGGCTGGTGTAGCGGGGGTAGTATCAACTTTCAGAGGTCCCGCTTGTGGCCACTGACTCCGTGATAGTTCAGGCGAGCTAGGCTTGAGAGCTTATGGTGAAGGGCAAAAGGAATATCAGAACCCTTTCTTTTGACTGTTAGTTTGGAGGCTGACAGTGAATTAGTCGACAAAGGGGTAACAAAATCAGCACTGCTCAGTGTCCCTGGTGAGTGCCTGACTTTGAGAGCAATGGCAGTCACTTCTGAGGGGAGTGACAGAGCCTGGGTAATCCCATCTATCTCTAAGGTTAAAGCAAAGCTCAGGATCCAAAATAGAATCTAGTATCATAGAATTCCTACGAGTGCAGAAGGAGGTCATTCAGCCCATCGAATCTGCACCGACCGCAGTCCCACGCAGGCCCTATCCCCATAAAAATAGACATATACCTGAGCTAGTCCCCCTGATACGAAAGGGCGATTTAACACAGCCAATCCATCTCGCCCACACATCTTTGAACTGTGGGAGGAAACCGGAGCATCTGGTGGAAACCCACGTAGGCACGGGGAGAACGAGCAAACTCCACACAGGCTGTGACCCAGGCTGGGAACCGAACCCGGGACCCTGGCGCTGTGAGGCAGCCGTGCTAACCTCCATACCACCACGCCACCCCATTATCAAGGATATTCGGCAGGTCGAACAGCGTCTGTGGAGAGAGAAGCAGAGTTAGCAATCTGAGCCAGAACGTAGAGTGGCACTGTGGTTAGCACTGCTGCCTCACAGCGCCAGGAGCCCGGGTTTGATTCCCAACTTGAGCCAGTGTCTGTGTGGAGTCTGCCCGTGTCTGGATGGGTTTCCTCTGTGTGCTCCGGTTTCCTCCCACAGTCCAAAGATGTGCGAGTTAGGTGGATTGGCTGTGTTAAACTGCCCCTTAGTGCTGGGGGACTAGCAAGGGGAAATGCATGGGATTATAGGGGGATGACCTGGTTGGGAATGTGATCAGTGCAGACTTGATGGGCTGAATGGCCTCCTTCTGCACTGTGATGACTCCTCAGAACTGAATTTTGCAGCATTTTGAGATGTTGCCAATTCACAATTCTGGCCTCTTGATCATCGCCAGTTTATTCTCTTGTGGCACCCCCCTCCCCCTGGCACCAGCCTAGGAGAGCAGGTGGCAGGGAAGGGGAGGGTATGGGAAAGGGAACGAGAGCTTAGTTTGTTACTCGTTTTGCTGACCAGGGCCGTTGCTTTGCTGCCCCCAACACAGGTGCCTGAGCGATTTCAAAAACCTGGAGGTCTCGGACCCCGGGGGGAAGCAGCAGAGCCAGGAGCAGCCCGAGAGCCGGGAAGGAGCCGAGACGGAGCGGCACCGCAGGCAGGATAACACGTGGGAGCTGGTGATGGACAGGCCCAGCTTCCGACTGTGGCGCCGTCCCATTCCGGGCAGCCACCTATACCAGTACCGAGGTAAGAGCTGTGTCCCTGACCACCTCTGCGTAGCCAGCCTGACTGGCCGGCGTCCTCGGGCCCAGACCGGTTCATCGTGGTGTACACCAAATGGCGCTCAGCATTGCTGGGTCCTTACCAAAGGAGGGATAGCCTTGCAATGGAGGGAATGCAACTAAACTTCACCAGATTAACCCTGGGACTGTCCCGTGAGAGACTGGGACTGGGTTCTCTGGACAATCTTTAGAAGATTGAGGGACAATCTCATTCAAATAGAGAAAACTCTTGCAGGGTGGATGCAGGATTCCCCCTGGTTGGGGAGGGTCTACAGCCCGGGGACACAGTCCATTGAGTGTGATGAGACAGAGATAGATAGGCCCTTGATTAATAAAGAGATCGGGGGTTATGGGGAAAAGGCAGGAGAATGGAGATGAGAAAAATATCAGCTGTGATTGGATTGTGGAGCAGACTTGATGGGCCGTGTGGCCTAATTCTGCTCCTGTGACTTATGGTCTTGTATGAGGTGAGGAGGAATTTCTTCAGTGAGGGTGCTGAATTGTTGGAATTCTCTATCCCAATGGGGGCACAATTCTTTAATCTGCTCAAGAGAAAGAGCGATAGATGTTCAAGATATCAAGGGTTGTGGGGATAGTGTACAAGTACTGGCCAACAGTGTACAGTTCTGGTCACCCTATTATAGAAAGGATATAATTAAACAGAAAGAGTGCAGAAAAGATTTACTAGGATGCTACCGGGACTTGATGGATTGAGTTATAGGGAGAAGCTGGATAGACTGGGACTTTTTTTCCCCTGGAGGCTAGGAGGCAGTGGGGTGATCTTATAGAGGTCTATAAAATAATGGGGGACACAGATCAGCTGGGTAACATCTTTTCCCAAAGGTAGGGGAGCCTAAAACTAGAGGGCATAGGTTTAAGGTGAGAGGGGAGAGATTGTCTAGAGAGGCAATTTTTTCAGAGGGTGGTGAGTGTCTGGAACAAGTTGCCAGAGGTAGTAGTAAACACGGGTACAGTGTTGTCTTTTAAAAAACATTTAGACAGTTACATGGATATAGAGGGATATGGGCCAAATGCAGACAATTGGGATGAGCTTAGTGGTTTAAAAAAAAAAGGGGGTGGCATGGACAAGTTGGGCTGAAGGGCCTGTTTCCATGCTGTAAATCTCTATGGCTTTTATTGTGGGGAAATTGGTGGAAGACAGAAGTTCAGCTGTGATTGATTTGAGTGGTGGAGCAGACTCGAGGGGCTGAATGGCCTGCACCTGTGTGTCCCCCCGAGGCTGGCGTGTGTGCTGAGTTGGAAGGGAGGGAGGTTCAGAGCACTGTGTGGGGTCAGGATCTCTGCAGTGATTCTATCAGCCTGTGTACTGACACATCTTCCCTTTGGTCTCTGCAGTGTTTGGAACGTACACAGACGTGACTCCTCGACAGTTCTTCAATGTGCAGGTACAGCTTTCAAATCGAGTGCGCCCAACTCCCCTACTCTGCCAATGAGCGAAAGGTGGCAAGGTCCTGTGTGTTCCACAGCACCGTACCATTATCACTTAAGCATGTCATAAGAAATAGGAGTAGGCCATCTAGCCCTTTGAGCCTGCCCCGCCATTCAATAAGATCATGGCTGATCTGAAGTGGATCAGTTCCGCTTACCCGCCTGCTCCCGATAACCCTTAATTCCCTTGTCTATCAGAAATCTATCTACCTGTGACTTAAGCATATTCAACGAGGCAGCTTCCACCGCTTCAGTGGGCAGAGAATTCCAGAGATTCACCACCCTCTGAGAGAAGAAGTTCCTCCTCCACTTTAATTAAAACTGCACCCCCCCCCCCCCCGCCTTATTTTGAGGCTGTGCCCTGAAGGACCTCAAATACAGTGAGTGGCTTTGAAGTACAATTTTTCATATCTAAGATCAAAGGGAAGGTGCAGTTTCTGTACCCCTCCCCTCACCTCCGCCCCTTCCCCAATTCCTGACCCTTTCGCACCAGACCAGCAGCAATGGGAATATTGATCCCCAGCGCTAGTGACTTGGATGTTGTCAACTCTGGAGGTGCTGGTTTCCCCGTTTCGGGAAATTTTCATAGTTTGAATGAGTCTGCCCTCTGGTTTATCCGCCTCTCCCTCCAGCGAGGTGTTATCCACCTGTCAGCCATGTGTCCGCCTTCCTTTCCGAGTTCATCACTGTCCACTGGGCCTCTTGGCTGGCTTCAATCATAGAATCCCTACATTACAGAAGGAGGCCATTCAGCCCATAGAGTCTGCACCGAACACAATCCCACCCAGGCGCTATCCCTTTAACCCTGTTAATCTCCCTGACACTAAGTGGCAATTTACCATGTCCAATCCACCTAACCTGCACATCATGGGACACGAAGGGGCAATTTAACATGGCCAATCCACCTAACCTGCACATCTTTGGACACTAAGGGGCAATTTAGCATGGCCAATCCACCTAACCTACACATCTTTGGACACTAAGGGGCAATTTAGCATGGCCAATCCACCTAACCTACACATCTTTGGACACTGAGAGACAATTTAGCATGGCCAATCCACCTAACTTGCATATCTTGGGACACAAAGAGACAATTTAGCATGGCCAATCCAGCTAACCTACACATCTTTGGGGACTAAGGAGCTATTTACCATGACCAATCCACCTAACCTGCACATCTTTGAAATGTGGGAGGAAACCCACGAAGACATGGGGAGAATGTGCAAACTCCATATTGACAGTGACCCAAGCCGGGAATCGGATCCGGGTCCCTGGTGCTATGAGGCAGCCGTGCTAACCACCGTGCCACCCATGGCCTGCAGTTGCCATTGACGTGTTGCCTTGATCAGGTCGCGATGCTCCTGCCGCCAGTTGGGGATAAACATGGGGAAAGAACTCTGTCCTCTGCCATGCCATTTAACAGTGTATCCTCTGCACAGCTCGACACGGAGTACAGGAAGAAATGGGACAAGCTGGTGATCAAACTGGAGGTGATAGAGCGGGACGATCTGTCTGGATCAGAGATAGTCCACTGGGTCACCCACTTCCCGGTAAGGCTGCGATGCCATTTGTCTGCCTTCGCCCATCTGCGCGTGTGTTTGTGTGTGGACCTCGATTCCTTCCGACACTGGACAAGCCCATGTGGTGCTGCCCAGCCTTCCATGGGATTATGCATCCCAGCACCAGTAGGCATTGGCAACAGCAGTTGGCAGAGTAGCCTCGAGTTTTTTTTTTAAACTTTATTCCAATCTAATCAAGTAAAATTAAATCCAATTCAGAGTCCCAACAAGTTGGGACATTCCCAATGCAAGCTGACAAGACAGGGCTCCCACTTCCTGTCTTGGGTTTGATCTACATGATCCAAGCTGATTGGAGTAGGTGTAGCTCCTCCTCCAAGGCTTGATCTCACTTGCATCTTAGCCAAAAGGCTGAGATGCTGCTTTAAAAAATTACTTCAAGTGAAGCTGAAATGGAACCTCATGACTTCAACCAAGCGCAGCATGTCGATGCTACACTTGATCTTAGCCAAAAGGCCGAGAAGCGATATGACTTGATGGCATCTACTCCCAAGTGGGAGTGTGGCTGAGACCATCTGGAACATCAGATGGGTCAGCTTTTAAACTCTCACTAACGCTCCCAGTGCAGTTAGCCCCCCTTCTGTTCATATGTACTTAGCATTTTTTCAGTTTGGCTGTGCTGGCAAAGCCAGCATTTAACACCCATCCCTAATTACCCTTTGAGAAGGTGGTGGGTGAGCTGCCTTCTTGAACCCGCTGCAGTCCGTGTGGTGTAGGTACACCCATAGTGCTGTTAGGGAGGGAGTTCCAGGATTGTTATTGGACATCAGTCAGTCCGTGTGGTGTAGGTACACCCACAGTGCTGTTAGGGAGGGAGTTCCAGGATTGCTGTTGGACATCAGTCAGTCTGTGTGGTGTAGGTACACCCACAGTGCTGTTAGGGAGGGAGATCCAGGATTGTTATTGGACATCAGTCAGTCCGTGTGGTGTAGGTACACCCACAGTGCTGTTAGGGAGGGAGTTTCAGGATTTTGACCCATTGACAGTGAAGGAACGGCCGATATATTTTTCCAAGTCAGGATGGTGAGTGGCTCAGAGGGGAACTTGCAGGTGGTGATGTTCCCCATGTATCTGCTGCCCTTGTCCTTCTAGATGGTAGAGGTTGTGGGTTTGGAAGGTGCTGTCTAAGGATGAGTTGCTGCATCTTGTCGATGGTACACACTGCTGCTACTGAGTGTCGGTGGTGGAGGGAGTGAATGTTTGTGGATGGGGTGCCAATCAAGCAGGGCTGCTTTGTCCTGGATAGTGTCGAGCTTCTTGAGTGTTGTTGGGAGCTGCACCCATCCAGGCAAGTGGGAGTATTCCATCACACTCCTGACTTGTGCCTTGTAGATGGGGGACAGGCTTTGGGGGAGTGTCAGGAGGTGAGTTACTCTCCGCAGGATTCCCAGCCTCTGACCTATTCTGGTAACCACAGTGTTTATATGGCTGGGTCCAGCTCAGTTTCTGGTCAGTGGTAACCCCCAGGATGTCGAGTGGTGCTACTTCACATTACTGGGATGAGTGTTGTGTATAACACAATGTCTGTCACATTTTTCACATTCCGGTTGCCTAACAAGCCTCAGTTTAAAACGTCAACTCACATTGAACAAAAAAAGTAAGGTTCATTGCTCTGCTACTTCTGAATTCCGGGGTTAGGTGCAATGGAAAGAAAGGGGTTAAAAATAACCCAAAGTGGCAGCGATGGTTAATTCTCCTGTGTTTATCTCTGCTTCCAGTACCCCCTTTACTCACGGGACTACCTGTATATCCGACGCTATCACGTGGACCAAAATAACAACCTGATGGTACTGGTGTCGAGGTGAGACTTTGCGGATTTTTAATACTCCTGTGCTCTGTGATCCTTTGGGTTGCCCCCTCCTCTGTCCTGCCCTCCGTTCTCTCTCTCTCTCTCTCTCCCCCCCCCGCTCTTTTAAAATATGTGTAAGAGCTGCTGCAGTGTATCTTTTAAAGTTCAAAGTTTATTAAGTGTCACAGGTAGGCTTCCATTAACGCTGCAGTGAAGTTACTGTGAAAATCCCCGAGTCACCCACACTCCAGCGCCAGGAACCCGGGTTCGATTCCCGGCTTGGGTCACTGTCTGTGTGGAGTTTGCACATTCTTCCCCCATGTCTGTGTGGGTTTCCTCCCACAGTCCAAAGATGTGTGAGTTAGGTGGATTGGCCACGCTAAATTGCCCCTTAGTGTTGGGGGACTAGCTAGGGTAAATACATGGGGTTGGGGCCTGGGTGGGATTGTTGTCATGGAGGCTTGATGGGCCAAAGGGCCTCATTCTGCTCTGTAGGATTCTATCTCTGTTTGCTGATTTACGAGTTAAAGTATGTCCAGTCTGACCATCATAACAGTTGCAGGAAATGATTTCCTTGTGCACTGAAGGGGAAGGGGATTGTGTGTGTGTGTGTCTGTGTGTGTCTGTGTGTGTGTGTGTCTGTGTGTGTGTGTGTCTGTGTGTGTGTGTGTGTGTGTGTCTGTGTGTGTGTGTGTCTGTGTGTGTGTGTCTGTGTGTGTGTGTGTGTGTCTGTGTGTGTGTGTGTGTGTCTGTGTGTGTGTGTCTGTGTGTGTGTGTCTGTGTGTGTGTGTGTCTGTGTGTGTGTGTGTCTGTCTGTGTGTGTGTGTCTGTGTGTGTGTGTGTCTGTGTGTGTGTGTCTGTGTGTGTGTGTCTGTGTGTGTGTGTGTCTGTGTGTGTGTGTGTCTGTGTGTGTGTGTGTCTGTGTGTGTGTGTGTCTGTGTGTGTGTGTCTCTGTGTGTGTGTCTGTGTGTGTGTGTGTGTCTGTGTGTGTGTGTGTGTGTCTGTCTGTGTGTGTGTGTCTGTGTGTGTGTGTGTCTGTGTGTGTGTGTCTGTGTGTGTGTGTCTGTGTGTGTCTGTGTGTGTGTGTGTCTGTGTGTGTGTGTGTGTGTCTGTGTGTGTGTGTGTGTGTGTCTGTGTGTGTGAGAACACTGCTGCTCGACCTGAGAGTGTGAGGGTTCTGAGCTGTGTGGGAGGGTGGGTCTTGATCGGGCTGTTCTCAGCGTGGAGCAGGGTCCTCTGCAGCTCAGAGAAAGCCGTGGCAGCGGCTGTAACTTTTCCAATATCTCATTCTCTCTATTCAGGGCTGTCGAGCATCCGGATGTTCCAGAAAGTTCCAGCTATGTGCGAGTTTCCTCTTATCAGTCCCAGATGGTGATCAAACCACATCGATCCTTTGATGAGGTATGATTCTGTGGGCACCCGGATGTGTGTCTTTGTATTTGCGTGCACCTGGAAATGCCTGGGTGTCTGTGTGTGTGTATGTGTGTGTGTGTGTGTGTCTGGGTGTGCCTCTGGGACTGGAGGCGTGCGACCCTCTGTCAGGCTGTGTGTGCCTGTCTGTCAAGCTGTGTGTGTCTCTCTGTATCGGTGTGCCTGTCTGTCAGGCTGTATGTGTGCCTGTCTGTCAAGCTGTGTGTGTCTCTCTGTATCGGTGTGCCTGTCTGTCAAGCTGTGTGTGTGTCTCTCTGTATCGGTGTGCCTGTCTGTCAAGCTGTGTGTGTGTCTCTCTGTATCGGTGTGCCTGTCTGTCAAGCTGTGTGTGTGTCTCTCTGTATCGGTGTGTGTGTGTCTGGGCGTGCCTCTGGGACTGGAGGCGTGCGACCCTCTGTCAGGCTGTGTGTGCCTGTCTGTCAAGCTGTGTGTGTGTCTCTCTGTATCGGTGTGTCTGTCTGTCAAGCTGTGTGTGTGTCTCTCTGTATCGGTGTGCCTGTCTGTCAAGCTGTGTGTCTCTCTGTATCGGTGTGCCTGTCTGTCAAGCTGTGTGTCTCTCTGTATCGGTGTGCCTGTCTGTCAAGCTGTGTGTCTCTCTGTATCGGTGTGCCTGTCTGTCAAGCTGTGTGTGTGTCTCTCTGTATCGGTGTGCCTGTCTGTCAAGCTGTGTGTGTGTCTCTCTGTATCGGTGTGTGTGTCTGTCAGGCTGTGTGTGTGTCTCTCTGTATCGGTGTGTGTGTCTGTCAGGCTGTGTGTGTGTCTCTCTGTATCGGTGTGTGTGTCTGTCAGGCTGTGTGTGTGTCTCTCTGTATCGGTGTGTGTGTCTGGCTCTGTATCTCTGTGTGTGAAGGTACAGTACCTCAGAATTTTCACCATGATTGTGGATACTGTGTGGCCTTCTCCAGCCTGACAGTGACTCTGTAAAGTTTGTTATTTAGATCTGTGTGATTGGAGACTGTGTTGCCTCTCCTGATGTATCCTCTGGGTGAGGGTCTCTTCTTCCCTGGGAAACCTCCCTGCCTTGCTGCCTGATCTCCAGCTGACAGGAGACCCGTTGCTGCTGAGACCTGCCCTATCATTTAATTCCAGCCCCGTGGTGTCCGGGTTTGTGGATGGTACCTGTCCTCAACAGCCACCTGCCCATTAGGCAACGAGTGGTGTGCAGGCACTCACTGTCTACACAGAGACTGTCTGCCCAACCCTTGGCAGGAGCCGATCATAGAGGCTACCCAGGCTGAAGATTATAAAGTCACAGAGATTTACAGAATGGAAGCAGGCCCTTCGGCCCAACTTGTCCATGCTGCCCAGTTCTTAACCACGTGAGCCAGTCCCAGTTGCCCCCGTTTGGCCCATGTCCCTCTATACCCATCTTACCCATGTAACTGTCTAAATGCTTTTTAAAAGACAAAATTGTACCCGCCTCTACTACTGCCTCTGGCAGTTCGTTCCAGACACTCACCACCCTCTGTGTGAAAAAATTGCCCCCCTGGGCACTTTTGTATCTCCCTCCTCTCACCTTAAACCTGTGCCCGCTAGTTTTACACTCCCCAGCTTTGGGAAAAGATATTGACTGTATTGCTGATCTATGGCCCCTCATTATTTTATAGATCACCCCTCAGCCTCCTACACTCCAGGGAAAAATGTCCCAGTCTATTCAGCTCCTCCTTATAATTCAAACCTTCAAGTCCTGGTAGCGTCCCAGTAAATCTTTTCTGCACTCTTTCTAATTTAATAATATATTTTCTATAATAGGGTGACCAGAACTGTACACGGTATTCCAAGTGTGGCCTTATCAATGTCTTGTACAACTTCAACAAGACGTCCCAACTCCTGTATTCAATGTTCTGAAGCATGCCAAATGCCTTCTTCACCATTCTGTCTCGCTGTGACTCCACTTTCGAGGAGCCATGAACATGTACCACTAAATCTCCTTGTTCTGTAACTCTCCCCAACGCCCTACCATTAACTGAGTAAGTCCCGCCCTGGTTCAATCGACCAAAGTGCATCACCTCACATTTATCTCAATTAAACTCCATCTGCCATTCGTCAGCCCACTGGCCCAATTGATCAGGATCCCGTTGCAATTGGAGATAAGCTTCTCCACTGTCCGCGATGCCACCAGTCTTGGTGTTAGCTGTAAAGGTGAAATTGCTTTTCAAAGTGTGTGTGTGTGAGCGTTTAGCCATTTTTGAAGGCCTTGTGTTTGGTGGCTTTCTGACCGAGACTTTGATTCTTTTTGACTTTCAGAATGGCTTTGACTACCTGCTTACGTACAGCGATGACCCACAGACTGTTTTTCCCCGTTACTGTGTCAGTTGGATGGTGTCCAGTGGTAAGCTGACTTGTCAGTCTGGGCACAAGATGCCAAGACCCTGAGCAACCCCATACGCGGTGTTGGGATGGGAGGGAGGGAGCGTTGAGGTGGGTGGGGGGGGAAGGTGCTAAGGACAGTACAAGGCTACTGGCTAGGTCAGGGCTAGGATTCCCAAGAGGAAGCGTAAGTGTACTGTCGGCCAAAGGTTCAAGGAAAGGTGATGGCCTAATGGAATTATCGCTAGACTATTAACCCAGAAACTCAGGGTTCGAATCCCGCCACGGCAGATGGTGGAATTTGAATTCAATATTAAAAATATCTAGAATTAAGAATTTACTGGTGAACGTGAAACCATTGTCGATTGTCAGAAAAACCCATCTGGTCCACTAGTGTTCTTTAGGGAAGAAAATCTGCCATTCTTACCCGGTCTGGCCTACATGTGACTCCAGAGCCACAGCAATGTGGTTGACTCTCAACTGCCCTCAGGCAACTAGGGATGGATAAATAAATGCTGGCCAGCAGCGATGCCCATCGGGTGGAACAGTGGTTCGCATTGCTGCGCCAGGAGCCCAGGTTCATTTCCGGCTGACCTGTGGAGTCTGCACATTCTTCCCGTGTCTGCGTGGGTTTCCTCCCGCAGTCCAAAGATGTGTTGGTTAGGGGGTTTGACGGCGCTAAATTGCCCCTTAGTGTCAGGGGGGTAAATACGTGGGGTTACGGGGGTAGGACCTGGGTAGGATTGTTGTCGGTGCAGACTCAGCGGGCTGGGTACAGCAGGCCATAAAGAGGGCAACTGCTATGCTGGCTTTCATAGCGAGAGGAGTTGAGTACAGAAGCAGAGATTAGTTGCTTCAGTTATACAGGTGAGGCCACACCTGGAGTGTTGTGTGCAGTTTGGGTCTCCTTATCTGAGGAAGGATGTCCTTGCTGTAGAGGGAGCACAGTGAAGGTTTACCAGGCTGATTCCTGGGATGGCAGGTCCCTCATATGAGGAGAGACTAAGCCGGTTAGGATTATATTCACTGGAGTTTCGAAGAGTGAGGGGGGAATCTTGTTGAAACCTGTCAGAATTCTGACAGGGTAGATGCAGGGAGGGTGTTCCCCATGGGGGTGGGGAGGGGGGGGGGGCGCAATCCAGTGAAAGAAAATGGAGTAAATCGTTTAGGACTGAGATGAGGGCAAATTTCTTCACCCAGAAAGTGGTGAGACTGTGGAATTCGCTAGCACATTTCAGGCCGAAAGATTGTTTGTTCTTAAGAAAGAATTAGATTATAGGGTATGAGGCTAAGGCAGGAAAGGATTGTTTAGTTGGATGACAGCCATGATCGTAATGAATAGTAGAGCAGTCTCTAAGGGCTGAATGGCCTCCTCCTGCTTCTTGTTTCTATGACCAAGGGACCAGAGAACCTTAGAAATTTTTTTTATTCTTTTGTGGGACATGGGCATCGCTGCCTATTTATTGCCCATCCCTAGTTGCCCTTGGAGGGCAGTTGAGAGTCAAACACATTGCTGTGGTTCCGGAGTCACGTGTAGGCCAGACCGGGGTAAGAACAGCAGATTTCCTTCCCTAAAGGGAATCAGATAGGTGTTTCCGACAATGGTTTCACAGTCATCAGTAGATTCTTAATTCCAGATTTTATTTTATTGAATTCAAATTCCACCGCCTGGAGTGGCGGGATTCGAACCCAGGTCCCCAGAATTAACAGTCTAGTGATAATACCACTGGGCCATCGTCTCCCCTCTTACGGTCCTGCTCATTCCCAAATCGTGCCCTTTTTTTTCTCGTGGTTAGCGCTCCTGCCTCACAGCACCAGGGACTGGATTCGATTCCCGGCTTGGGTCACTGGCTGTGTTGAGTTTGCACATTCTCCCTGTGACTGCGTAGGTTTCCTCCCACAGTCTGAAAGATGTGCAGGTTAGGTGGATTGGCCATGCTAAATTGTCCCTTAGTGTCCAAAGATGTGCAGGTTAGGTGGATTGGCCATGCTAAATTGCCCCTTAGTGTCCAAAGATGTGCAGGTTAGGGGGATTGGCCATGCTAAATTGTCCCTTAGTGTCCAAAGATGTGTAGGTTAGGTGGATTGGCCATGCTAAATTGCCCCTTAGTATCCAAAGATGTGTAGTTTAGGTGGATTGGCCATGCTAAATTGCCCCTTAGTATCCAAAGATGTGTAGGTTAGGTGGATTGGCCATGCTAAATTGTCCCTTGGTGTCCAAAGATGTGTAGGTTAGGTGGATTGGCCATGCTAAATTGTCCCTTAGTGTCCAAAGATGTGTAGGTTAGGTGGATTGGCCATGCTAAATTGTCCCTTAGTGTCCAAAGATGTGTAGGTTAGGTGGATTGGCCATGCGAAATTGACCCTTAGTGTCCAAAGATGTGTCGGTTAGGTGGATTGGCCATGTTAAATTGCCCCTTAGTGTCCAAAGATGTGTAGGTTAGGTGGATTGGCCATGCGAAATTGACCCTCTTGCCAGAGGGTTAGTGGGGTAAATATGCTGGGTTACAGAGATGGGGCCTGTGTGGGATTGTATTTGATATGGACACGAAAGGCCGAATGGCCTCCTTCTGCGCTGAAGGGATTCCAATGCCCACCAGACAGGGGAGACGAAATTCCTCATCGAATGACAGTGCGGCACTCCCTCGGTGCTCCACCGGTTCAGTTGGGCTCGAATCTCCGGGTCTGGATTTGAACGTGCGGCCGGGAGGCGAGGGGGCACTCCCTTGCTGAGCCCCTCTCTCTGATGGCCCCTTGTCTCCCTTCCCAGGCATGCCCGACTTCCTGGAGAAGCTGCACGTGGCGGCCGTGCGAGCGCGGAACATGGAGATCAAGATTAAAGACTACATCAGTCCCCGCAGCACGGAGAGTCTGGACACCAAGCAGGTGCAGAACCAGGAGCGCAAGGAGAGCGGGTGCACTTCACAGCAGATGGAATACGCGTAAGATTTCCTCCCCCCCATCCCCGCCACCCCAACTCTCCTCCTCCTCGCGGCGGCTGGAGAGGTGGCAGTGAGCTCTGTGTCCACACAGAGGGTCTGGCTGCGTGTTAGACTGCCGAATAACAGCGGGGGGGGGCCACTTTGCACTCGAGCAGCCTCTCAGGAAGACACGTGCGTTGGAGCAAGCACCGGGGGTACTGCACGGGTGTGGAGGGCTTCACGTTTTACCAGCAGACGGTAGAAAGATATAGCGACAAAAATTTGGAATTATTGAAACAAAAGAAAAGCACGCGCGATTTTTCGAGTGTGGAGTCGAGGTTTGGTCAAATCGGCAGGTGTTGCTTCCTCAGTATCTTGAATTTGCTTGAGTGCTCGGAGCCAGATTCTGATCCGGGGGTGGGGTTGCTGGTGGGGAGAGAGGGGGAGGCACGTCCTTGCCAAGTGTCCTTTTGTCCCTGGTTCATTACCCACCCCCAGTGAATTTCTACGTTCCACTGTCATTTCCACTGGTGCCGCGCATCTGTCCTCCCACGTAGGAGGTTGCTGGAGTATTATCCAATAAAAGCTTCTTATTTTGTAATGGGTTTTATTTTTCCTACCTTCGGTCTACGCAGTGCTGCCCTGGGACGCATCTCGGACTCTACCTGGAAACACGCTCGCTCTGTCGCGTTCCTCCTCCCTGTCCTTCTACCTGCCCCTCCTTCCCCACTCCTTCCCTCCTTTCCCTTCTCCGTCCTTCCCCATTTCTCCCCCAATCCCCCACGCCACCCCCCCATACTCCCCTAAACCTCTTCCCCCACCTTGTGGTTCTTCTCCTCTCCACCCCCCACCCCCACCCCTTCCCCGCACTCTCCGACTGTCTCCCTCTCTCCGTTGCTGTGGGAGGAGAATGGGGAAAAGAATGTTTGCAGTTGGCAGAGAGCCGGGCGAGGGTGAAATAATCCCCTTCCCCCTCCCCTCCTGACTCCGTCCAGCCGTGTCCCCCCCCGCAGTCCCCCATTGGCTGTGACTGTGAGAAACTGCCCAGTTGTGTTGGAGCTTAGCTGCAATGCTAACCCTGCGCCAGCAGATGGCAGTCTGGCATCAAGAATGGAGGAATCTTCATTCCTGACGGGAACCTGGGAAAGGGTATTCCCAACCCCCCCCCCCCAGCCGCCCGTCCGGAAGCCTGGTTCACTGTTGGGACGTAGGGAATCAATCCTTCCCGCCGCGCGTGTTGGGAGGGAGGCACAGAAGGGGGGTTGATATTAGAACCCCTGTGCCTGGCCGTTTGACCCTGTTCCCAGCAAGTTACTGCTGCAGCCTCTGGTCCCCCCCCCTCCCCAACCCCCCAATCCCGTCCCCGTCCCCACCCTGCCCTCACCCCGGGGAAGCTGTCTGTGGTAAGTGTTTGGGCTATTTGATCACAGAAGGCATCACAGTCTGACTGGGACAGGTCTATGCCCAGCCCCTGGGGTGACCCGGCGGGGACAGTCGTCATTCCCCCACGGCCCTTCCCTTCTTGACTGGGTTGGTGGTCTCTCCTTAGCGCTCAAAGTATTATAGACTCCGGCAGTGCAGGAGGAGGCCATTCAGCCCATCAGATCTGCACCGACCCACAATCCCACCCAGGCCCTATTTACCTCAGCTCGTTCCCCCCTCTTCCTCAGAGCCAATTTACCTAAACACGCACATCTTTGGACTGTGGAGGGGGAAACCCCCCTCCCAGTGTCATTTGTGCTTGTACTAAAGCCAGATTAAAACCAGTTATCTGTAAGAAACGTAAGGCTGACCTGAGCCCGATTTCAGTGAATCGGCTTCTCTTTGGCGTCTTGGTGAAAACTAAAGCACTCTGATCTGCTTTTCCTTCAAGTTGAGTCCATCGTTTGACCTTTTTTTTTTCCATAGTTCTGTTCCTGCTAACTTCCCCGCGCCCCCCTCCCCCCAGCCCCACAGCGATCAACCCCCTCCATTCCCCTGCACGCGCTCTGCTCAACTCGGTCAGCATTAAGAAAAAGTGACGGGGCTGCTGAAGTTTTGCGTCTTGCACTCATCAGGGCGAACGGAATTTCAGTCGCTCACAACAGTTTACAAGACAGGCAACGAGGGCAAGTCAGCTCTTGATTGGCCGAGGCGTTGCGGTGGAGCAAGTGACAGGGAACTGACGCCACACCAAATTGCTGGCTAATTCGAAAAGGGGGGGCACAAGGCTGGGACATATTCCTTTGTTCGCAGAGGACGGAGCCCTGCTTATGAATATATATCACTTCGATACATCCTTTTATTCATTGGTGGCACATGGGTGTTGCTGGCTGGGCCCAGCATTTATTGTATTGCCCATCTCTTGTTGCCCTTGAACTGAGAGTCT
The DNA here is from genome assembly GCA_037974335.1 of Prionace glauca. Lineage (NCBI taxonomy): Eukaryota > Metazoa > Chordata > Chondrichthyes > Carcharhiniformes > Carcharhinidae > Prionace > Prionace glauca. Next base: position 17,981,674 of record CM075751.1, on the reverse strand, counting down.
CGCTTGGCCATTTCAGAGGGCAGTTGAGAGTCAACCACATTGCTGTGGCTCCGGAGTCACATGGAGGCCAGACCGGGTAAGGATGGCGGATTTCCTTCCCTGAAGAACATTAGTGAACCAGATGGGTTTTTCCAGCAATTGACAACGAAACCAGTAGATTCTTAATTTCAGATTTTGTTTTAAATTGGATTCAAATTCCACCATCTGCCGTGGCGGGATTCGAACCCAGGTCCCCATAACGTGGGCTGAGTTTCTGGATTAATAGTGTAGTGGGAATACTGCTAGGCCATCCCCTCTCCCTATAAATGAGCCATGTTCCCAGCCTGACTGATTATCTTAAACTGGTTGTTAGTGTAGCAATTAGCACATTCAGTGTTATAGAGTCACAGAGGTTTACAACATGGAAACAGGCCCTTCAGCCCAACTTGTCCATGCTGCCCTTTTTTTTTGAAACCCCTAAGCTAATCCCAATTGCCCACATTTGGCCCATATCCTTCTAACCCATTGTACCTATGTATCTAAATGCTTTTTAAAAGATAAAATTGTACCTACCTCTCTTACTACATCCAGCAGCTTGCTCCAGACACTTACCAACCTCTGTGTGAAAAAATTGCCCTGCTGGACATTTTTGTATCTCACCCCTCTCCCCTTAAACCTATGCCCTCTAGTTTTAATCTCCCCTACCTTTGGGAAAAGTTATTGCCTATCATTATTTTGTAGACCTCTATAAGATCACCCCTCAGCCGCCTACGCTCCAGAGAAAAAAGTCCCAGTCTATTCAGCCTCTCCTTATAACTCAAACCATCAAGTCCGGTAGCATCCTAGTAAATCTTTTCTGCACTTTTTTTAGTTTAATAATATCCTTTCTATAATAGGGTGACCAGAACCGCACACAGTATCCCAGGTGTGGCCTTATCGATGTCTTGTACAACTTCCAAGTGTTGTTCAGCAAGTGCTGCCCGTCTTTGGAACACTTCTGTCCTGTGGTATAAATTGTAGTGGTAGTTTGAAATTTGGCATTCTTGCGTTCGTCCTGTTGAGTGCAAGACAGGAAACTTCGACAACACATTTCTCTTTCCAGCTATGTACAAGCTCTGTATGATCAGGTGACTCTTAGTTAGACCGCTCTGGCTGCCTGTGGGCCATTTGGAAATTCTCTCTGTGTGATACTGACCTGAACTAACCTCAGAAGTTTAAAGCTTATTTATTAGTGTCACAAGTAGGCTTACGTTAACGGCGCCATGAAGTTACTTTGAAAGTCCCCGAGTCGCCTGTTCGGGAACACTGAGGGAGAATTTAGGACCTGACTAGCAGGAGTTTTGGACTTGTGGGAGGAAACCCAGGCAGATATGGGGAGAAGAATGTGCCAACTCCGCACAATGACCTGGGAATCGAACCCAGGCACCGTGAGGCAGCTGTGCCAAGGCGAGTTGGATAGATTTTCAGTAGGCGGAGGGGGCAAGGGTTATGGGAAGGAGGCAGACAGGAGGGTGGAGAAAGTTGGGGCCACAGCCAGATTGTATTAAGGCAGAGCAAGCTGAAGGAGCATCTTGTATTCCATGTGCCTATTTCCTTTGAGAGAGTGGATTGAGGGTATTTTGGGGCTGATTAATCTGATTACAGCACAAATTTGCCCTCGAGTACGGTCTCAGTCCTCTTCTATGAAGTCCAAAGGCACTGAAGTGATACAGTACGTTGCTGTGCAAATGCAGGCATGCAGAAGGCCTCAGGTACTTTCCGCTTTGCCTGGTATCGCCGTCAGGAAGGTCGGGGACTCATTGACAGCCTCTGGGGAGGACAGTCGCAGCCTCTGCCTCCCTAGAGTATCCTGCGCTGCCTGCAACTCTGTCCCTCAGATGGGAGATCTGAGTAAAAGGTTGAAGTGACTTGAAGTGGGTTTGTGGTGTTGCATTTTGTAATATGACTTGCTTTTAACCTGTCTGTGTGTGTGTCTCTCTTTCAAAAAGAGTGCATTTCCTCCACAAAATGGTGATCTTTCTCTGTGATGCCTTACTCGTGTTTCTTTTTCATTTAATTTTTAAAATTAAATCTCATTCTTCATCTCCCCTGCTTCGTTCCTGTGTTCGAGCTCTGATTTCTGTCCAGTCATGTTCTTATCAGTTCCTGCTTGTTCCTTTCCTTATCAGAGGCCCTTTCCTGCCGCTCTGCACCAGTTTTCCCACTTCAACCTGCCAGCAAAACGGCGGTGGAACGCATGTGGGTTATTCGGGCAACTTTTTGGCACATTTACGTGAGCCACAGGTCTCAGAAAATGTGAGCAACACGGTGGCACAATGGTTGGCACTATGCTGCAGCACTAGGGAGCCGGCTTGGGTCACTGGAGTCTGTATGTTCTCTTGCCCCTGTGTCTGCATGGGTTTCCTCCCAGTCCAAAGGTGCAGAATCCTACAGTGCAGAAAGAGACCATTTGGCCCATTGAGTCTGAACCAACCACAATCCCACCCAGACCCTATCCCCATACCCCTCTGTGTATTCATCATAGCCAGTCCCCCTAACCTGCACATCTTTAGACACTAAGGGGCAATTTATAATGACCAATTCTGTACAGCTCTGGACTGTGGGAGGAAACCCATGCAGACATGGAGAACATGCAAACTCCACACAGTAGTCAGGCTTGATTCCAGCCTCAGGTCACTGTCAAAGCAGCAGTGTTAACCACTGTGCCACCCAATCCACCAAACTGACACATCTTTGGATACTAAGGGACAATTGACCAAGCTGTTTTGCTGATTGCATCCAACTCTGATAAATGTTTTATCACGTGAAGGCAACTTCACAGCCCCTATAAGTAGGGTTATGTTTTATTTCCATTCACTGTGAGCTCTATCATTAACACCAACCCCTCCTCTCCTTTAAATGTGGAAGGTTGCAGGTTCAAGTCCCACATGTGTGAAAAAGCAAGGCTGATATGAGCCAGAAACGAGCTGGGTCTGGCACTGAGAGGCAGCAGTGCATTAGATGCTGGAAGAAAGTTAGAAATATAATTGGTTTTGAGCAAGGGGTAGGTGGGATAAGGACAACTAAGCAATGGGGTGGGAGATTGAAGGATTAGTTTTCCATTGCCAGAAGGGAATTACGGATCCATAGAAAGCCATTTGGCCTATCAGCTCTGCACCAACAATCCCAGCCAAGCTCTATTCACACAATGTACCCTAGCTTGTTTCTCCAAACTCAGTGGACAATTTAGCATGCCCATCCATCTAACCTGCAGCTCTTTGAACTGAGGGGGAAAAACCAGAGCACCTGATGGAAACAGACATGGAGAACATGCAAACTCCATACAGCAGTATGAGGCAGCAGTGCTTACCACTGTGCCTTCCCAGTGGAGGAAGAAGCAAAAAAGTGAACCAACCAGTGAGAAAGAGAACAGAGCAACGGTGCTGGAAAATGCCCAATTGAAATATGTGGTGCTGTTTGTCTCTGCCAAGGACAGAGATATCGGCATGAGCGCAATGTGGGGAATTAAAATGGCAGGCCATTAAAAGCTCAAGGTCAAACTTGCACACTAAACAGGCTGCACAGCAGACACCCACACCCTATATTGCGAGCAGTGCGTTTGATAGCAAAAACACGCCTCAATTGCTGCACCTGATGGGGGAGGTCCTGGTCAAAGGGAAGGGACTGATGTATAAGGAGAGATTTACTTGGTTATGATTGTTTTTAATGATGGAGTTCAGATGAATTAGGCAGGGATCTCAGACTTATAAAATTCTAACAGGACTAGACAGTGTAGATGTTCCTGATGGTGGGGGAGTCCAGAACCAGGGGATCACAGCCTGAAGATTTGGGGTAGACCATTTAGGACGGAGATGAGGAGACATTTCTTCACCCGCTGAAATTCATTCCTACAGGAAGTAGATGATACCAAAACATTGAATGTATTCAAGAGGCAGCTTGATATTGGGGTGAAGGGATCAAAGGTTATGGGGAGAAGGCAGGATGATCAGCCATGATTGTGCTGAATGGCCTCCTCTCAGCTTCTATGTTAGAATCACCATACTGCAGAGGCCATTCAGCCCATCAAGTCTGCACCAACCACAATCCAGACCCTATCCCCACTACTAATCCCCCTCTCACTAGGGTCTCTTTACCTTGGCCAGTCAACCTTACCTGCATTGCACCTCCTGTATTGCCCTGGTAAGGGGGGAAACAATATATGGGGGGGGGGGCTGAAGGGGGAATATTTTAGGTTGAAACAGTTTCATTACGAGGAAGATTCAGGTGGTTCAGTATTACATAAGAACATAAGAAATAGGAGCAGGAGTAGGCCATCTGGCCCTTCGAGCCTGCCCCGCCATTCAATAAGATCATGACTGATCTGTCGTGACTCAGCTCCACCTTCCCGCCCTCTCCCCATAACCCTTAATCCCTTCTCTTATCAAAAACCCATCAACCCGTTTCTTAAAAATATTTAGCGAGGCAGCCTCCACCACTTCAACGTGCAGAGAATTCCAGAGATTCACCACCCTTTGAGTGAAGAAGTTCCTCCTCAACTCTGTTCTAAACCGCCCCCCCTTTATCTTGAGGCTGTGCCCCCTAGTCCTACTGTCTTTTTTGAGCAGGAACAGTCTCTCCACCTCTATCCTATCCATCCCATTCATCATCTTATACGTCTCAATGAGATCTCCCCTCATTCTTCTAAACTCTAACGAGTACAAGCCTAGTTTATTCAGCCTCTCCTCATAGCTCAATCCCCTCAACTCCGGTATCAGCCGAGTAAACCTCCTCTGCACTCCCTCCAGGGCCAAAACATCCTTGCGCAGGTGCGGCGCCCAAAACTGCACACAGTACTCCAGCTGCGGCCTCACCAATGCCCTATTCTGGAATCCCAACAATTTTGAAGTGGTTAGTAAAGAGATAAGCAACCGATCCAATCATGTCATGTTTAATTTAGCATTTCTCCGTGATAAATAACAGCAACTTTTTTAAAAAATGGTTCAATGGCAGGTACAGCAGTATTTGAAGACTCGATGTGTAGTCATTTTCAGGCACTGGAAGGCGAGCAGGACATTGCTCTGGGCTTCACTTCTTGACCTTGCCTTGTGATGCTACAGCCTCCATTGCTGCCTTTACGGTTGCCTCATCTCCCAGGAACTTCATGGGGCCGGTGGGTTTCAGGTTCGCGTCCAGCTCGTACACAATCGGGATGCCGGTGGGCAGGTTCAACTCCATGATCGCAGCGTCAGACATACCTGAAACGGGAGAGAGTGTGGCAAAACTTGAGACATTTCCCCAAGGAGGAGGAAGAGAATTCCAAGGTCAGTGAGTAGAGTCACCAGGAGTAATGGTCACCATATTGCTGAGGAAGAGGCGATATAGTGAATTATTGTCTCTTCAACACAACTTTATGCTCCCACTTCCTTATGGAATCACAGCACAGAAGAGGCTCTTCTGCCCTTCGGGTCTGCACCAACACCTGAACTCCCAGCTAATCCTATCTCCCAGCCCTTGAGAATCCCTACCACGAAGGAGGAAGCTATTCAGACCATTGAATCTGCACCAACAGTCCCAATCCCTGTAACCCTAAATACGCTAGTCCCGACACTAAGCTGTAATTTAGCATGACCAATGCACTAAACTTATCAATCTTTGAAAACTTGGGACATCAACATGGTCAATTCACCTAACCTGCACATCTTTGGGCACTAAGAGACAATTTAGCACAGCCAATACACCTAACTCTCACATCTTTGGACTGTGGGAGGAAACCCACACAGACCAAGGCTAGAACTGAACCTGCGTCTGTGGCAATGTGAGGCAGCAATGCTAATCACTGTGCTGCCCCTATGTAACCCAAAGTCACATCCAGATACTTTTATAAGGATGTGAGGCAATCTGCCTCTATGGCCTCCCAGGCAGCGCATTCCAGAATGTCACTACCCACAGAATATCTTGGGATCATCCCTATTGTTTAACCAGCCAGAGCTTTCTCATATCCCTACTTTGCTTTCCTAACTTCCATCCTGTACTTTCTACTTCAATGCCTGCAGTGATTTGCTCCCCGTGTACCTGCTAAAATCCTCTATTTTTCTTTCTCATTGTATCCTGAAATCTCTGGTCATCCATGGTTCTTGGGACTTGGACACTTGCCCATTTCCTTTTTTAACTTTTCTGTAGATTTTCCCTGTTAGGAACTGTTCCCAGTATACCTTGGCCAGATCTTGTCTTATTTTACTGACCTCCCCCAATCCAACAAAAACTTGTTTTTTTTTGCAACTTGTCTGTTTCTTTGTCCATAACAAGCTTAAAATTGTATACCATGATGTGATCGCTATCACCAAAACACTCCTCCCAGCACCACCACCTGTGGGGCTTCATTCCCTAGAATTAGATCCAGCACAGCTCCATTCCTTGTTGGACCCTCAAGAAAGTAGCCTAAAAGTTCCCAGAGACTTGTGTGCAGTTTTGGTCACCTAATTACAGGAAGGATATTAATAAAAATTGAAAGAGTGCAGAGTAGGTTTACAAGGATGTTGCTGGGACTTGAGAAACTGAGTTAGAGAAAGGTTGAATAAGTTAGGACTTGATCAAATCTCCCCTCATTGTTCTACACTCCAGGGAAGAGGTATATAAAATTATGATGGGTATAGATCAAGTGAATGCAAGCAGGCTTTTTCCACTGAGGCTAGGGGGAAAAAAAAGAGGACATGGGTTAAGGGTGAAAAGATTTAAAGGGAATATTGGGGGGGGGGGGGGTGGAGAGAAGAGGGGGGCAGGCTTCTTCACAGTGGTGGGAGTGTGGAACTAGCAGCCAGATGAAGTGGTGAAAGCAGGCTCACTTAACATTTAAGAAAAACTTGGACAGGTATATGGATGAGAGGGGTGTGGAGAGATATGGTCCAGGTGCAGGTCACTGGTAGAAAAATGGTTCAGCACAGCCAAGAAGGGCCAAAAGGTCTGTTTCTGTGCTGTAATGTTCTATGGTTTGAGAGAATATCAAGTCCGAGTCACCATTTTCAGAGTTAGTTATCAGACACAAGAGGTGGTGTCTGAAACGAGCTGCCAGAGACATGTACAATTTTGTGTTAAAAAGAATTTAGACAGTTTCATGGTTATAGAGGGATATGGGGCAAACATGCAATTGGGACGAGTTCAATGTTTAAAGGAAAGGACAGTATGGACAAGTTGGGCCAAAGAGCCTGCTTTCCATGCTGTAAACCTCTGATCCTGTCCCCTAACCATCAGCTGGGAGTGAGGAATCCCATCTGATTTTAGCTTCTGCAACCAAGGGACAAGGCCAACAGTCACATCCCCAACACGTCATCCACCCAACTGGTAAGGTTTTTAATAAGTGCTAATGGCTCAGGAGAAAGGTCAGGGCAAGACAGTGCAGTGGATCTTACAAAAATATCAATTCATCTTCAGTTATGTAGAACCAGTGAATGAAGTGCTTGCAATGTAAATTTACAGCTCCACTTTAGTGTTATCCAAATTGTTCATTTAGGAAGTGCAGGGAATTCAATTTCTTTCTAAAATAAATTGCATAGTTACCAGGCCAACAGGAGTACTCTGTGCAGGTCAAGTTGTAGGAGTTATAGTGACAGGGCCTTCTTGGAATGCCAATGACCTTTACTGACTGGGCCTCTGCTCGCTCATGTTACACTGTCTGGGTTTGTCACACTACTTATAGCATCCAAATCTCTGGCAGGGAGGAGTAGGCAAATGGCTGCCCTATCAGAAATAGTAACATGACCTGCAATCTTCATGATGAGGCAGCTCAGTGACCTTTCCATAGCATCAGTGAGTAAACTGCTTTCCTCAGAGCCAGTACGTTAGGAAGAGGGCAGGTTAAGTGATTAACCACAGTGAAGGCAGTCTAGGTCACTGAATCAGCACTGTGCCCACTGGGTCTAGACCAACTCTGCAAAAGTGCATCCTACCCAGGTCCACCCTCCTGCAACCCCATGCTTTTACCCTTAACATACACATCTTTGGACAATTTAGCATGGCCAATCCACCCAACCTGCACATCTTTTGGACAGAAGGGAAACTCTCTCAGACATGGGGAGAACATGCAGATTTCAGTGACCCAAGCCAGGAATTAAACCTGGGTCCCTGGCACTGCGAAGCAGTGGTGCCAATCACTGTGCCACCCATGTAGTGCCATCTGGAAAGAAACAGTTAACATCTCAGGTCTATGACCTTTGTTTGAATTGGACAGTTTGCATTAGCTGTCAGAAGTGCAACATTTAGTAAGTTTGGAACATAGCTGTGCTGGAGTGCACTGTGGAACACTCAGTAGGAACACAGTAGACCATTCAGCTCCTCAAGCCACTCAACTAGACCGTGGCTGATCTAGCTCAATGCCATTTTCTCCCACACTATCCAATGCCATTTTCTCCCACACTATCCTTGTATCTCTCGATAGCTCAACAATTGAGCCTCCACAACCTTCAAGGGTAGAGAATTCCAAAGATTCACAATCCTCTTAGTGAAGAAATGCCTCCACATCTCAGTCTGAAATGGTTCCCATCCCAAGACTGTCTCCTGGTTCTAGGCCTTTCCCAAGCAGGGGAAAACATGCTTCATGTTTCAAGTACGCTTCAAGTGAAATCCCCTCTGAGAATACAGACCCACTCAATCTATCCCAGGACAGTCCTGCCATCCCAGGTATCCATTTGTTGTACTCCCTCTGTGGCATGTATATCCTTCCTTGGACAAGGAGATGCAGTGGCACAGTGGTTGGCATTGCTGCATCACAGTGCCTGGAACCCAGGTTCAATTCCGGCCTTGGGTCACTGTCTGTGCAGAGTCTGCACCTTCTCCCCATGTCTGCATGGGCTTCCTGTGTCCATCCCACAGCCCAAAGTAGTGTGGGTTAGGTGGATTGGCCATGCGAAATTGACCTTGGTTTTAGGGGTTTAGCAAGATAAAGATGTGGGGTTACAGATATAGGGCCTGGGTGGGATTGTGATCAGTGCAGACTTGATGGGCCAAATGGCCTCCTTTTGCACTGTAAAGATTCTATGAGAGCAAAACTATACACAATACCCCACAAATGCTCTATACAGCCTCGGCAAGTCATCTTTACTCCTGTACTCAAATCCTCTTGCAACAAAGGTCAACATACCATTTGCCTTCTAATTGCTTGCTGCACCCTGTGTTTAAGCTTTCAGTGACTACTAACACACTATTAGCTGAATTTAGTAGAAGGAGAAAGGGAGCAGTGGCATTCCCAGGGCAGGTGGCAAATACATGGGAGTCTGTACAATTTCTCAATTACACACATTCAGGTTTATATTCATAGCACAGACTAGGATTTCTCTGATCTACCCCTCCAACTGAATGGGTTAGCTGCAGCCTGTACTGGGCTACCAGGGAACATGCATCTCCCAGTCACTGTAACATGGGGGCAGCAGAACTGGGCTAATGTATGGTGCAAAGGGCATCTGTTTAGATTAATTATTTACTTTAGCAGGTCAACAAATCTTGCCAGCACTCTGCAGCTTTTAACTTTGTTTTTTTTTGGAATAGGACCAATCTTTATAAAGATAGGCTGAGGGGGAAGAAAGGGTGCTGTGTCACTCTGATGTTTAAATTTACATTAAAAAAGCAGAACTATCTGCCTTAGCTATCACTTGCAATACATACTCAGGAAAGGGCAGATAGTAACGCGACCTGCAGTCTTCATGATAGGGCAGATCAGTGACCTTTCCATAACATCAGTGAGTAAACTGCTTTCCTCAGAGGCAGTATTTTTGGAAGAGGGCAGGTTAAGTGATTAACCGCAGTGAGGGTGGTCTAGGTCACTGAATCAGCATTGGCCCATCGGGTCTAGACCAACTCTGCAAAAGTGCATCAGGCTCTGAATTAACCCTGTCACTCAACAGTTTAGACTTTGCTGCTTTAAAAGACACAAAATGGTGGCACGGTGGTTAGCATGGCTGCCTCACAGCACCAGGACCTGGGTTCAATTCCTAGCTTGGGTCAGTGTGGCGTCTGCACATTCTCCCCGTGTCCGGGTGCTCCAGTTTCCTCCCACAGTCCGAAAGACATACTAAATTCTCCCTCAGTGTACCCGAACAGGCACCGGAGTGTGGTGACTATGGGATTTTCACAGTAACTTCACTGCAGTGTTAATGCAAGCCTACTTGTGACTAATAAATAAACTTTTCTCTGCCAGTTATTCCTGGCAATGGAGGATACAGTGTTTGCCAGCATGATCAAGACCTACCATACCCAGGGGGCACTACAGGGGATGGGCATGTTGGCCCCTTTTGTTTAGACGTTTTAAGTTTCCTTTGACGCAATCTCCTTTTGAGGGGCTGCCTTCTTACTTTACCCCTCAGTCTGTCGACTTGGTCTCCAAGAAGCAAACTGCCTCCTGCAGCATGGCTGCTAGTTGGTCTTTTGCGACCCTTTGGTTATGAAGCCGACTAACTCCAAATGTCAAGCGTAATCTACACCTTCCCGAGTGTAACTGGCTTACTTAATAACGGCTCACCCTCAGTGACATTTAAAGGGCTACAGCACACTGATTGGCATTAACACATGTGGCACAAGTGCAGATTGTGCTTCTGAGAGAGGAGCGGGGGGGCTTAAAAGATCAGAGCAATATCTAGTGCAAGAGCAGACTAGGGAAAAGGGACGGCAGATTTACTTCCTAACGGACATTGCTGACCCAGTTGCATTTCTAATAACAAATTCTTGGGCAAACTATATTGATACCAGTATTCTTGAATCAATAATGTTCAGCAGTAGAATAGAATGTCAGCATAAAATAGCACCCACCTCATCTCAGGTTCAAATCCCCTTGGAGCCCCTCATGGCTGGCGAAGAACAGCCAGCACAAGCTGCTTAACAGTCACGTTCAGCAGCCTCAGCTGAGTGGCGCAAAGATGGCGTGGCAGAAGCACAGTTTCTGTAAAGCCCATGAGGCCTACCCTAGTCAAATAGCTTCCCATCAGTTCTGGCAGAACAACATCCACAAGGGAATTACCGATGATGCATGTCAAAATCAGCCAAGAAAGGGCAGCAGTGGTTAGGACCACAGCCTCACGGCACCAGGGACCCAGGTTCGATTCCCAGCCTTGGGTCACTATCTGTGCGGAATTTGCACATTCCCTTCGGGTGCTCTGGCTTTTCTTCCACAGATGTGGGTATGCCGGCGTTGGACTGGCGTAAACACAGTAAAAAGTCTGACAACACCAGGTTTTAGTCCAACTGATTTATTTGATAATATTCTCACAAGAATATTATCAAATAAATCGGTTGGACTAAAACCTGGTGTTGTCAGACTTTTTACTGTGTTTTCTTCCACAGTCCAAAGGTGAGCAGGTTAGGTGGATTGAGGTTATCTCATTGAATGTTTTTAAGGCAGAGATAGATAGTAAAGGAGTTAAGGGTTATGGTGAGCAGGCAGGTAAGTGGATAGAGTCCACGAAAAGATCAGCCATGATCTTAATGAATAATGCAGCAAGCTTGAGGAGCCAGATGACCTACTCCTGCTCCTAGTTACATAGAAATAGTACAGCACAATACACCAAGCTATGATCAAACTATCCCACTCCCTATCATTCTGGTGTGCTCCATGTGCCGATCCAATAACCACTTGAAAGTTCCGAAAGTGTCCAACTCCACTATCACAGCAGGCAGTGCATTCCACACCCCAACCACACTGAGTGAAGAATCTACCTTGGACATCCCTCCTGTATCCCCCACCATGAACCTTATAGTTATGCCCCCTAGTGTAACAGCTACATCCACCCAAAGAAATAGTCTCTGCACGTCCACTCTATCCATCCCCCTCATCATCTTATAAACCTCTATTAAGTCACCTCTCATCCTCCTCTGCTCTAAAGAGAAAAGCTCTAGCTCGCTCAACCTTTCCTCACAAGACCTACCCTCCAAACCAGGCAGCATCCTGGTAAATCTCCTGTGCACCATTCTTATGTTCTTGCTATATTTCCCCTTAGTGTCTAAAGATATATAGGCCAGGGGGATTAGCAGGGTAAATATCTGGGCTTATGGGGATGGATTGAATGGCCTCCTTCCTACATTTTAGAACGTCAGCTGAGTTAACTTACATTCGAGATGCTTGACGATGCCTCTCAAGCTGTTGCCGTGGGCTGCGATCAGCACCCGCTTGCCAGCCTTAATCTGTGGCACAATCACATCGTTCCAGAAAGGCAGAGCCCGTGCGATGGTGTCCTTCAGGCTCTCACAGGTCGGCAGCTCTTTGGCTGTCAGGCTCTCGTACCGGCGTGCCTGCAAACAAAAATCCCCAGTTCATCGCTGAAACAAATCTAATGAGGTTAGTGTTACCCGTCACTACATCCGACACCACACACACTGCTCGGAACTACAAGACGCTCCGACAGCAAGACTTAAAAATATACAGCATCAAAATCTAACTGTGGAAGCCTGGTCTCGTATTTTTGATGTGGGTATGCCGGCGTTGGACTGGCGTAAACACAGTTAAAAAGTCTGACAACACCAGGTTTTAGGTTGGACTAAAACCTGGTGTTGTCAGACTTTTTACTCGTATTTTTGAGCCAACATACCAGGAATACAAGACCGGGCTTTTAATATTTGGCTTTTTGGGAGAATTGTTGCCTAGGGGTAGCACTGTGGCCAGCACTGCTTGCCACAGTGCCACCAGCACAGGGACTTGGGTTCAATTTCCAGCTTGGGTCACTGTCTGTGGGGAGTTTGCACGTTCTGTGTCTGCATGGGTTTCCTCCCACACACCAAAAGATGTGTGGGTTAGGGGGATTGGCCATGCTAAATTGCCCCTTAGCATCCAAAGATGTGCAGGTTAAGGGAATTAGCCATGAACCTTATGGGGTTACTGGGATAGGACCTGGGTAAGATACTCTGTCGGACAGTTGTTGCAGGCTTGATGGGCCAAATAGTCTCCTTCTGCACTGTTGTGATTCTATGAGAAAATCTCATTCTTCAAATAACACTAAGGCACCTTTAAGCACCCATTTTCAACAGTAACATCCCATCTTAAAGATAAGATTTAAAACAGGAATACAGGTCATAGGCAGTAGAGTCAAATGTTTCAACTTCCTTAACTATCACGCAGTTGACAGGCACAGTTGTTCTGTGGGTACTTTTCTGGGGAAAATATTTAGTACATCCCTCTATGTGAAATTAAGCCTGAACAAGACTTTTTATGACTTGTGACACCTTTTGAAAATGACCCAAATTTCCCGCTGAAATCTCTCAAGCAAACACAAGGTTTATTCTGCAAGAGGCACTCAGGCAGTGACTAGTTTCGACAGAGGTAAGTTTGCACATTTAGAGATCTAGTGATTCACATTATGGGGAGTTCAGAGAATGACTAACTCAGAGGATGTGGCACACTGAAGTTTCCGTGACAGTTATGAATGAACATGAAGGGGCAGAGGATCGTGAGGCACTGCACGTCTTCCTAGAAGGAAGGGAAAGCAAGCGAGCATAGGTCAAACAAAGAGAACAGCAAAATGTGGAAATTCATTTAGCAAGGCATCATCAGGGACTGGATTTAACTGCAGTGTTTTAGCTTCAAAGGAGTCAGTGCAAGCATGCGAGGCACATGTAACTGTTCAACCAGGAACATCAGAAGGGTCTATACCACAGAGCCAGAGTGATAAGACAAAAGATGCCCTCTCCATGCTGCAGCAATTAAAGTCCAGTAAATGGTTTAGTGACAGCCCAGCACACACAACCTCTCTCCTCCCCAAAAATACTCCATTTCACCCACCTCCACCACCCCTTCCCCATTCACACCCTCCCAGCCTTCCCAATTTTCATCCATATCACTGAATTCAATAATAACCCCCCTTCAATATTGACTCCCTACCCTGCACCTTGCAGATGGGGTATTTAGGATATTAATCCTCCCAATCTCACCTTGTTGACGGTGCAGTAGTAGGGTGCTGCTGGGGGATTCAGGGTATATTTGGGGGTATGTTAACTCTTATCTTGCTGATGATGCAGTTGTAAGGGTGCTGCTGGGGTACATTTGGTGGTATAGGGTCTAGTAATGTACATTAACCCTTACCTTGCTGATGATGGAGTAGTAGGAGTGCTGCTGGGGGATTTAGGGTATGATTTAAGGAATATTTAGGGTAATATTTAGGGGATATTAACCCTTAACTTGCTGATGATTGAGTAGTAGGGGTGCTGCTGGGTTATTAGGGTATGATTAAGAAATATTTAGGGGTATTTAGGATAATATTTAGGGGGTATTAACCCTTACCTTGCTGATGATGGAGTAGTAGGGGCACTGCTGGTGTATATTTCGGATTTATTTTGGAGTATTTGATCTATATTAACCCTTACCTTGCTGATGGAGTATTAGGGGTGCTGCTGGGGTATATTTGGGGTACATTAACCCTTACCTTGCTGATGACGGAGTAGTAGGGGTGCTGCTGGGGTATATTTAGGGTACATTAACCCTTACCTTGCTGATGGAGTAGAAGGGGTGCTGCTGGGGTATATTTGGGGTACATTAACCCTTACCTTGCTGATGGAGTATTAGGGGTGCTGCTGGGGTATATTTGGGGTACATTAACCCTTACCTTGCTGATGGAGTAGTAAGGGTGCTGCTGGGGTATATTTGGGGTACATTAACCCTTACCTTGCTGATGGAGTAGTAGGGGTGCTGCTGGGGTATATTTGGGGTACATTAACCCTTACCTTGCTGACGGAGTAGTAGGGGTGCTGCTGGGGTATATTTAGGGTACATTAACCCTTACCTTGCTGATGGAGTAGAAGGGGTGCTGCTGGGGTATATTTGGGGTACATTAACCCTTACCTTGCTGACGGAGTAGTAGGGGTGCTGCTGGGGTATATTTGGGGTACATTAACCCTTACCTTGCTGATGGAGTAGTAAGGGTGCTGCTGGGGTATATTTGGGGTACATTAACCCTTACCTTGCTGATGACCGAGTAGTAGGGGTGCTACTGGGGTATATTTGGGGTACATTAACCCTTACCTTGCTGATGGAGTAGTAGGGGTGCTGCTGGGGTATTTAGGGTACATTAACCCTTACCTTGCTGATAGAACCCTACAGTGCAGAAACAGGCCCTTCGAGTCTGCACCGAACACAATCCCACCCAGACCCTATCCCCATATCCCTGCACATTTACCTGCTAATCCCTCTAACCTACACATCCCAGGACACTAAGGGGCAATTTTAGCATAGCCAATGAACCTAACCCGCACATCTTTGGACTGTGGGAGGAAACCGGAGCACCCGGAGAAAACCCACACAGACACGAGGAGAATGTGCAAACTCCACACAGGCAGTGACCCGAGCCGGGAATCGAACCCAGGACCCTGGAGCTGTGAAGCAGCAGTGCTAACCACTGTGCTACCGTGCCGCCTGATGGAGTAGTAGGGGTGCTGCTGGGGTATATTTAGGGTACATTAACCCTTACCTTGCTGATGACCGAGTAGTAGGGGTGCTGCCCGTCCATGGGGGGCGGCGGGATGTCGAAGGAGCGCCGCCAGACTTTGACCTGCTCCTCGCCGTGCTTGGCCGCCGTCTCGGCCTTGTTGAGGCCGGTCAGGCCGCCATAGTGGCGCTCGTTGAGGCGCCAGGTGCGGGTGACGGGCAGCCACATCTGGTCGATGCCGTCCAGGATGATCCAGAGGGTGCGGATGGCCCGCTTCAGCACCGAGGTGTAGCACACATCGAACAGGTAGCCGGCCTCCCGCAGGGCCTGCGCGCCGCGCCGAGCCTCGACCTCACCCTTCTCGCTCAGGTCGGCGTCGAACCAGCCGCAGAAGCGGTTCTCCTGGTTCCAGGCGCTCTCCCCGTGCCGCACGATCACCAGCTTGTAGCACGCCATTCCCTTTCTTCCCGGGCCCGGTCCGCAGCTAATCCCACGCAGGAGGCGGTTACTGTGGCAACACCACCAACAGCACCAGAAACAGAGTGAGGGCGGGGTAGGGAGGAGGGGATATATATAACCCAGGGTCAGGGGCGGGGCGGGGCGGGGCGGAGATATATATAACCCAGGGTCAGGGGCGGGGCGGGGCGGAGATATATATAACCCAGGGTCAGGGGCGGGGCGGAGATATATATAACCCAGGGTCAGGGGCGGGGATTTATATATAACCCAGGGTCAGGGGTGAGGATTTATATATAACCCAGGGTCAGGGGCGGGGATTTATATATAACCCAGGGTCAGGGGTGAGGATTTATATAACCCAGGGTCAGGGGCGGGGATTTATATATAACCCAGGGTCAGGGGCGGGGCGGGGCGGAGATATATATAACCCAGGGTCAGGGGCGGGGCGGAGATATATATAACCCAGGGTCAGGGGCGGGGATTTATATATAACCCAGGGTCAGGGGCGGGGATTTATATATAACCCAGGGTCAGGGGTGAGGATTTATATAACCCAGGGTCAGGGGCGGGGATTTATATATAACCCAGGGTCAGGGGTGAGGATTTATATAACCCAGGGTCAGGGGTGAGGATTTATATATAACCCAGGGTCAGGGGTGAGGATTTATATAACCCAGGGTCAGGGGTGAGGATTTATATATAACCCAGGGTCAGGGGTGAGGATTTATATAACCCAGGGTCAGGGGTGAGGATTTATATATAACCCAGGGTCAGGGGTGAGGATTTATATAACCCAGGGTCAGGGGTGGGGATTTATATATAACCCAGGGTCAGGGGTGAGGATTTATATATAACCCAGGGTCAGGGGTGAGGATTTATATAACCCAGGGTCAGGGGCGGGGATTTATATAACCCAGGGTCAGGGGTGAGGATTTATATAACCCAGGGTCAGGGGCGGGGATTTATATATAACCCAGGGTCAGGGGTGAGGATTTATATAAACCCAGGGTCAGGGGTGAGGATTTATATATAACCCAGGGTCAGGGGTGAGGATTTATATATAACCCAGGGTCAGGGGTGAGGATTTATATATAACCCAGGGTCAGGGGTGAGGATTTATATAACCCAGGGTCAGGGGCGGGGATTTATATAACCCAGGGTCAGGGGTGAGGATTTATATAACCCAGGGTCAGGGGCGGGGATTTATATATAACCCAGGGTCAGGGGTGAGGATTTATATAAACCCAGGGTCAGGGGTGAGGATTTATATATAACCCAGGGTCAGGGGCAGGGATTTATATATAACCCAGGGTCAGGGGTGGGGATTTATATATAACCCAGGGTCAGGGGTGAGGATTTATATATAACCCAGGGTCAGGGGTGGGGATTTATATAACCCAGGGTCAGGGGCGGGGATTTATATATAACCCAGGGTCAGGGGTGAGGATTTATATAAACCCAGGGTCAGGGGTGAGGATTTATATATAACCCAGGGTCAGGGGCAGGGATTTATATATAACCCAGGGTCAGGGGTGGGGATTTATATATAACCCAGGGTCAGGGGTGAGGATTTATATATAACCCAGGGTCAGGGGTGGGGATTTATATAACCCAGGGTCAGGGGCGGGGATTTATATATAACCCAGGGTCAGGGGTGGGGATTTATATAACCCAGGGTCAGGGGTGAGGATTTATATATAACCCAGGGTCAGGGGTGGGGATTTATATAACCCAGGGTTAGGGGTGAGGATTTATATATAACCCAGGGTCAGGGGTGAGGATTTATATATAACCCAGGGTCAGGGGCGGGGATTTATATAACCCAGGGTCAGGGGTGGGGATTTATATATAACCCAGGGTCAGGGGTGAGGATTTATATATAACCCAGGGTCAGGGGTGAGGATATATATAACCCAGGGTCAGGGGTGAGGATTTATATATAACCCAGGGTCAGGGGTGAGGATTTATATATAACCCAGGGTCAGGGGCGGGGATTTATATAACCCAGGGTCAGGGGTGAGGATTTATATAACCCAGGGTCAGGGGCGGGGATTTATATATAACCCAGGGTCAGGGGCGGGGATTTATATAACCTAGGGTCAGGGGTGAGGATTTATATATAACCCAGGGTCAGGGGCGGGGATTTATATAACCTAGGGTCAGGGGTGAGGATTTATATAACCCAGGGTCAGGGGCGGGGATTTATATATAACCCAGGGTCAGGGACGGGGATTTATATATAACCCAGGGTCAGGGGCGGGGATTTATATAACCTAGGGTCAGGGGTGAGGATTTATATAACCCAGGGTCAGGGGCGGGGATTTATATATAACCCAGGGTCAGGGGCGGGGATTTATATATAACCCAGGGTCAGGGGCGGGGATTTATATAACCCAGGGTCAGGGGCGGGGATTTATATATAACCCAGGGTCAGGGGTGAGGATTTATATATAACCCAGGGTCAGGGGTGAGGATTTATATAACCCAGGGTCAGGGGTGAGGATTTATATAACCCAGGGTCAGGGGCGGGGATTTATATATAACCCAGGGTCAGGGGTGAGGATTTATATATAACCCAGGGTCAGGGGCGGGGATTTATATAACCTAGGGTCAGGGGTGAGGATTTATATAACCCAGGGTCAGGGGCGGGGATTTATATATAACCCAGGGTCAGGGACGGGGATTTATATATAACCCAGGGTCAGGGGCGGGGATTTATATAACCTAGGGTCAGGGGTGAGGATTTATATAACCCAGGGTCAGGGGCGGGGATTTATATATAACCCAGGGTCAGGGGCGGGGATTTATATATAACCCAGGGTCAGGGGCGGGGATTTATATAACCCAGGGTCAGGGGCGGGGATTTATATATAACCCAGGGTCAGGGGTGAGGATTTATATATAACCCAGGGTCAGGGGTGAGGATTTATATAACCCAGGGTCAGGGGTGAGGATTTATATATAACCCAGGGTCAGGGGCGGGGATTTATATAACCTAGGGTCAGGGGTGAGGATTTATATAACCCAGGGTCAGGGGCGGGGATTTATATATAACCCAGGGTCAGGGGCGGGGATTTATATATAACCCAGGGTCAGGGGTGAGGATTTATATATAAACCCAGGGTCAGGGGTGAGGATTTTTATATGGAGATTCACAGCTCCAGGTGGGATTCCCGGCCTTGGGTCACTGTCTGTGTGGAGACTGCACATTCTCCCCGTGTCTGCGTGGGTTTCCTGCGGGATGCTCCGGTTTCCTCCCACAGTCCGAAAGATGTGCGGGTTTGGGAGATCGGCCCTGCTGAGAAATCGCCCCTGAGTGTCCAGGGACGTGTAGGTTGGCGGGATTAGCGGGTCGAATATGGAGGGATATTGGGGTGGGATCGTGGTCGGTGT
Source organism: Prionace glauca (assembly GCA_037974335.1). NCBI lineage: Eukaryota > Metazoa > Chordata > Chondrichthyes > Carcharhiniformes > Carcharhinidae > Prionace > Prionace glauca. The sequence goes on along the minus strand of CM075751.1, from coordinate 17,962,472 downwards.
AAACCCGATGGGCCGAAGGGCCTCCTTCCGCTCTGTAGGGTTTCTGTGACTCAATGATTCCACACGGGGCAAGAGGAAGGAGTGGCTCATCCCCCCGCCCCTCACCATGGGTTATAGAGACTAAAATACCCAGGGACAAGGGGAGGGATATCCCTCCAGGGAGAGGGGGTGTCTCTACACCCCCTCTGACAGGGAGAGACAGTAAGAAGTCTCACCAACACCAATAAGAAATAGGAGCAGGAGTAGGCCATCCAGCCCCTCGAGCCTGCCCCGCCATTCAATAAGATCATGGCTGATCTGTCGTGGCTCAGTTCCACCTTCCCGCCCTCTCCCCATAACCCTTAATCCCTTCTCTTATCAAAAACCCATCAACCCGCTTCTTAAAAATATTTAGCGAGGCAGCCTCCACCACTTCAACAGGCAGAGAATTCCAGAGATTCACCACCCTTTGAGTGAAGAAGTTCCTCCTCAACTCTGTTCTAAACCTCGCCCCCTTTATCTTGAGGCTGTGCCCCCTAGTCCTACTGTCCTTTCTGAGCAGGAAGAGTCTCTCCACCTCTATCCTATCCATCCCATTCATCATCTTATACGTCGCAATGAGATCTCCCCTCATTCTTCTAAACTCTAACGAGTACAAGCCTAGTTTCTTCAGCCTCTCCTCATAGCTCAACCCCCTCAACTCCAGCATCAGCCTAGTAAACCTCCTCTGCGCTCCCTCCAAGGCCAAAATATCTTTGAGTAAGTGCGGCGCCCAAAACTGCACACAGTACTCCAGCTGCGGCCTCACCAATGCCCTATACAGCTGCAGCAAGACCTCCCTACTTTTATATTCAATCCCCTTCGCTATGAAGGCCAGCATCCCATTCGCCTTCCTGACCACCTGCAAGCTGGGTTTTTGCGACTCGTACACAAGGACCCCCAGATCCCTCTGCACCGTAACATGCTGCAGCTTTATGCCCTTTAAATAATAATCCCTCCGAGTATTATTCCTGCCCAAGTGGATAACCTCACACTTGCTAACATTGTACTCCATCTGCCGGGTCCTCGCCCACTCGCTCAGCCTATCCAGATCCCTCTGCGGACTTTCCACACCCTCCGCGCAATATGCTTTTCCACTCATCCTCGTTAAAGATGAGTGGAAAAGCAAATCACCAGGTTAAAGTCCAACAGGTTTATTTGGTAGCAAAAGCCACGAGCTTTCGGAGCGCTGCTCCTTCGTCAGGTGAGTGGGAATTCTATTCACAAACAGGGAATATATAGACACAACTCAATTTACAAAATGTTGATTGGAATGTGAGTCTTCACAGATACAATGTGAGAATGGAGAGAGGGTTAAGCACAGTTTAAAGAGATGTGTATTGTCTCCAGACAGGACAGTAAGTGAGGTTTTGCAAACCCAGGCAAGTCGTGGGAGTTACAGATAGTGCGACATGAACCCAAGATCCCTGTTGAGACCGTCCTCGTGTGTGCGGAACTTGGCTATCAGTCTCTGCTCAGCGACTCTGCGCTGTCGTGTGTCGTGAAGGCCGCCTTGGAGAATGCTTACCCGAAGGTCAGAGGCTGAATGCCCGTGACCGCTGAAGTGTTCGCCAACAGGAAGGGAACAGTCTTGCCTGGTGACTGTCGAGCGATGTTCATTCATCCGTTGTCGTAGCGTCTGCATGGTCTCCCCAATGTACCATGCTTCGGGACATCCTTTCTTGCAACGTATCAGGTAGGCAACCTTGGCTGAGTTGCAAGAGTATGCGCTTTGTACCTAGTGGATGGTGTTCTCACGTGTGATGATGGTATCCATGTCGATGATCCGGCATGTCTTGCAGAGGTTGCTGTGACAGGGTTGTGTGGTATTGTGGTCACTGTTCTCCTGAAGGCTGGGTAGTTTGCTGCGAACAATGGTCTGTTTGAGGTTGTGTGGTTAGAACATAGAACATAGAACATTACAGCGCAGAACAGGCCCTTCGGCCCACGATGTTGCGCCGACCAGTTACAAAACAATGACCCACTAGCCTAAACCAATCCCTTTTCATCCATAAACCTATCCACAGATCTCTTAAACGCCCCCAAACTAGGCGCATTTACAACTGCAGCTGGCAGGGCATTCCAGTCCCTCACCACCCTCTGGGTAAAGAACCTACCCCTGACATCTGTCCTATAACTACCCCCCCTTAATTTAAAATCGTGCCCCCTCGTGCTAGCTTTCTCCATCCTAGGAAAAAGGCTATCACTATCTACCCTGTCTAAACCTCTAATCATCTTATATGTTTCAATGAGATCCCCTCTTAGCCGCCTTCTTTCCAGCGAAAACAACCCCAAATCTCTCAGTCTCTCCTCATAGGATCTCCCCTCCATACCAGGCAACATCCTGGTAAACCTCCTCTGCACCCTCTCCAAAGCCTCTACATCCTTCTTGTAATGTGGGGACCAGAACTGCACACAAAACTCCAAGTGCGGCCGCACCAGAGATGTGTACAGTTGCATCATGACGCTACGACTCCTAAATTCAATCCCCCTACCAATAAACGCCAAGACACCGTATGCCTTCTTAACAACCTTATCTACTTGATTCCCAACTTTCAGGGATCTATGTACACATACACCTAGATCCCTCTGCTCCTCCACACTATTCAAAGTCCTCCCGTTAGCCCTATACTTGACACATCTGTGTCAAGTATAGGGCTAACCTACCGAAATGAATTACCTCACACTTCTCCACATTAAACTCCATTCGCCACCTCTCAGCCCAGCTCTGCAACCTTTCTAAGTCATCCTGCAAACTATGACACCCTTCCTCACAATCTACCACACCTCCGACTTTGGTGTCATCAGCAAACTTACTAATCCACCCAACTATACCCTCATCCAGATCATTAATAAAAATTACAAACAGCAGTGGCCCCAAAACAGATCCCTGAGGCACACCACTTGTAACCGAACTCCATGACGAATATTTCCCATCAACCACCACCCTCTGTCTCCTATCTGCTAGCCAATTCCTGATCCAATTACCTAGATCACCCCCAATCCCATACGTCTGCATTTTCTGCAGAAGCCTACCATGGTGAACCTTATCAAACGCCTTGCTAAAATCCATATACACCACGTCCACTGCCTTACCCCTATCCACCTCTTTGGTCACTTTCTCAAAGAACTCGATAAGGTTAGTAAGGCATGACCTACCCGCTACAAAACCATGCTGACTGTCTCTAATCAACTCATTACTTTCCAAATAACTATAAATCCTGTCTGAAAGCAAGAGGTGGGGGTGTGGGGATAGCCCTGGCGAGATGTTCGTCTTCATCAATGATATGTTGAAGACTCCGGAGAAGATGTCGTAGCTTCTCCGCTCCGGGGAAGTACTGGACGACGAAGGGTACTCTGTCCATTGTGTCCTGTGTTTGCCTTCTGAGGAGATCGGTGCGGTTTTTCGTTGTGGCATTCTGACAGGGAGAGGCAGAGGTGTATATAGCCCAGAGAGTGTGGGGGGGGGGGGCATAAATATAGCCCAGAGACGGGCCTCTGACAGAGAGGGGGACAGGGAGAGGTTAGAGATTCACCTCTGACATTGAGAGGGAGAGAGACAGGGTCATATATAACCCAGGGAGAGGGAGGGAGATATAAAACCCAAAGAGATCGGCCTCTGACACAGAGAGGAGCAGCTGTACAACTTAGAGATCGATAATGCTCTCACTCTCACAACCTGGAGACAGGAACTGAAACATCAGTGAGAGAGACCTATCTTCACACTCAATACACAGAAAGATTTAAATAATAGACACACAAACACACAGAGAAAACCTGCAGAGAGAGAATGAGAGACAGAAGATTAGATCAGAGAGAGAGAGAGAGAGGGAGAATGAGAGGGGGGGAGGGAGAGGGAATGAGCGAGAGAGGTTTAAATCAGAGAAAAGGGAAAGAGAGAGAGGGAATGAGAGAGAGAAAGAGGGAATGAGAGAAAGAGGTTTAACTCAGAGGAATGAGAGAGAGAGAAGTTTAAATCACAGAGGGGCAATGAGAGAGGTTTAACTTAGAGTGAGAGGGAATGATAGAGCTTAATTCAGAGAGGGAGAATGAGAGGTTTAAATCAGAGAGGGAATGAGAGAGGTTTAAATCAAAGAGGGGGGGAATGGGGGGGGAATGAGCGAAAGAGGTTTAAATCACAGAAAGGGGGGGAATGAGAGAATGAGAGGGGGGGGATTGAGAGAGAGATATTGTTTCTTACGTGCCACACAGACAAAGCATACCGTTCATAGGGAAGGAAAGGAGAGAATGCAGAATGTAGTGTTACACAAAACATAGAACATTACAGCGCAGAACAGGCCCTTCGGCCCACGATGTTGCGCCGACCAGTTACAAAAACAATGACCCACTAACCTAAACCAATCCCTTTTTGTCCATAAACCTATCATATAAACAGTCATAGCTCGGGTGTAGAGAAAGATCAGCTTAATGCAAGGTAGGTCCATTCAAAAGTCTGACAGCAGCAGGGAAGAAGCTGTTCTTGAGTCGGTTGGTACGTGACCTCAGACTTTTGTATCTTTTTCCCGAAGGTGGAAGAGAGAATGTCCGGGGTGTGTGGTGATCATTGATTATACCGGCTGCTTTTCCCGAGGCAGTGGGAAGTGTAGACGGAATCAGTGGATGGGAGTCTGGTTTGCATGATGGATTGGGCTACATTCATGACCTTTTGAAGTTCTTGACACAAGAACAGCTTCTTCCCTGCTGCTGTCAGACTTTTAAATGGACTTACCTCGCATTAAGTTGATCTTTCTCTACACCCGAGCTACGACTGTAACACTACATTCTGCATTCTCTCCTTTCCTTCTCTATGAATGGTATGCTTTGTCTCTATAGTGTGCAAGCAATAATATTTTTCACTGTATCCCAATACACGTGACAATAATAAATCAAACAATACTTTTCACTGTATCCCAATACACGTGACAATAATAAATCAAACAATACTTTTCACTGTATCCCAATACACGGTTTCAATAATAAATCAAACAATACTTTTCACTGTATCCCAGTACACGTGACAATAATAAATCAAACAATACTTTTCACTGTATCCCAGTACACGTGACAATAATAAATCAAACAATACTTTTCACTGTATCCCAGTACATGTGACAATAATAAATCAAACAATACTTTTCACTGTATCCCAGTACACGTGACAATAATAAATCAAACAATACTTTTCACTGTATCCCAGTACATGTGACAATAATAAATCAAACAATACTTTTCACTGTATCCCAGTGCACGTGACAATAATAAATCAAACAATACTTTTCACTGTATCCCAGTACATGTGACAATAATAAATCAAACAATACTTTTCACTGTATCCCAGTACATGTGACAATAATAAATCAAATCAAATGTGCGCCAGTGTTTAACCTCCCTGCCCTCCACAGGAATTGGAGTTGGCGAGAGGTGGACAGTGGGAAGGTCCACTGACCTTGGGTGGGATTTAACAGTATCGGGATGAGAGAGGTTGTAATGTCCATCCACCGAGCCTCACCAATATCCTGCATAACTGGAGCCTCACCAATATCCTGCATAACTGGAGCATAACCTCCCTCATCTTGTATTCGATTCCCCTTGCAATAAACAATGACATTCTGTTGCTTTTCTAATGACTTGCTGCGCCTATTTTGGATAGTGCTGGAGCCAGACCAAGTGGTGATACATCTGGAAAGAATGTTTTCTGTGTAAAAGTTGGTGAGAGTCATCGTGAACATAGCAAATTTCCTGAGCCTTCTGTAGAGGCGTTGGTATTGATAGGAGTTCTCCCCGTGTCTGCGTGGGTTTCCTCTGGGTGCTCTGGTTTCCCTCCTCAGTGCTGGAGTGTGGCGACTGGGGGGATTTTCACAGTGGCTTCTTTGTGGTGTTAACATGAGCCTAGTGAGGCTACACCATGGGTCAACCCTGCAGCCTGACAGTGCCAGGGACCCGGGGTTCAAATTCCCGGCTCGGGTCCGTGTGGAGTTTGTATTTTCTCCCCGTGTCGGTGTGGGTTTTTCCGGGTGCTCCCACAGTCCCAAAAGGTTTGTGGATTAGGTGGATTGGCCTTGATAAAATTCCCCTTTGGCAATAGAGGGATTAGCAGGGTAAATATGTAGGGTTACGGAGGGTAGGGCCTGGGTGAGATTGTGGTCGGTGCAGACTTGATGGGCCAAATGGCCTTTTCCTGCGCTGTAGGGAGAGGATGTTCCCTCTTGACGGATATTCCAGAACGAGGGGGGGGGAGGTGGTGAGTGTTTAAATATAAGAGGCTGTTCATTTGAGACAGAGATGAGGAGAAAAGTCTATCTCTCAGACGGAGCAGAAGCCTTTACCTTCAAAGCGGAGATGGATAGATCCTTGATTAACAAAGTGGGGGGGGTGCGGCATGGTAGCACAGTGGGTTAGCACTGCTGCTTCACAGCTCCAGGGTCCTGGGTTCGATTCCCGGCTCGGGTCACTGCCTGTGTGGAGTTTGCACATTCTCCCCGTGTCTGCGTGGGTTTTCTCCGGGTGCTCCGGTTTCCTCCCACAGTCCAAAGATGTGCGGGTTAGGTTCATTGGCTATGCTAAAATTGCCCCTTAGTGTCCTGGGATGTGTAGGTTAGAGGGATTAGCAGGTAAATGTGTAGAGATATGGGGATAGGATCTGGGTGGGATTGCAGACTCGATGGGCCGAAGGGCCTGTTTCTGCACTGTAGGGTTCTATGAGTGGGGGGGGGGTGTAAAGTTACTGGGGTAGAGGTTAAAATCACCCTTATTGAATGGCGGAGCAGGACGAGGGGTCTTAGGGGCCGATCCCTGTTCCTAACGATTTTCCCCCTCCCCCAAACGAAACTGAAACAGTGGATAGACTGACGTAAGGCCCCCAAGTTCCAGTTTGGACCATTGGCCGTCAGCGCATGAAAGCTGGAACCTCCGTGGAGCTGGAACGTGAAGCAATCCGCCTTTCCAAATGGCACCAAGAGTGCGAGAGATGTGACATTTCTGCAACATTGACGGATGTTAACTGCTGACGTTTTCACCCCAGCACACGGTTACGAGTGAAACGTGGGAGCATTCATCCGCTGGGCTTTCCCGGATGACGGGAAAGCTCTTTGATCTGTGTTGGTTCAACTGACGCAGCAGCTTAAAGCGAGCCCTGTCCAGTTCTCTCTTCCTGTATCCCTGCCCCCCCCACCGCCTTTTCCCACCGAGGAGACTAACATTGTGATAGCTCTCCCTGCCGAGCCTCCAGATTCCACTGAAATCCCAGCACAGAAGGAGCAGTGAATGGGAAGTGATTGCTCTTGCAAAGCGACCGCAATGCTTTCTTGCTGTGTTTGGTTTGGATTCACAGTGGCTTCACAGTTCACTGACTGATGCCTGAGGGCAGTAACAGCCCAGACATACTGGTGTCGACAGAAAATCCTACTCGACACTACACAGCTGATGTCTCGCTCCTACTGTGTAGAAAGAGGCCATTCAACCGATCAAACTCTCCAAAACAACATCCCACCCAGCTCTCCCCTCTGCCCTGTACCAGTTACCCTGTGCATTCACCACACCTAATCCACTTAAACTATGCATCTTCACACATTAAGGAACAATTTAGCATGGCCAATCCCCCGAACCTGCACATCTTTGGACACTAAGGGGCAATTTAGCATGGCCAATCTCTCCAGTCCATACAACCTTAACTATGCAAAATTGTCCTTTAGTGCTCCAGGATGTGCAGGTGAGGTGGATTGGCCATGCTAAATTGCCCCTTAGTGTCCAAAGATGTGCAGGTTAGGTGGATTGGCCATGCTAAATTGCCCCTTAGTGTCCAAAGATGTGTAGGTTAGGTGGATTGGCCATGCTAAATTGCCCCTTAGTGTCCAAAGATGTGCAGGTTAGGTGGATTGGCCATGCTAAATTGCCCCTTAGTGTCCAAAGATGTGTGGGTTAGGGGGATTGGCCATGCTAAATTGTCCCTTAGTATCCAAAGATGTGCAGGTTAGGGAGATTGGCCATGCTAAATTGCCCCTTAGTGTCCAAAGATGTGTGGGTGAGATGGATTGGCCATGCTAAATTGCCCCTTAGTGTCCAAAGATGTGTGGGTTAGGGGGATTAGCCATGATAAATTGCCCCTTAGTATCCAAAGATGTGCAGGTTAGGGAGATTGGCCATGCTAAATTGTCCCTTAGTGCCCAGCGATGTGCAGGTTAGGTGGATTGGCCATGCTAAATTGCCCCTTAGTATCCAAAGATGTGCAGGTTCGTGGGATTGGCCATGCTAAATTGCCCCTTAGTATCCAAAGATGTGCAGGTTATGTGGATTGGCCATGCTAAATTGTCCCTTAGTGTCCAAAGATGTGTAGGTTAGGGGGATTGGCCATGCTAAATTGTCCCTTAGTGTCCAAAGATGTGTAGGTTAGGTGGATTGGCCATGCTAAATTGCCCCTTAGTGTCCAAAGATGTGTAGGTTAGGTGGATTGGCCATGTTAAATTGCCCCTTAGTATCCAAAGATGTGCAGGTTATGTGGATTGGCCATGCTAAATTGTCCCTTAGTGTCCAAAGATGTGTAGGTTAGGGGGATTGGCCATGCTAAATTGTCCCTTAGTGTCCAAAGATGTGTAGGTTAGGTGGATTGGCCATGATAAATTGCCCCTTAGTGTCCAAAGATGTGTAGGTTAAGTGGATTGGCCATGCTAAATTGTCCCTTAGTGCCCAGAGATGTGCAGGTTAGGTGGATTGGCCATGCTAAATTGCCCTTTACTGTCCAAAGATGTGTAGGTTAGGTGGATTGGCCATGCTGAATTGTCCTTTAGTGTCCAAAGATGTGCAGGTTAGGGGGATTGGCCATGCTGAATTGCCCTTTAATGTCCAAAGATGTGTAGGTTAGGGGGGATTGGCCATGCTAAATTGCCCTTTACTGTCCAAAGATGTGTAGGTTAGGTGGATTGGCCATGCTGAATTGTCCTTTAGTGTCCAAAGATGTGCAGGTTAGGGGGATTGGCCATGCTGAATTGCCCTTTAATGTCCAAAGATGTGTAGGTTAGGTGGATTGGCCATGCTAAATTGCCCCTTAGTGTCCAAAGATGTGTAGGTTAGGTGGATTGGCCATGCTAAATTGTCCCTTAGTGTCCAAAGATGTGTAGGTTAGGTGGATTGGCCATGGTAAATTGCCCCTTAGTGTCCAAAGAAGTGCAGATTAGGGGTGAACTGACAAAATAAGGGAAAACCTTCTCCCCCATCTCTCTCTCTCTGATGGGGACTGAGTAAGGCAGAGGCTCAGGCACTGTTCTCAAACCTCTCGGACAGCGGTTCAAATACAGCCAGAGAGCGGAGCGAATGGTTTTCTTCCTCCTGGAACAGTTTGATTCCATCATTCTTACACATGGGGGTGCGCTGTGGGCAGGCACTGATAAACATGAGTTGTAATGTGTCTGACTGCCAGACCCTGTGAGCTTCCAGTCTGAGTGATGTTTTAAACAGCTGGAAAACCCCTTGTTGCTTACTCTGAGTGTGGCTCAAATCCAGGGCTTCTATCCTTGTTTCTTTGTCCTTTTAATCCGTGATTCTGGTGAGTTTTATTCAGGAGGAGAACTCTGCAGGGTATACGGGGGAAGCAATGACCTTCAACACCCTTTGGGTTCCTGTTAGAGGAATAGGGTGTGTTTGAAAATGGGCATTAACTCCACTGTTTGTGACTAGTTCCATCTACCGGTGACACTCTGTCACAGCAGACCTTCCCCACAGAGAGTCAATCCACTCTTCCCCATGGCTAACTTCCTTCAATAGCACCTTCCAAACCCATAATCTCTACTCTCTCGTGTAACCGAGGGAGACAACACCATCCTGATGTAAACCCATTCCTTCATCGTGACTGGGTCAGCACCCTGGTGCTGACTATCTGACAGCAGTCTGTCCTTGCCACGCAGGGTCGCCAGTGGTGTAGGAAGAATGCCCAGCGCCACGCTGATTCAGAAAGGGCAATGAATGCTGGACTTAAACACCCTGAGAATGGTGCAAGACACATGGTTATTTAGGCAGGATAAAGTGCGGCACAGTGGCACTGCTGCCTCACAGCGCCAGGGACCCGGGTTCGATCCCCAGGCTGGGGTCACTGTCTGTGTGGATTCTGCATGTTCTCCAAGTGTCACTGTGGGTTTCCTCCGGGTGCTCCAGTTTCCTCCACAGTCCAAAGATGTGTAGGTTAGGTGGATTGGCCATGCTAAATTGTCCCTTAGTGTCCAAAGATGTGTAGGTTAGGTGGATTGGCCATGCTAAATTGTCCCTTAGTGTCCAAAGATGTGTAGGTTAGGTGGATTGGCCATGCTAAATTGCCCCTTAGTGTCCAAAGATGTGCTGGTTAGGTGGATTGGTCATGCTAAATTGTCCCTTAGTGTCCAAAGATGTGCTGGTTAGGTGGATTGGCCATGCTAAATTGCCCCTTAGTGTCCAAAGATGTGCAGGTTAGGTGGATTGGCCATGCTAAATTGCCCCTTAGTGTCCAAAGATGTGCAGGTTAGGTGGATTGGCCATGCTAAATTGCCCCTTAGTGTCCAAAGATGCAGGTTAGGTGGATTGGCCATGCTAAATTGTCCCTTAGTGTCTAAAGATGTGTAGGTTAGGTGGATTGACCATGCTAAATTGTCCCTTAGTGTCCAAAGATGTGTAGGTTAGGTGGATTGGCCATGCTAAATTGTCCCTTAGTGTCCAAAGATGTGTAGGTTAGGTGGATTGGCCATGCTAAATTGCCCCTTACTGTCCAAAGATGTGCAGGTTCGGTGGATTGGCCATGCTAAATTGTCCCTTAGCGTCCAAAGATGTGTAGGTTAGATGGATTGGCCATGCTAAATTGTCCCTTAGTGTCCAAAGATGTGTAGGTTAGGTGGATTGGCCATGCTAAATTGTCCCTTAGTGTCCAAAGATGTGCAGGTTCGGTGGATTGGCCATGCTAAATTGTCCCTTAGCGTCCAAAGATGTGTAGGTTAGATGGATTGGCCATGCTAAATTGTCCCTTAGTGTCCAAAGATGTGTAGGTTAGGTGGATTGGCCATGCTAAATTGTCCCTTAGTGTCCAAAGATGTGTAGGTTAGGTGGATTGGCCATGCTAAATTGCCCCTTAGTGTCCAAAGATGTGCTGGTTAGGTGGATTGGTCATGCTAAATTGTCCCTTAGTGTCCAAAGATGTGCTGGTTAGGTGGATTGGCCATGCTAAATTGCCCCTTAGTGTCCAAAGATGTGCAGGTTAGGTGGATTGGCCATGCTAAATTGCCCCTTAGTGTCCAAAGATGTGCAGGTTAGGTGGATTGGCCATGCTAAATTGCCCCTTAGTGTCCAAAGATGCAGGTTAGGTGGATTGGCCATGCTAAATTGTCCCTTAGTGTCTAAAGATGTGTAGGTTAGGTGGATTGACCATGCTAAATTGTCCCTTAGTGTCCAAAGATGTGTAGGTTAGGTGGATTGGCCATGCTAAATTGTCCCTTAGTGTCCAAAGATGTGTAGGTTAGGTGGATTGGCCATGCTAAATTGCCCCTTACTGTCCAAAGATGTGCAGGTTCGGTGGATTGGCCATGCTAAATTGTCCCTTAGCGTCCAAAGATGTGTAGGTTAGATGGATTGGCCATGCTAAATTGTCCCTTAGTGTCCAAAGATGTGTAGGTTAGGTGGATTGGCCATGCTAAATTGTCCCTTAGTGTCCAAAGATGTGTAGGTTAGGTGGATTGGCCATGCTAAATTGTCCCTTAGTGTCCAAAGATGTGCAGGTTCGGTGGATTGGCCATGCTAAATTGTCCCTTAGCGTCCAAAGATGTGTAGGTTAGATGGATTGGCCATGCTAAATTGTCCCTTAGTGTACAAGGATGTGTAGGTTAGGTGGATTGGCCATGCTAAATTGTCCCTTAGTATCCAAAGATGTGTAGGTTAGGTGGATTGACCATGCTAAATTGTCCCTTAGTGTCCAAGGATGTGTAGGTTAGGTGGATTGGCCATGCTAAATTGTCCCTTAGTATCCAAAGATGTGTAGGTTAGGTGGATTGACCATGCTAAATTGTCCCTTAGTGTCCAAGGATGTGTAGGTTAGGTGGATTGGCCATGCTAAATTGTCCCTTAGTATCCAAAGATGTGTAGGTTAGGTGGATTGACCATGCTAAATTGCCCCTTAATGTCAGGGTGAATTAGTAGGGTAAATATGTGTGGTGATGGGGATAGGGCCTGGGTGTGATTGTTGTTGGTTCAGGTTTGATGGGCCAAATGGCCTCCTTCTGAACTTCAGGGATTCCGTGGAACTACACGGGTTGATTGTGGTTAAGCTGCGTACTTAGTCCTGCGCACGGACATGAGGAAACTGTTGGAGAGAGTTTAGAACAGGAACTGTCTAGGTTTTATCCTTTCTGCCTCTCCGGCTGAAGTTAAACTTGCATACTCTGATCTCGTCCTAGCCCACTGTGCTGCCGTGAGGATGGAAAATATGGCCTCTCCTGCTCCATATAAAAAACTCTTTATTTTTATCCTCCAGCTCCCCTGAAATAAAAGTCCGTAATCCCTTTGCACCTTCCCTTTCACCTTTGGCACTTGTATGCTGACGTTCTGGGGTTCGTGAATGGTGTGGGTATGCCGGCGTTGGACTGGCGTAAACACAGTAAAAAGTCTGACAACACCAGGTTTTAGTCCAACCGGTTTATTTGATAATATTCTCACAAGCTTTCGAGGTTACCCTTCGTCGTCCAGTACTTCCCCGGAGCGGAGAAGCTACGACATCTTCTTCGGAGCCTTCAACATATCATTGATGAAGACGAACATCTCGCCAGGGCTATCCCCACACCCCCACTTCTTGCTTTCAGACAACCACACAACCTCAAACAGACCATTGTTCGCAGCAAACTACCCAGCCTTCAGGAGAACAGTGACCACAATACCACACAACCCTGCCACAGCAACCTCTGCAAGACATGCCGGATCATCGACATGGATACCATCATCACACGTGAGAATACCATCCACCAGGTACATGGTAAATACTCTTGCAACTCGGCCAACATTGTCTACCTGATACGTTGCAAGAAAGAATGTCCCGAAGCATGGTACATTGGGGAGACCATGCAGACGCTACGACAACGGATGAATGAACATCGCTCGACAGTCACCAGGCAAGACTGTTCCCTTCCTGTTGGCGAACACTTCAGCGGTCACGGGCATTCAGCCTCTGACCTTCGGGTAAGCATTCTCCAAGGCGGCCTTCATGACACACGACAGCGCAGAGTCGCTGAACAGAGACTGATAGCCAAGTTCCGCACACATGAGGACGGTCTCAACAGGGATCTTGGGTTCATGTCGCACTATCTGTAACCCCCCGTAACAACTTGCCTGGACTTGCAAAACCTCACTAACTGTCTGGAGAGAATACACATCTCTTTAACCTGTGCTTAACGCTCTCTGCACTCACATTATCTGTACCTTTAAGACTTGATTAGGTGTAAAGGCTCACATCCCAATCAACATTTTGTAAATTGAGTTTGTGTCTTTATATGCCCTGTTTGTGAACAGAACTCCCACTCGCCTGACCCAAAGGGGCAGCAAGCGCTCCGAAATCTGGTGGATTTTGCTCCCAGATAAACCTGTTGGACTTTAACCTGGTGTGGAGACTTCTTACAGTGCCTCACAGCACCCAGAGACAGGTTCGATTCCAGCCTCGGGTCACCGTGTAGAGTTTGTACGTCGTTCCCAATCCTACATGGATTTCCTCCCAATGTTCAAAGACGTGCGAGTTAGGTGCAATTGGCCACGATAAATTCGTGTCCCGGTACGCGTCGGGGTTAGTGGGGTGACGGGGATAGGGCTGAGGTGGGATTGTTGTTGGTGCAGAGGTGATGGGCCGAATGGTCTCTTTCTACACTGGATAGATTGGAGAATCTGGGACTGTTCTCCTTGGAGAAGAGAGGGTGGAGAGGAGATTTGATCGAGGTGTTCAAAACCATGAGGGGGGGGCCTGGGACAGAGGCGGTGGGGAGGAATTTTCCCCAATGGTGTTAGCAGGGAAGCAGTGAATTCCCCCTCTGTCCATTGATGCACAAATTCATACAATCCCCAAGCAACCTGAGGAATAAATGTGTAGTCGTCCATTTCGGCAGAACCAACGGGATGAACGAGTACACTATCAAGGGCAGGAGTCTTAGTAGCGTTGAAGAGCAGAAGGATCTCGGGGTCCGGGTCCACAGGACTCTTAAATCGGCCTCGCAGATGGAGGAGGTGGTCAAGAAGGTGTATGGTGTACTGGCCTTCATTAATCGAGGGATTGAGTTTAGGAGTCGGGAGGTAATGCTGCAACTTTACAGGACCCTTGTCAGGCCTCATTTGGAGTACTGTGCGCAGTTCTGGTCGCCTCACTATAGGAAAGACGTAGAAGCTATTGAAAGGGTGCAGAGGAGATTTACAAGGATGTTGCCTGGACTGGGAGGCATGCCTTATGAAGATAGGTTGAGGGAGCTGGGACTCTTTTCCCTGGAGAGGCGAAGGTTGAGAGGCGACCTGATAGAAGTTTATAAAATGTTGAGAGGAATAGATAGGGTGGACTCTCAGAGGCTATTTCCCCGGGTTGAAATGGTCGCTACGAGAGGACACAGATTTAAGGTGCGGGGAGGGAAGTACAGAGGTGATGTTAGGGGTAAGTTTTTCACTCAGAGGGTGGTGAGTGAATGGAATCGGCTGCAGTCGTCGGTGGTGGAGGCGAACTCGCTGGGGTCTTTTAAAAGACTTCTGGATGAGTATATGGGGTTTAATGGGATTGGGGGTTATAGATAGGTCTATAGATTGGTGGGGTTGATGTGATCGGCGCAACTCGAGGGCCGAAGGGCCTGTTTGTGCTGTAATGTTCTATGTTCTATGTTCTATATTCACTGGAGTTTAGAAGAGTGAAAGGGGATCTCATAGAAACTTATAAAATCCTAACAGGGTTAGACAGGGTAGATTCAGAAAGGATGTTCCCGATGGTGGGGGGGGGGGGGGGGGAGTCCAGAACTAGGGGGTCATGTAAGATGCATGGTGGCACAGTGGGTTAGCACTGCTGCCTCACAGCGCCAGGGAGCCACGTTCGATTCCCAGCTCGGGCCACAGTCCGTGTGAAGTCTGCACATTCTCCCCGTGTCTGCGTGGGTTTCCTCCGGGTGCTCCGGTTTCCTCCCACAATGGGAAAGACGTGCTGGTTAGGTGCGAAATTTCCTTCCACATACCCGAACAGGCGCTGGAGTGTGGCAACTAGCGGATCTTCACAGTAACTTGATTGCGCTGTTAAGGTAAGCCTGCTTGATACAATGAACCAACATAGTTTGAGGATAAGACTTTAGGACTGAGGTGAGGGGAAATTTCTTCACCCAGAGGGTGGGGAATGTGTGGAATTCACTCCCACAGAAAGTAGTTGAGGCCAAAATGTTGTGTGATTTCAGGAAGGAATTAGATTTGGCTCTTGGGGGAAAGGGGATAAAAGGATTTGGTGGGAAGGAAGGAACAGATGACTGAGCTGGATGAAATTGGAATTGGAATTGGTGTATACGGTACGGACAGGGATGTGTTTATCATCAAAGCAATTGAAAAGTCCATCAGCTGGAGTGTCCTGGCAGACTCACCCTTCTGTAACAACGATGTGGAGATGCCAGCGTTGGACTGCAGTGGGCACAATAAGTAATCTCACAGTAAGAAGTCTCACAGCACCAGGTTAAAGTCCAACAGGTTTCGGACGAGCTTTGGGAGTGCTGCCCCTTCCTCAGGTGTTTGCCAATGTTGTCTACCTGATACGCTGTGGGAAAGGATGTCCCGAAGCATGGTACACTGGGGAGACCATGCAGACATTACAACAACGGATGAATGAACATCGCTCGACAGTCACCAGGCAAGACTGTTCCCTTCCTGTTGGCGAACACTTCAGCGGTCACGGGCATTCAGCCTCTGACCTTCAGGTAAGCATTCTCCAAGGCAGCCTTCATGACACACGACAGCGCAGAGTCGCTGAACAGAGACTGATAGCCAAGTTCCGCACACATGAGGACGGTCTCAACAGGGATCTTGGGTTCATGTCGCACTATCTGTAACCCCCGTGACTTGCCTGGGTTTGCAAAACCTCACTTACTGTACTGTCTGGAGACAATACACATCTCTTTAAACTGTGATCAGTGCTCCTTCCACTCACATTATCAGCCACTTTAAGACTTGAACAGCAGGTTAGGTATAAGGATTCGCATTCTAATCAGTAATCTCTAAACTGTCTGTGCTTCATATGCTCTGTCTGAGGCCAGAACTCTCCATTCACCTGACGAAGAGGGTAACCTCGAAAGCTTGTGAGAATATTATCAAATAAATCGGTTGGACTAAAACCTGGTGTTGTCAGACTTTATTCTGGGAGAGGCCAGGAGAGGGAGCCATTGCAGCAAACATGTTTAAGGTGTGGATTTGACCTGAATGAGCCCATGTTGGGAGCCTGTGTGTCTCCTAATTCAGTACAGACAGTGTAATTCCATGGGACAATCGATCAATTTTGTTTTTGATTTGAGTTACTATTGTCATGTATTGGGATACAGTGAAAAGTATTGTTTGATTTATTATTGTCACGTGTACTGGGATACAGTGAAAAGTATTGTTTGATTTATTATTGTCACGTGTACTGGGATACAGTGAAAAGTATTGTTTGATTTATTATTGTCACGTGTACTGGGATACAGTGAAAAGTATTGTTTGATTTATTATTGTCACGTGTATTGGGATACAGTGAAAAGTATTGTTTGATTTATTATTGTCACGTGTACTGGGATACAGTGAAAAGTATTGTTTGATTTATTATTGTCACGTGTATTGGGATACAGTGAAAAGTATTGTTTGATTTATTATTGTCACGTGTACTGGGATACAGTGAAAAGTATTGTTTGATTTATTATTGTCACGTGTACTGGGATACAGTGAAAAGTATTGTTTGATTTAGTATTGTCACGTGTACTGGGGTACAGTGAAAAGTATTGTTTGATTTATTATTGTCACATGTACTGGGATACAGTGAAAAGTATTGTTTGATTTATTATTGTCACGTGTACTGGGACACAGTGAAAAGTATTGTTTGATTTATTATTGTCACGTGTATTGAGATACAGTGAAAAGTATTGTTTGATTTATTATTGTCACGTGTACTGGGATACAGTGAAAAGTATTGTTTGATTTATTATTGTCACGTGTACTGGGATACAGTGAAAAGTATTTGAGTTATTATTGTCACGTGTACTGGGATACAGTGAAAAGTATTGTTTGATTTATTATTGTCACGTGTACTGGGATACAGTAAAAAGTATTGTTTGATTTATTATTGTCACGTGTACTGGGATACAGTGAAAAGTATTGTTTGATTTAGTATTGTCACGTGTACTGGGATACAGTGAAAAGTATTGTTTGATTTATTATTGTCACGTGTACTGGGACACAGTGAAAAGTATTGTTTGATTTATTATTGTCACGTGTATTGAGATACAGTGAAAAGTATTGTTTGATTTATTATTGTCACGTGTACTGGGATACAGTGAAAAGTATTGTTTGATTTATTATTGTCACGTGTATTGAGATACAGTGAAAAGTATTGTTTGATTTATTATTGTCACGTGTACTGGGATACAGTGAAAAGTATTGTTTGATTTATTATTGTCACATGTACTGGGATACAGTGAAAAGTATTGTTTGATTTATTATTGTCACGTGTACTGGGATACAGTGAAAAGTATTGTTTGATTTATTATTGTCACGTGTACTGGGATACAGTGAAAAGTATTTGAGTTATTATTGTCACGTGTACTGGGATACAGTGAAAAGTATTTGAGTTATTATTGTCACGTGTACTGGGATACAGTGAAAAGTATTGTTTGATTTATTATTGTCACGTGTACTGGGATACAGTGAAAAGTATTGTTTGATTTATTATTGTCACGTGTACTGGGATACAGTGAAAAGTATTGTTTGATTTAGTATTGTCACGTGTACTGGGATACAGTGAAAAGTATTGTTTGATTTATTATTGTCACATGTACTGGAATACAGTGAAAAGTATTGTTTGATTTATTATTATCACGTGTACTGGGATACAGTGAAAAGTATTGTTTGCCGCGCGCTATACAGACAAAGCATACCGTTCATAGAGAAGATGTGGGGTTGCTGGCATTGGACTGGGGTGGGCACAGTAAGGACACCAGGTTTATTTGGTGTTATGAGCTTTCAGAATGCTGCTCCTTCAGTGAGTGAGCAATGCTACAAAAGCTCGTGATGCCAAATAAACCTTAGGATATTAACCTGGTGCTGTGAGACTTCTTACTGTCCATAGAGAAAGGAGTAGAACGTAATGTTACAGTCATAGCTAGGGTGTAGAGAAAGATCAACTAAGTGTGAGGTAGGCCCATTCAAAAGTCTGACAGCAGCAGGGAAGAAACTGTTCTTGAGTCGGTTGGTACGTGACCTCAAGATTTTTGTTACTTTTTCCCAATGGAAGAAGGTGGAAGAGAGAATGTCCGGGGTGCGTGGGGTCCTTGATTATGCCGGCTGCTTTTCCCGAGGCAGTGGGAAGTGTAGACTGAGTCAGTGGATGGGAGGCTGGTTCGTATGACAGACTGGGCTACATTCGCAACCCTTTGTAGCTCCTTGCGATCTTGGGCAGAGCAGGAGCCCACACCAAGCTGTGATACATCTGGAAAGGATGCTTTCTATGGGGCATCTGTAAAAGCTGTTGAGAGTTGTAGTGGACATGCCAAATTTCCTTAGCCTCCTGAGAAAGTAGAGACATTGTGGCTTTCTTCACTATCGCGTCGGTGTCGGGGGGGAACCAGGACAGGTTGTTGGTGATCTGGACACCTAAAAACCTGAAGCTCTCGACCCTTTCTACTTCATCCCCGTTGATGTAGACAGGGGCATGTTCTCCACTACACTTCCCGGAGTCGATGACTATTTCCCTCGTTCTGTTGGGACTGTTCTCAGGGAGGAGGGGTTCGAGAGAAGATCTGATCAACAGAGAGAAACCAATCCCATGTGTGAAAGGATCAATAACCAGAGGGCACCGATTCAAGGTGCTTGGCTAAAGAAGCAACGAGGCACCCACGTAGCAGTGGGTAGCACTGCTGCCTCACTGCGCCAGGGACCCAGGTTCCATTTTGACCTCGGGTGACAGTCTGCATGTTCTCCCCGTGTCCCTGTGGGTTTTCTCCCATTGTCCAGGAGAATTGGCCATGCTAAATTGCCCCTTAGTGTCAGGTGGATTAGCAAGCTAAGGTATGGGGAAAGGGCCTGGGGTGTGCAAGCTCGATGGGCCTGTATCAGTAAGTGAGTGGTGAGGGGCGAGGCTTACGCTGTCTGTGAATGTGGTGGAGGCAGCATTCATTGAGGGGAATTAGACTCTTAACTGCAGAGGATGGCACTGACACAGTGGGTCAAAGGGTCACGACCCGAGGCCGGGAATGGTGTGTTTAAACGGGGCATCACTGGGCAAGGCCAACATTTATTGCCCATCCCTCGAGTGTCTCACTCGACCATTTTCAGAGGGCAGTTGAGAGTCAACCACATCGCTGTGGCTCTGGAGTCACGTGGGGTAAGGACGGCAGATTTCCTTCCCTAAAGGGAACCGGATGGGTTTTCCCAATGATGGTTTCATGGTTACTTTCATTAACGTTGCAATTTCAGATGTTAATAACTGAATTTAAATTCCACCAGGTGGGATTTGAACCCACGGCACCAAAGCGCAACAGCCTGGGCCTGTGTTTTTAGAGGCAATACCACCAGGCCACCATCTCCCCTGAAGTGTCCATCTTAGATTATGTACTGAAACCTTGGCTCTTTGCCCTCTCCATTTGTTAAAGATCCCGTGGTAGGATTTAGGCGGAGAGGAAGGAGTTCCCCAGTGTTCTCATAGAATCCCTACAGTGCAGAAGGAGGCCATTTAGCCCATCGAGTCTGCACCAACAACAATCCCACGCAGACCCTATCCCTATAACTCCATGTATTTAACCCAGCTACCCCCCCTGAAATTAAGAGACAGTTTACCATGGCCAATCCACCTAACCTGCACATCTTTAGACACTAAGGGACAATTTACCATGGCCAATCCACCTAACCTGCACATCTTTAGACACAAAGGGACAATTTACCATGGCCAATCCCCCTAACCTACACATCTTTGGACACTAAGGGGTAATTTAGCATGGCCAATCCACCTAACCTGCACATCTTTAGACACTAAGGGACAATTTACCATGGCCAATCCACCTAACCTGCACATCTTTAGACACAAAGGGACAATTTACCATGGCCAATCCCCCTAACCTACACATCTTTGGACACTAAGGGGTAATTTAGCATGGCCAATCCACCTAACTTGTACATCTTTAGACACTACGGGACAATTTAGCATGGCCAATCCACCTAATCTACACATCTTTGGACACTAAGGGACAATTTAGCATGGCCAATCCACCTAACCTGCACATCTTTAGACACTAAGGGGCAATTCAGCATGGCCAATCCCCCTAACCTACACATCTTTGGACACTAAGGGGCAATTTAGCATGGCCAATCCACCTAACCTACACATCTTTGGACACTAAGGGACTATTTAGCATGGCCAATCCACCTAACCTGCACATCTTTAGACACTAAGGGGCAATTCAGCACGGCCAATCCCCCTAACCTACACATCTTTGGACACTAAGGGGCAATTTAGCATGGCCAATCCACCTAACCTGCACATCTTTGGACACTAAGGGACAATTTAGCATGGCCAATCCACCTAACCTACACATCTTTGGACACTAAGGGACAATTTAGCATGGCCAATCCCCCTAACCTACACATCTTTGGACACTAAGGGGCAATTTAGCATGGCCAATCCACCTAACCTGCACATCTTTGGATTGTGAGGGCAAACCAGCGCATGCAGAGGAAACACATGCAGACACGGGGCAATAAATTGCAAACTCCACACAGTCAGTGTCCCAAGGCCGGAATCGAACCGGGGTCTCTGGTGATGACCATCCCGATGGGCTCAGCTGGATTTGAACCCGGGACCTCTCGTGTGTTCACCCAAAGCGACAATCGTACCCCTAGCCTCGCTTGGCTGGATTGACTCTGACAGTCTGATGTTGTGTGTGAGACAAGTGGAGAGAGTGAATCAAAGGGGAAGGGGGTGAGGGAGGGGGGGGGGGGGGGGGGGGTTTCTGTTGCTTTGAGCCCATCCATAGCAGGAGGTACAGTCAGACACAGAGAAGGCAGCAGGAAGGGTGTGTGAGGGGGTGTCTGTATGTAAGACTGGCTGTTCTCCAGATGCCACAAGATAATGAAACCAAGCTTCCTCTTTTGTTTGTCGTTTAACCTCCTTCTTATCCTGTTTCCCTCCTCTGCATTGCAAAGAGAGAGAGAAAAAAAAATCAACGGTTAGCATCCGGGGAAAGTGTGGGGGCTGCAATGCTTGTTTCAGCTCACAGACTAAACCTCCTTCCCTCCCCTGCAGCAGGCTCTGTCATTCTGCTCAGGGCTTTGCATTAGTGCTGGAGAGCAGTTCCAGGCACCTCCGAGGGTCTGTATCTAATCCTAGGCGTGTATGGGACAGCAGCATATACTGGTCACCAGGACAGGAGGGTCATCGCAACTGAGCTCAGCTGATCGCCTGGGTTTCCTCTGGGTGCTCCAGTTTCCTCCCACAGTCCGAAAAACTCTGTAGGTTTGCTGCATTGGCCATGCCAAATTGCCCCTTAGTGTCCAAAGATGTGTAGGTTAGGTGGATTGGCCATGCTAAATTGTCCCTTAGTGTCCAAAGATGTGCAGGTTAGGTGGATTGGCCATGCTAAATTGTCCCTTAGTGTCCAAAGATGTGCAGGTTAGGTGGATTGGCCATGCTAAATTGCCCCTTAGTGTCCAAAGATGTGTAGCTTAGGTGGATTGGCCATGCTAAATTGCCCCTTAGTGTCCAAAGATGTGTAGGTTAGGTGGATTGGCCATGCTAAATTGCCCCTTAGTGTCCAAAGATGTGTAGGTTAGGTTGATTGGCCATGCTAAATTGTCCCTTAGTGTCCAAAGATGTGTAGGTTAGGTGGATTGGCCATGCTAAATTGCCCCTTAGTGTCCAAAGATGTGTAGGTTAGATGGATTGGCCATGCTAAATTCTCCCTTAGTGTCCAAAGATGTGTAGGTTAGGGGGATTGGCCATGCTAAATTGCCCCTTAGTGTCCAAAGATGTGTAGGTTAGGTGGATTGGCCATGCTAAATTGTCCCTTAGTGTGCAAAGATGTGTAGGTTAGGTGGATTGGCCATGCTAAATTGCCCCTTAGTGTCCAAAGATGTACAGGTTAGGTGGATTGGCCATGCTAAATTGTCCCTTAATGTCCAAAGATGTGTAGGTTAGGTGGATTGGCCATGCTAAATTGTCCCTTAGTGTCCAAAGATGTGTAGGTTAGGGCGGATTGGCCATGCTAAATTGCCCCTTAGTGTCCAAAGATGTGTAGGTTAGGTGGATTGGCCATGCTAAATTGCCCCTTAGTGTCCAAAGATGTGTAGGTTAGGTTGATTGGCCATGCTAAATTGTCCCTTAGTGTCCAAAGATGTGTAGGTTAGGTGGATTGGCCATGCTAAATTGCCCCTTAGTGTCCAAAGATGTGTAGGTTAGGTGGATTGGCCATGCTAAATTGCCCCTTAGTGCCCAAAGATGTGCAGGTTAGGTGGATTGGCCATGCTAAATTGCCCCTTAGTGCCCAAAGATGTGCAGGTTAGGTGGATTGGCCATGCTAAATTGTCCCTTAGTGTCCAAAGATGTGTAGGTTAGGTGAATTGGCCATGCTAAATTGTCCCTTAGTGTCCAAAGATGTGCGGGTTAGGTGGATTGGCCGTGCTAAATTGCCCCTAAGTGTCAGGAGGATGAGCAGGGTAAATATGAGGTCCTATGTACAGGAGGTGGGTAGATTTGTAGTCGGTGCAGACTGGATTGGCCCAATGGACTCCTCCTGCACAGTAGGGATTCTCCAGATAACTCACCTGGCTGAGTAAAGGTTAAATCAGCGTACTGAAAGTCATAAGAACATAAGAAATAGGAGCAGGAGTAGGCCATCTGGCCCTTCGAGCCTGCCCCGCCATTCAATAAGATCATGGCTGATCTGTCGTGGCTCAGCTCCACCTTCCCACCCTCTCCCCATAACCCTTAATCCCTTCTCTTATCAAAAACCCATCAACCCGTTTCTTACAAATATTTAGCGAGGCAGCCTCCACCACTTCAACGGGCAGAGAATTCCAGAGATTCACCACCCTTTGAGTGAAGAAGTTCCTCCTCAACTCTGTTCTAAACTGCCCCTTCCCTTTATCTTGAGGCTGTGCCCCCTAGTCCTACTGTCTTTTTTGAGCGGGAAGAGTCTCTCCACCTCTATCCTATCCATCCCATTCATCATCTTATACGTCTCAATGAGATCTCCCCTCATTCTTCTAAACTCTAACGAATACAAGCCTAGTTTATTCAGCCTCTCCTCATAGCTCAATCCCCTCAACTCCGGCATCAGCCGAGTAAACCTCCTCTGCACTCCCTCCAGGGCCAAAACATCCCTGCGCAGGTGCGGCGCCCAAAACTGCACACAGTACTCCAGCTGCGGCCTCACCAATGCCCTATACAGCTGCAGCAAGACCTCCCTACTTTTATATTCAATCCCCTTCGCTATGAAGGCCAGCATCCCATTCGCCTTCCTGACCACCTGCTGCACCTGCAGGCTGGGTTTTTGCGACTCATGCACAAGGACCCCGAGGTCCCTCTGCACCGTCGCCTGCTGCAGTTTTTCGCCCCGTAAGTAATAGTCCTTCCTACCATTCCTCCTACCAAAGTGGACCACCTCACACTTGCCAACATTAAATTCCATTTGCCATTTCCTGGCCCATTCGCCCAGCCTATCTAGATCCTTCTGCAGACTCTCCACACCCTCCTCACAATTTGCCTTTCCCCCAATCTTGGTGTCATCAGCAAATTTCGACACCCTGCACTCGGTTCCCTCCTCCAGATCATCTATATAAATGGTAAAAAGCTGAGGCCCCAGCACCGACCCCTGGGGCACCCCACTAGTCACCAACCGCCAATCCGAATAGCACCCATTGACCCCCACTCTCTGCCTCCTATTTGGTAAGGATTGTAAGGATTGCTAAGTCGGTAAGGATTGTTAAGAAGGTGCGTCAGCTTTTATTGGCGGAGGGATCGAGTTTCGGAGCCATGGTGCAGCTGTACAAAACTCTGGTGTGGGATCTTGCTGTGTGCAGGCGGGTTACGACAGTGACTACGCTCCACCAGCACGTCGCGGATAGCCCCTCAGTGGCGGGTGTTGAGCGCGATACACACCCAAGGGTCGGGGGGCTCTGAATTCTCTGACTTGGTACTCCCTTCTGCAAAACCCTTCCCAGCCCGACTCACTACAACTTCTCAAACACAGTCAAAAAGGCAGTGAAGAGAGGGAATCTGTGGGTGGGGAGCAGAGGCAGTGGGTGGTCAGATCATTTGGAAATAGTTACTGGGGTGTCCAGTCATCGAGGTGACTGCAGACCCCAGAGATAGATGTTAGAAATGTCAGATGTTTCCTGTGACAGGCTCCCCTTGAGACAGAAGGTTTACACGAGTAAACACGAGTTTACACGAGTGTCACCCTCCCCCCTCCCCCCCCTGACCAGTGGAACGCATACATAGGAACAGTGCTGTCAGCGTACACTCACACCGCCCTAAGTCAGTCCCAAATGGTCAGGCTTAAATTCCCCTCCGAACACCTCCCCCCACACACACACACACACACACTCTCTCAGACAAAATGTCACAGAGGCAACTGAGCCCAAGCACAGCCCTGGCTAACTCATGGGGCGGCGCGGTAGGTTAGCACTGCTGCCTCACGGCGCCAGAGACCCGGGTTCGATACTCGGCTCACTGTCTGTGTGGAGGCTGCGTGTTCTCCCCGTGTCCGCGTGGGTTTCCTCCAGGTGCTCCAGTTTCCTCCCACAGGTCACTCCACAGCTACACAGCCAAACCTGCACATCTTTGGACACTAAGGGGCAATTTAGCATGGCCAATCCACCTAACCTGCATATCTTTGGACACTCAGGTGCAATTTAGCATGGCCAATCCACCTAACCTGCACATCTTTGGACACTAAGGGGCAATTTAGCATGGCCAATCCACCTAACCCACATATCTTTGGACACTAAGGGGCAATTTAGCATGGCCAATCCACCTAACCTGCACATCTTTGGACACGAAGGGACAATTGAGCATGACCAATCCACCTAACCTGCACATCTTTGGACACTAAGGGACAATTTAGCATGGCCAATCCACCTAACCTACACATCTTTGGACACTAAGGGGCAATTTAGCATGGGCGGCACGGTAGCACAGTGGTTAGCACTGCTGCTTCACAGCTCCAGGGTCCTGGGTTCGATTCCCGGCTCGGGTCACTGCCTGTGTGGAGTTTGCACATTCTCCTCGTGTCTGCGTGGGTTTTCTCCGGGTGCTCCGGTTTCCTCCCACAGTCCAAAGATGTGCGGGTTAGGTTCATTGGCTATGCTAAAATTGCCCCTTAGTGTCCTGGGATGTGTAG
The DNA here is from genome assembly GCA_037974335.1 of Prionace glauca. Classification (NCBI taxonomy): domain Eukaryota; kingdom Metazoa; phylum Chordata; class Chondrichthyes; order Carcharhiniformes; family Carcharhinidae; genus Prionace; species Prionace glauca. The sequence continues at coordinate 17,936,886 of CM075751.1, read as the reverse complement.
GTTAGAGGGATTAGCAGGTAAATGTGTAGGGATATGGGGATAGGGTCTGGGTGGGATTGTGTTCGGTGCAGACTCGATGGGCCGAAGGGCCTGTTTCTGCACTGTAGGGTTCTATATGTTCTATATGGTTCTATATGTAATCCACCTAACCTACACATCTTTGGACACTAAGGGACAATTTAACATGACCAATCCATCTAACCTGCACATCTTTGGACACTAAGGGACAATTTAGCAGGCCAATCCACCTAACCTACACATCTTTGGACACTAAGGGGCAATTTAGTATGGCCAATCCACCTAACCTGCGCATCTTTGCAGTGTGGGTGGAAATCGGAACATCCGGAGGAAACCCACGCAGACACGGGGAGAAGGTGCAGTCTCCACACAGACAGTGACCCGAGCCGGGAATCGAACCCAGGTCCCTGTTGCTGTGAGGCAGCAGTGCCAACCCACTGTGCCAGTGTACCAGCCATGTGGCCATGCCTCCAACTTCCTGGGGCCCCCACACTCTGGAAATGCCATCCCTACACCCACTCCAGTGGTTAACCCCGAGATGCCCTTGATAAGTGGCTGTCCGAACCACTACGTTACCCCAAGGGCAGTGAGAGATGGGCAATGAATAAGAAATCAGAGGTTAACATCTTTGAGATCAGTGTTGTTGATTCTTCCCTCCATACTGCCAACTCTCACCAGAACATGGTCCCATCCTGCCGTGTCTGTGTCTGTGTGTGTGTGTCTGTCAGTTCATAGTGCTGAGGAAGTTGTGTAGACGGATATTCGATGTACATCAGGATGTGTGTGTGTGTGTATGTGTGTTGGGGGGGGCTGGGGGGGGGGGCTGATGGCGTCACTGGGAGATACAGGAAGCCAGACCCAGATGCACATGACTATGACACACACCCACGCACTCTCACTCACACCCACGGAAAGCCACAGCACCCGGGCTCCAAATAAAGACGTGTCGCCGTGCCAATTGTCTGGCCTCGTGGGGAGAGGGTAGGCTGCCCACGCCAGCCTTAGCAAGTGCCCAATGGAATTAGTGGGGGCGGGGGGTTTGTCAGTGGTAAACCCACAGCCACTTTCACAAGAAGCACATTTGTGAGTCTTAGTTAAACTGGAATGACACATTCATTGGCCCATTCTCCCACCACCCCTACCTCCCGTCATTCGCATCACATCCCCCTCACATCCAAGGATGTGCGGGTTAGGTGGATTGGTCATGCTAAATTGTCCCTTAGTGTCCAAAGATGTGTAGGTTAGGTGGATTGGCCATGCTAAATTGTCCCTTAGTGTCCAAAGATGTGCAGGTTAGGTGGATTGGCCATGCTAAATTGCCCCTTAGTGTCCAAAGCTGTGTAGGTTAGGTGGATTGGCCATGCTAAATTGTCCCTTAGTGTCCAAAGATGTGTGGGTTAGGTGGATTGGCCATGCTAAGTTGTCCCTTAGTGTCCAAAGATGTGCAGGTTAGGTGGATTGGCCATGCTAAATTGCTCCTTAGTGTCCAAAGATGTGTAGGTTAGGTGGATTGGCGATGCTAAATTGTCCCTTAGTGTCCAAAGATGTGTCGGTTAGGTGGATTGGCCATGCTAAATTGTCCCTTAGTGTCCAAAGATTTGTAGGTTAGATGGATTGGCCATGCTAAATTGCCCCTTAGTGTCCAAAGATGTGTAGGTTAGGTGGATTGGCCATGCTAAATTGCCCCTTAGTGTCCAAAGATGTGTCGGTTAGGTGGATTGGCCATGCTAAATTGTCCCTTAGTGTCCAAAGATTTGTAGGTTAGATGGATTGGCCATGCTAAATTGCCCCTTAGTGTCCAAAGATGTGTAGGTTAGGTGGATTGGCCATGCTAAATTGCCCCTTAGTGTCCAAAGATGTGTAGGTTAGGTGGATTGGCCATGCTAAATTGCCCCTTAGTGTCCAAAGATGTGCAGGTTAGGTGGATTGGCCATGCTAAATTGCCCCTTAGTGTCCAAAGATGTGCAGGGTAGGGGGGATTGGTCATGCTAAATTGTCCCTTAGTGTCCAAAGATGTGCAGGTTAGGTGGATTGGCCATGCTAAATTGCCCCTTAGTGTCCAAAGATGTGTGGGTTAGGTGGATTGGCCATGCTAAATTGTCCCTTAGTGTCCAAAGATGTGTAGGTTAGGGTGGATTGGCCATGCTAAATTGTCCCTTAGTGTCCAAAGATGTGTAGGTTAGGTGCCTGATTCTCCGTCAGTGTCAACCGAACAGGCACCGGAATGTGGTGACTTGGGGATTTTCGCAGTAATTGTTGTGTTAATGTGAGCCTTACTTGTGACACGAATGAAGAAAGATGCTCACCAATTCTAAGAGGTGGAGAGGGGAAGGATTGTTGTCAATGCTGACAGTGAAGGATAAATGTGAATGTGTTGGGATGGACGTTACTCTGCCGTCGATAAAGGGCAAAAGACGTTCCTTTGAGTAAAGCATAGATGATGTGATGGAGTTTAGAACATAGAACATAACAGCGCAGAACAGGCCCTTCGGCCCACGATGTTGCGCCGACCAGTTACAAAACAATGACCCACTAGCCTAAACCAATCCCTTTTCATCCATAAACCTATCCACAGATCTCTTAAACGCCCCCAAACTAGGTGCATTTACAACTGCAGCTGGCAGGGCATTCCAATCCCTCACCACCCTCTGGGTAAAGAACCTACCCCTGACATCAGTCCTGTAACTATCCCCCCTTAATTTAAAGTCGTGCCCCCTCGTGCTAGCTTTCTCCATCCTAGGAAAAATCCTGTCTAAACCTCTAATCATCTTATATGTTTCAATAAGGTCCCCTCTTAGCCGCCTTCTTTCCAGTGAAAACAACCCCAAATCTCTCAGTCTCTCCTCATAGGATCTCCCCTCCATACCAGGCAACATCCTGGTAAACCTCCTCTGCACCCTCTCCAAAGCCTCTACATCCTTCCTGTAATGTGGGGACCAGAACTGCACACAAAACTCCAAGTGCAGCCGTACCAGAGTAGTGTACAGTTGCATCATGACGCTGCGACTCCTAAATTCAATCCCCCTACCAATAAACGCCAAGACACCGTATGCCTTCTTAACAACCTTATCTACTTGATTCCCAACTTTCAGGGATCTATGTACACATACACCTAGATCCCTCTGCTCCTCCACACTATTCAAAGTCCTCCTGTTAGCCCTATACTCAACACATCTGTTATTCCTACCGAAATGAATTACCTCACACTTCTCCACATTAAACTCCATCCGCCACCTCTCGGCCCAGCTCTGCAACCTGTCTAAGTCTTCCTGCAAACTATGACACCCTTCCTCACAATCTACCACACCTCCGACTTTGGTGTCATCAGCAAATTTACTAATCCACCCAACTATACCCTCATCCAGATCATTAATAAAGATTACAAACAGCAGTTTTTAGGTTCTTTACCCAGAGGGTGGTGAGGGACTGGAATGCCCTGCCAGCTGCAGTTGTAAATGCACCTAGTTTGGGGGCGTTTAAGAGATCTGTGGATAGGTTTATGGATGAAAAGGGATTGGTTTAGGCTAGTGGGTAATTGTTTTGTAACTGGTCGGCGCAACATCGTGGGCCGAAGGGCCTGTTCTGCGCTGTAATGTTCTATGTTCTATGTTCAGTGGCCCCAAAACAGATCCCTGAGGCACACCACTCGTAACCGGACTCCATGACGAATATTTACCATCAACCACCCCCCTCTGTCACACGGTAGGTGAGTGGATGGGGGCCTATCTCTCACAGGCTGCCTCCCAGCTGCTGTGAGTCAGCGAGTGAGGCCTACCTCTCACCTCCTGCCCTCAGTTCCGGCTTAACGCAGCTGATCCGGCTGCAAACATCATTTTTCTCATCGGAATCCTGTCCTGTGGGCCCGTTTGTGTGTCTCTGACAGAGCAGCCACTGAATGATACCCCAGTTTGTGAACTGCGAGGTCAAATCTGTTCACAGGGAGAGGAAAGGAAACCTAACATAACATAGAACCCTACAGTGCAGAAACAGGCCCTTTGGCCCATCGAGTCTGCACCGAACACAATCCCACCCAGACCCTATCCCCATATCCCTACACATTTACCTGCTAATCCCTCTAACCTACACATCCCAGGACACTAAGGGGCAATTTTAGCATAGCCAATAAACCTAACCCGCACATCTTTGGACTGTGGGAGGAAACCGGAGCACCCGGAGAAAACCCACGCAGACACGGGGAGAATGTGCAAACTCCACACAGGCAGTGACCCGAGCCGGGAATCGAACCCAGGACCCTGGAGCTGTGAAGCAGCAGTGCTAACCCACTGTGCTACCGTGCCGCCCAATAAATCTCCAAACCCAATGCATCTTCAGGCAGAGGATTCAGATCACGGACCACGCTGTCACAGTGCGAACCTCTGTGCCATCCTGGTTCGATCTTTAACCCCCACCACCAGCCATCAATAATCTGAGGTTATTATCACACGGCCAGTTTGCAGTCAATTGGCTCTTAAGATTGGAGGCCTCACCTTGCCGAGAAAGCACACACTTTTGAATACGGATTGGCTGTAACCATAAGACCGTAGGATAAAGGAACAGAATGAGGCCATTCGGCCCATCTGCTTCATGGCTCCATTTCTCAACTCCACTCTCTTGCCTGTTTCCCAGAACCTTTGCCCCCCCCCCCCAATCAATAACCTATCTATCTCTATCTTAAATGTAGGTGACGCGGCGGCACAGTGGGTTAGTACTGCTGCCTCACGGCACCTCGTTTCAATTTCGGGTTTGGGACACCGGTCTGTGTGGATGGAGTCTGCACATTCTCGCCGTGTCTGCGTGGGTTTCCTCCGGGTGCTCCAGTTTCCTCCCACAGTCCGAAAGACGTGCTCGTTCGGGGCTAAATTCTCCCTCAGTGGAACCCGAACAGGAGTGTGGGGGGCGAGGGGATGTTCACAGTAACTCCATTGCAGTGTTAATGTAAGCCTACTTGTGTTACTAATAAATAAATTTACAGTTAATTACGCGCAGTGACCCGGCCTCCTCTGTGGCAATGAGTTCCACAGATTTCCCAAACCTTCTGGCTGAAGAAATTCCTCCTCGTTTATTGGTAGGGGGATTGAATTTAGGAGTCGCAGCGTCATGATGCAACTGTACACAACTCTGGTGCGGCCGCACTTGGAGTTTTGTGTGCAGTTCTGGTCCCCACATTACAGGAAGGATGTGGAGGCTTTGGAGAGGGTGCAGAGGAGGTTTACCAGGATGTTGCCTGGTATGGAGGGGAGATCCTATGAGGAGAGATTGAGAGATTTGGGGTTGTTTTCGCTGGAAAGAAGGCGGCTAAGAGGGGATCTTATTGAAACATATAAGATGATTAGAGGTTTAGACAGGGTAGATAGTGATAGCCTTTTTCCTAGGATGGAGAAAGCTAGCACGAGGGGGCACGACTTTAAATTAAGGGGGGGTAGTTATAGGACTGATGTCAGGGGTAGGTTCTTTACCCAGAGGGTGGTGAGGGACTGGAATGCCCTGCCAGCTGCAGTTGTAAATGCGCCTAGTTTGGGGGCGTTTAAGAGATCTGTGGATAGGTTTATGGACGAAAAGGGATTGGTTTAGGCTAGTGGGTCATTGTTTTGTAACTGGTCGGCGCAACATCGTGGGCCGAAGGGCCTGTTCTGCGCTGTAATGTTCTATGTTCTATGTTCATCTCGGTTCTAAAGGGTTGACGTATTTGGAGGCTGTGCCCTCGGATCTGAGTCTCTCCGACTAATGGAAACATCTTCCCCACGTCTACTCTATCCAGGGCCTCTCAGTATTCTGGAAGTTTCAATAAGACCCCCCCTATTCCTTCTAAACTCCATCGAGACCCAGAGTCCTCAAACGCTCCTCATCGTCAAGCCTTTCATTCCTGGGATCACTCTGGTGAACCACCTCCAGACCCTCTCCAAGGGTCCTTCCTTCGATGCAGGGTTCAAAATTGCTCCCAATATTCCGAATGTGGTCCAACCATTCCCCTCTTCCCCCAGATCAGCTGTTCTCAACCTCACTTGCTCATACACAGTACAACAACTGCAGTTTTATCCAGGATGAACATAAGAACATAAGAAATAGGAGCAGGAGTAGGCCATCTAGCCCTTCGAGCCTGCCCCGCCATTCAATAAGATCATGGCTGATCTGTCGTGGCTCAGTTCCACTTTCCTGCCCTTTCCCCATAACCCTTAATCCCCTCTCTTATCAAAAACCCATCAACCCGCGTCTTAAAAATATTTAGCGAGGCAGCCTCCACCACTTCAACGGGCAGAGAATTCCAGAGATTCACCACCCTTTGAGTGAAGAAGTTCCTCCTCAACTCTGTTCTAAACCGCCTCCCCTTTAGAATAGAAATAGCAATGACTGAGCAGATCCAATGCAGAACATGTCCCTGTCTACATCAAAGGGTATGGGTGGAAAGGGTCGAGAGCTTCAAGTTTCCTGGTGTCCAGATCACCAACAACCTGTCCTGGTTCCCCCCATGCTGACACTACAGTCAAGAAAGCCCCACCAATCTCTCTACTTTCTGAGGAGAGTAAGGAAATTTGGCATGTCCGCTACAACTCTCACCAACTTTTACAGATGCCCCACAGAAAGCATTCTTTCTGGTTGTATCACAGCTCGGTCTGGGCTCCTGCTCTGCCCAAGATCACAAGGAACTACAAGGAGTTCATGAATGTAGCCCCAATCCATCACTCAAACCAGCCTCCCATCCATTGACTCTGTCTACACTTCCCACTGCCTCGGGAAAAGCAGCCAGTATAATCAAGGACCCCACACACCCCGGACATTCTCTCTTCCACCTTCTTCAGTCAGGAAAAAGATACAGAAGTCTGTGGACACATACCAACTGACTCAAGAACAGCTCCTTCCCTGCTGCCATCAGACTTTTGAATGGACCTACCTCGCATTAAGTTGATCTTTCTCTACACCCTAGTGATGACTGTAATACTACATTCTGTACCCTCTCCTTTCCTACTCCCTGATGTACTCTATGAACGGTATGTTTTCTCTGAAGAGTGTGCAAGAAACATACTTTTCACTGTATCCCAGTACACGTGACAATAATAAATCAAACAATACTTTTCACTGTATCCCAATACACGTGACAATAATAAATCAAACAATTCTTTTCACTGTATCCCAGTACACGTGACAATAATAAATCAAACAATACTTTTCACTGTATCCCAGTACACGTGACAATAATAAATCAAACAATACTTTTCACTGTATCCCAGTACACGTGACAATAATAAATCAAACAATACTTTTCACTGTATCCCAGTACACATGACAATAATAAATCAAACAATACTTTTCACTGTGTCCCAATACACGTGACAATAATAAATCAAACAATACTTTTCACTGTATCCCAGTACACGTGACAATAATAAATCAAACAATACTTTTCACTGTATCCCAGTACACGTGACAATAATAAATCAAACAATACTTTTCACTGTATCCCAGTACACGTGACAATAATAAATCAAACAATACTTTTCACTGTATCCCAGTACACGGGACAATAATAAATCAAACAATACTTTTCACTGTATCCCAATACACGTGACAATAAGAACATAAGAACATAAGAAATAGGAGCAGGAGTAGGCCATCTGGCCCTTCGAGCCTGCCCCGCCATTCAATAAGATCATGGCTGATCTGTCGTGGCTCAGCTCCACCTTCCCGTCCTCTCCCCATAACCCTTAATCCCTTCTCTTATCAAAAACCCATCAACCCGCTTCTTAAAAATATTTAGCGAGGCAGCCTCCACCACTTCAACGGGCAGAGAATTCCAGAGATTCACCACCCTTTGAGTGAAGAAGTTCCTCTTCAACTCTGTTCTAAACTGCCTCCCCTTTATCTTGAGGCTGTGCCCCCTAGTCCTCGTGTCTTTTTTGAGCGGGAAGAGTCTCTCCACCTCTATCCTATCCATCCCATTCATCATCTTATACGTCTCAATGAGATCTCCCCTCATTCTTCTAAACTCTAACGAGTACAAGCCTAGTTTATTCAGCCTCTCCTCATAGCTCAATCCCCTCAACTCCGGTATCAGCCTAGTAAACCTCCTCTGCACTCCCTCCAGGGCCAAAATATCCTTACGCAGGTGCGGCGCCCAAAACTGCACACAGTACTCCAGCTGCGGCCTCACCAATGCCCTATACAGCTGCAGCAAGACCTCCCTACTTTTATATTCAATCCCCCTCGCTATGAAGGCCAGCATCCCATTCGCCTTCCTGACCACCTGCTGCACCTGCAAGCTGGGTTTTTGCGACTCATGCACAAGGACCCCGAGGTCCCTCTGCACCGTCGCCTGCTGCAGTTTTTCGCCACGTAAGTAATAGTCCTTCCTACCATTCCTCCTACCAAAGTGGACCACCTCACACTTGCCAACATTAAATTCCATTTGCCATTTCCTGGCCCATTCGCCCAGCCTGTCTAGTTCCTTCTGCAGACTCTCCACACCCTCCTCACAATTTGCCTTTCCCCCAATCTTGGTGTCATCAGCAAATTTCGACACCCTGCACTCGGTTCCCTCCTCCAGATCATCTATATAAATGGTAAATAGCTGAGGCCCCAGCACCGACCCCTGGGGCACCCCACTAGTCACCAACCGCCAATCCGAATAGCATCCATTGACCCCCACTCTCTGCCTCCTATTTGACAACCAATCCTCTATCCACGCTAACACCCTACCCCCAACTCCATGTCCCCTGACCTTCTGCAATAACCTCTTGTGAGGTACCTTGTCAAACGCCTTCTGAAAATCCAGAAAGACCACATCCACCGGCTCTCCTCTATCCACTGCCCTAGACACATCCTCATAGAACTCCAGTAAATTTGTCAGACACGATTTCCCATATTTAATGAAATAATAAATCAAACAATACTTTTCACTGTATCCCAGTACACGTGACAATAATAAATCAAACAATACTTTTCACTGTATCCCAGTACACGTGACAATAAATCAAACAATACTTTTCACTGTATCTCTCTTTCCTAATTGGAGTGGTGAATTCCCATCATGCCTCTCTCTTTTCTAATTGGCGTGGTCAGTTCCCATCATGCCTCTCTCTTTTCTGATTGGAGTGGTGAATTCCCATCATGCCTCTCTCTTTTCTAATTGGCGTGGTCAGTTCCCATCATGCCTCTCTCTTTTCTGATTGGAGTGGTGAATTCCCATCATGCCTCTCTCTTTTCTAATTGGCGTGGTCAGTTCCCATCATGCCTCTCTCTTTCCTAATTGGAGTGGTGAATTCCCATCATGCCTCTCTCTTTTCTGATTGGCGAGGTCAGTTCCCATCATGCCTCTCTCTTTTCTAATTGGCGTGGTCAGTTCCCATCATGCCTCTTTCTTTTCGAACTGGTACAGTCGGTGCCCATCGTGCTTCTCTCGTTCCATGGTGCCTCTCCCTGTACCATTGCTGAATCCGGGGCGAGCTTCAGTTCAGGGTGGGCTGGGGAGAGTTAAATCCCGTCTGCTGGAAGCTTCCTTCAGGCTTGGTCACAGTGTCTGGGGGAAGCAGACTGGGACAATGATTAGAGCAGACAGTCTGGCTGCTCCGATGGTGTGGGATGACAGGCAGCTCGAGGCCCTGTGGGGGAGGACATGGTTCATTTAGCTTCATCTCTCAGGACACAGAGAGCCAGTCAGATCCAAGGCCTGAGTCATCACATTGCTATCGGGTAGCGAACTGAGAATTCAGTCTGAATCCACGTCACACATAAGCTCAGGCAATAAGGAAGGGTCACAGCGCGGTAGATTCAAGGAGACTGAACCACCTCACCTCCTGATTAGCTTCTATCGTGGGAAATAATCGCGCCAATTAGAAAAGGGAGAGGCATGATGGGAAATAATTGTGCCAATTAGAAAAGAGAGAGGCATGATGGGAAATAATTGTGCCAATTAGAAAAGAGAGAGGTATGATGGGAAATAATCACACCAATTAGAAAAGGGAGAGGCATGATGGGAAATAATTGCGCCAATTAGAAAAGAGAGAGGCATGATGGGAAATAATTGTGCCAATTAGAAAAGAGAGAGGTATGATGGGAAATAATTGCACCAATTAGAAAAGGGAGAGGTATGATGGGAAATAATTGCGCCAATTAGAAAAGGGAGAGGCATGATGGGAAATAATTGCACCAATTAGAAAAGAGAGAGGCATGATGGGAAATAATTGTGCCAATTAGAAAAGAGAGAGGTATGATGGGAAATAATCACACCAATTAGAAAAGAGAGAGGCATGATGGGAAATAATTGTGCCAATTAGAATAGAGAGAGGTATGATGGGAAATAATCACACCAATTAGAAAAGAGAGAGGCATGATGGGAAATACTTACGCTAATGACAAAAAAACAGGCATGAAGGGAAATAATTGCGCCAATTAGAAAACAGAGAGGCATGATGGGAAATAATTGCGCCAATTAGAAAACAGAGAGGCATGATGGGAAATAATTGCGCCAATTAGCAAACAGAGAGGCATGATGGGAAATAATCGCGCCAATTAACAAAGAGAGAGGCATGATGGGAAATAATCGCGCCAATTAGGAAAGAGAGAGGCATGATGGGAAATAATCGTGCCAATTAGGAAACAGAGACATGATGGGAATTGGCACACTTCAGTTTGGTTCCGTGCGATTGGAGCCACATATACAAGTCAGGACGTATCCCCAGGATCCACCTGTTGATAACTTAGCCAGGAGTTAGTGCTTCTGGGCAATGAAAAAGTCATCTTACGTAACTGGAGTGCCAGGGCACCCTTGGGGAAGAGTGTAAGCCGGTTTCCATTCACTTCACGGCAGTGCCACACACACACACACACACACACACACACACTCCCTTGTGAAACTATAGACCAATCACGGGTGACAGTTCACTGTCGTTGCATCTCCCCAGGCCATTGCCAAGTAAGACCTTTCGCAATGGCCATTCCTGTGTTTGGGAGGCTCTCCCCGTCATCACTAACCCGAGTTCGGCTCTGCAACGTTGTTTGACGAAAGTTCAGACAACATCGAGAGTACCTGACAGATTATTGACAACTGAGTCCTCACTCACACCGTCTGAGTCATGAGCATTGGTTATTGTCTCCATGGAGACTGACCACTTTTAATTAGAAGCTCTGGTTCATAGCTGAAAGGGTGACAGGAATGGAGTTCTCATTTTAAGACTGTTACTGTAACAAAAAAATTAAAGGCGCTACTGACCAAACAAAGAAAATGACAGCACGGGAACAGGCCCTTCGGCCCTCCAAGCCTGTGCTAACCCTGCTGCCCGACTGAACTAAAACCCCCTCCCCTTCCAGGGCCCATATCCTCTATCCCCATCCTCTTCATGTATTTGTCAAGGTGCCCCTTCAAACTCACTATCATATCCTCTTCCACTCCCTCCCCCTGGCAGCGAGTTCCAGGCACCCACCACTCTCTGTGTAAAAAACCTTGCCTTGTACATCTCTTTAAACCTTGCCCCTCACACCTTAAACCTGTGCCCCCTGGTAATTAACGCTTCCACCGTGGGGAACAAGCTTCTGACTATTCATTCTGTCCCTCATAATCTTATAGACTTCGATCAGGTTTCCCCTCAACCTCCATCGCTCCAGTGAGAACAAACCGAGTTTCTCCAACCTCTCCTCGTAGCTAATGCCCTCCATACCAGGCAACACCCTGGTAAATCTTTTCTGTCCCCCCTCCACATCCTTCTGGTCGTGTAGCAACCAGAATTGAACACCATATTCCAAGTGCGGCCTAACTAAGGTTCTATAAAGCTGTAACATGACTTGCCAATTTTTAAACTCAGTGCCCCGGCCGATGAGGGCAAGCATTGCCATTTGCCTTCTTGACTACCTTCTCCACCTGCGTTGCCACTTTCCGTGACCTGTGTATCTGTACACCCAGATCCCTCTGCTTATCAATACTCTTAAGGGTTCTGCCATTTACTGTACATTTCCTATCTGTATTAGATCTTCCAAAATGCATTACCTCACATTTGTCTGGATTAAACTCCATCTGCCATCTCTCCGCCCAAGTCTCCAACTGATCTATATCCTGTTGTATCCTCCGATGGTACACTTCCTTTGTAGGCAACTTATATTAAACCACAAAGTAGAACATTCCATTTTATTTCTTAACAATACTAAAAACACACTTTGCAGATATGCTTGATACTGTTTATTCTATTTTCTCTGAACCAGTCTGAGTTGATCCTTAACTTCTAAGGATTTATTTTTGTTTCATTTTTCTTTCTCAGCCGAGAACCTTTTATTCTTAGAAATGTCTTCCACAGTGAAGTATAACCCTAACGCCCCCCCCCCCCACACCCCCCCAACTCTCACACGCCATCCCATGGAGATTCTAGATGGGTTTTTCAGCCCTCATTTGAACTCCTCATGGATTTGGTCTTTCCTAATCCGAGTGTAAGCTCCCACCGACATCCCTCTGCGGCGAGCCATAGCTGGCTACAACTGCTCTCCACTTCCTGGATTCTGATGGACTAATCTTGTCTGGAAGTCCGTCTTGGACCCTTTCACCTCCAAAGCAGCATGAATCACCTGGGCCTCATATCCAGGGAGGACTAGTTCATGAGCTATCCTTCAGACCTGAACCGCCTTCTATCTCAGAAGTAAGAAGACAGTCAAAAGTGATTACAACCTGACTTTCTTAGGACTTTGGGGATTCACAGTCTAGCCACTATTGACATGCAGGTTTGTTTACAACAGTTGAACCACCCCATTTGATGTGAAGGTCTTCTGGGGATGCTATTGGTCCAAATATAAATGCAAACCTTTTGTCTGCGCGTGTTTCCTCCAGATGCTCCGGTTTCCTCCCTCAGTCCAAAGATGTGCGGGCTAGGTTGATTGGCCATGCTAAAAATTGGAACAAAGAACAACACAGCACGGGAAACAGGCCCATCGGCCCAACGAGCCCGCGCCGCTGCCCCTAAGTGTCCTGAGATGTGCAGGTTAGAGGGATTAGCGGGTAAATATGCAGGGATATGGGGGTAGGGCCTGGGTGGGATTGTGGTTGGTGCAGACTCGATGGGCCGAATGGCCTCTTCTTCTATGTTTGTATTTGATACTGTTAGATATTTATTTGGGGAAGTGGTGTTAGACTTGAAGGAGGGGCACAGAATGATCCAACTATAAGAATTGGGGAGAGGGTGCCCGCAAGGGACTGAAGGCGGCACACGGGCAGAAGATAGGTTTTTTGGGGTGTATCTTGCACCTTCCTTGCCTTGTGCACCCATACCCACAGGTATGTTGGCACACTGAACAAGGCCAGCCTCTGTTGCCCCTCCTGAGTTGCCCCTTGAACTGAGAGTCTCACTTGGCCATTTTTCGGAGGGCAGTTGAGAGTCAACCACATTGCTGTGACTCTGGAGTCACATGTAGGCCAGACCGGGTAAGGATGGGAGATTTCCTTCCCTAAAGGATGTGAGTGAACCAGATGGGTTTTTCTGTCAAATGAGGAATTGCCGTTATGGTCACTGTTACTGAGATGCAAATCAGATTTGTTTATCTCCCTGGATTTCCAAGATCCAAGGTTGTGGATGGCATGGTGGCACAGTGGTTAGCACTGCTACCTCACAGTGCCAGGGACCTGGGTTCGATTCCAGCCTTGTGTGACTGTCTGTGCAGAGTCCAAAGGAAGCATTGGGATCCAGTGAAAAGTATTGTTTGATTTATTATTGTCACGTGTATTGGGATACAGTGAAAAGTATTGTTTGATTTATTATTGTCACGTGTATTGGGATACAGTGAAAAGTATTGTTTGATTTATTATTGTCCCGTGTACTGGGATACAGTGAAAAGTATTGTTTGATTTATTATTGTCACGTGTATTGGGATACAGTGAAAAGTATTGTTTGATTTATTATTGTCACGTGTACTGGGATACAGTGAAAAGTATTGTTTGATTTATTATTGTCACGTGTACTGGGATACAGTGAAAAGTATTGTTTGATTTATTATTGTCACGTGTACTGGGATACAGTGAAAAGTATTGTTTGATTTATTATTGTCACGTGTACTGGGATACAGTGAAAAGTATTGTTTGATTTATTATTGTCACGTGTACTGGGATACAGTGAAAAGTATTGTTTGATTTATTATTGTCACGTGTACTGGGATACAGTGAAAAGTATTGTTTGATTTATTATTGTCACATGTACTGGGATACAGTGAAAAGTATTGTTTGATTTATTATTGTCACGTGTATTGGGATACAGTGAAAAGTATTGTTTGATTTATTATTGTCACGTGTACTGGGACACAGTGAAAAGTATTGTTTGATTTATTATTGTCACGTGTATTGGGATACAGTGAAAAGTATTGTTTGATTTATTATTGTCACATGTACTGGGATACAGTGAAAAGTATTGTTTGATTTATTATTGTCACGTGTACTGGGACACAGTGAAAAGTATTGTTTGATTTATTATTGTCACGTGTACTGGGATACAGTGAAAAGTATTGTTTGATTTATTATTGTCACATGTACTGGGATACAGTGAAAAGTATTGTTTGATTTATTATTGTCACGTGTACTGGGATACAGTGAAAAGTATTGTTTGATTTATTATTGTCACGTGTACTGGGATACAGTGAAAAGTATTGTTTGATTTATTATTGTCACGTGTACTGGGATACAGTGAAAAGTATTGTTTGATTTATTATTGTCACGTGTATTGGGATACAGTGAAAAGTATTGTTTGATTTATTATTGTCACGTGTACTGGGACACAGTGAAAAGTATTGTTTGATTTATTATTGTCACGTGTATTGGGATACAGTGAAAAGTATTGTTTGATTTATTATTGTCACGTGTACTGGGACACAGTGAAAAGTATTGTTTGATTTATTATTGTCACGTGTATTGGGATACAGTGAAAAGTATTGTTTGATTTATTATTGTCCCGTGTACTGGGATACAGTGAAAAATATTGTTTGATTTATTATTGTCACGTGTATTGGGATACAGTGAAAAGTATTGTTTGATTTATTATTGTCACATGTATTGGGATACAGTGAAAAGTATTGTTTGATTTATTATTGTCACGTGTATTGGGATACAGTGAAAAGTATTGTTTGATTTATTATTGTCACGTGTACTGGGATACAGTGAAAAGTATTGTTTGATTTATTATTGTCACGTGTACTGGGATACAGTGAAAAGTATTGTTTGATTTATTATTGTCACATGTATTGGGATACAGTGAAAAGTATTGTTTGATTTATTATTGTCCTGTGTACTGGGATACAGTGAAAAGTATTGTTTGATTTATTATTGTCACGTGTACTGGGATACAGTGAAAAGTATTGTTTGATTTATTATTGTCACATGTATTGGGATACAGTGAAAAGTATTGTTTGATTTATTATTGTCACAGTGCAGAGATGTGGTTTTGAAAATGCATCACTCCAAGCACATGACAACCGGGTAATACTTTAATAACATTTCCCAGTTGTACGGTGAGTGTAAACGAGGTACGCCGGAGAGAATGATTCACTGAGAAGTTGTTGCCAAGGGTGACAAAAACAGTTCCAGGAGTTCCTGTAAGCAAAGGTTCCTCTTCTGACCAGAGATCAGTTTGGAGTTGATGTTATTGCCCTCTGTTTTCTTCCCGTTTGGGTAACGATGGAACCTGATATCATCACTGCGGTTCAGGGGAGCTGATACTCACAAGATTCGGAGAAAGAGGAAGTGTGGGGCTGGGGAGCTGATTAATACTTCACCTGACTAGATCTTGCTGCTCACGGGATACTTTTCACTGTATCCTCGTACATGTGACAATAATAAATCATCTCAAATGAAATCAAGTGGGCAGCACAGTGGGTTAGCACGGCTGCCTCACAGCGCCAGGGAGCCGAGTTCAATTCCCGGCTGGGGTCACTGTCTGTGTGGAGTCTGCACATTCTCCCCGTGTCTGCGTGGGTTTCCTCCGGGCGCTCCGGTTTCCTCCCACTGTCTGAGAGAGGTGCTAAATTCTCCCTCCGGCATTTTCACAGTAACGTCATTGCAGTGTTAATGTCAGCCTAACTCGTGATACAGATAAATGAACATTAGCTCACTTGAGCTTGAGTTCCGTGATGCAAGTTGATTTTTTTTTTCGTTAAAGACCTATTTTTGGAGCAGGCGCTTTGGTGAGATGATGCCATCGCTGGAGAGGGAGGGGCCCACATTATCTCGAGGGCGTCAACTTTGGCAGTTCAAGGCCCGTGGGGTTTTTTTTTTCATTGTTTTTCGAGCACCTTCCATCACGTCTCATTTTTTCCCATGTGACGTCAAACTGCGTCAGCTGAAAAGGAAGATTTCACATTTCCTCAGTGGCATCCTCGGCTGGGTGGGGTGGGAGACCTCACCGGTCGAACTCCTACACAGAACTGCCAACCTCCAAGGCACAGCAAGATCCCAGGAATGGTCACAAAGTTGGCTTCAGGTGTTGCTCGAGGGGCAAGATCCCTTTTACTTGGCACGTGGCATGCTTGCCTTCATCGGCATGGAGTCCAAGGTTTGGTAGATCTCTCTCGGCTCGATCAAACCTCGGGTGGGCCGCGTTTGGAGTGCTGAGCGCAGTTCTGGTCGCCACACTGTCTGAAGGGCGTGCGAGCGAAAAGTTCACCAGGATGTGGCTAAAAATAACCAAGAATCCCTACAGTGACAGAAGGCCCATTGAGTCTGCACCGACCACAATCCTACCCAGGCCCCATTCCCGAAACTCCATATATTTACCCGAGCTAAATCTCCCCCCCCCTCCCCCCAACACTGGGTCAATTTAGCATAGAACATAGAACATTACAGCGCAGAACAGGCCCTTCGGCCCACGATGTTGCGCTGACCAGTTACAAAACAATGACCCACTAGCCTAAACCAATCCCTTTTCGTCCATAAACCTATCCACAGATCTCTTAAACGCCCCCAAACTAGGAGCATTTACAACTGCAGCTGGCAGGGCATTCCAGTCCCTCACCACCCTCTGGGTAAAGAACCTACCCCTGACATCCATCCTATAACTACCCCCCCTTAATTTAAAGTCGTGCCCCCTCATGCTAGCTTTCTCCATCCTAGGAAAAAGACTATCACTGTCTACCCTGTCTAAACCTCTAATCATCTTATATGTTTCAATGAGATCCCCTCTTAGCCGCCTTCTTTCCAGCGAAAACAACCCCAAATCTCTCAGCCTCTCCTCATAGGATCTCCCCTCCATACCAGGCAACATCCTGGTAAACCTCCTCTGCACCCTCTCCAAAGCCTCTACATCCTTCCTGTAATGTGGGGACCAGAACTGCACACAAAACTCCAAGTGTGGCCGTGCCAGAGATGTGTACAGTTGCATCATGATGCTGCGACTCCTAAATTCATGGCCACTCAACCTAACAATCTTCGGACTGTGGGAGGAAACCCACACAGTTACGGGGAGAATGTGCAGCCTCCAACACAAACCCAAGCCGAGAATCGAACCCAGGTCCCTGGCGCAGTGAGTCACTTTCCAGACTTGGAGCCTGTGACAGTGCAGCACTCCCACCACATCAGCCCGAGAGTTTACGCTTTGGCCTCCAGGACAGAGGGGGCGCACTTGACCTTCTGAGGGAGAGGTGAACACGCTCCCTGACCCTGGGGTCACGGCCGGTTGGATTAGAACACCAAGCATGGGGGAACTTGCATAATACGGGGTTTCTGTTTGAGTAGCTCTCTCAAAGCCAGTTAGTATAATGTGTTCTGATTTTGGAGCCTTAATTCTCCTCGTCCCTCAAACCACAACACACTGGGGGTTTGCCGTTGACCAAAAACTGAACTGGGAGCCCGTCATAGCAATACTGCAGTTACCAGAACAGGTCAGAGGCTGGGAATCCTGCGGAGAGTAACTCACCTCCTGACTCCCCCCAAAGCCTGTCCCCCATCTACAAGGCACAAGTCAGGAGTGTGATGGAATACTCCCCACTTGCCTGGATGGGTGCAGCTCCCAACAACACTCAAGGAACTCGACACCATCCAGGACAAAGCAGCCCCGCTTGATTGGCCCCCCATCCACAAACATTCACTCCCTCCACCACCGACACTCAGTAGCAGCAGTGTGTACCATCTACAAGATGCACTGCAGCAACTCATCCTTAGACAGCACCTTCCAAACCCACAACCTCTACCATCTAGAAGGACAAGGGCAGCAGATACATGGGGAACACCACCACCTGCAAGTTCCCCTCTGAGCCACTCACCATCCTGACTTGAAAATATATCGGCTGTTCCTTCACTGTCACTGGGTCAAAATCCTGGAACTCCCTCCCTAACAGCACTGTGGGTGTACCTACACCACATGGACTGACCGATGTCCAATAACAAACCTGGAACTCCCTCCCTAACAGCACTGTGGGTGTACCTACACCACACGGACTGACTGATGTCCAATAACAATCCTGGAACTCCCTCCCTAACAGCACTGTGGGTGTACCTACACCACACAGACTGACTGATGTCCAATAACAATCCTGGAACTCCCTCCCTAACAGCACTGTGGGTGTACCTACACCACACGGACTGACTGATGTCCAATAACAATCCTGGATCTCCCTCCCTAACAGCACTGTGGGTGTACCTACACAACACGGACTGACTGATGTCCAATAACAATCCTGGAACTCCCTCCCTAACAGCACTGTGGGTGTACCTACACCACACGGACTGACTGATGTCCAATAACAATCCTGGAATTCCCTCCCTAACAGCACTGTGGGTGTACCTACACCACATGGACTGACTGATGTCCAATAACAATCCTGGAACTCCCTCCCTAACAGCACTGTGGGTGTACCTACACCACACGGACTGACTGATGTCCAATAACAATCCTGGAACTCCCTCCCTAACAGCACTGTGGGTGTACCTACACCACACGGACTGACTGATGTCCAATAACAATCCTGGATCTCCCTCCCTAACAGCACTGTGGGTGTACCTACACCACATGGACTGACTGATGTCCAATAACAATCCTGGAACTCCCTCCCTAACAGCACTGTGGGTGTACCTACACCACACGGACTGACTGATGTCCAATAACAATCCTGGAACTCCCTCCCTAACAGCACTGTGGGTGTACCTACACCACACGGACTGACTGATGTCCAATAACAATCCTGGAACTCCCACCCTAACAGCACTGTGGGTGTACCTACACCACACGGACTGACTGATGTCCAATAACAATCCTGGAACTCCCTCCCTAACAGCACTGTGGGTGTACCGACACCACACGGGTTCAAGATGGCAGCTCACCCAACACCTTCTCAAGGGGCAATTAGGGATGGGCAATAAATGCTGAGCCTGGGCAACGACACCCACATTTTTTAAATTCATATTTCGGTAGATTGATCATGCTAAAATTGCCCCTTAGTGTCCCTGTTTCCTTCGTGTAGCGTAGAGGGATGAGAGGGTAAAATATATGGAGATAAGGGGTTAGAGCCTGGGTGGGATTGTGGTCAGTACAGACGTGATGGGCCGAATGGCCTCTTTCTGCACTGTACGGTTTCTATGATTTCTGGGATTCGTGGGACATGGGCGTCACTGACTGGGCCCAGTATTTATTGCCCATCCCTAGTTGCCCTTGAAGGGCAGTTGAGAGTCAACCACATTGCTGTGGCTCTGGAGTCACATGTAGGCCAGACCGGGGTAAGGACAGCAGATTTCCTTCCCTAAAGGGAACCGGATGGGTTTTTCCCACAATGGTTTCATCAGGAGATTCTTAATTCCAGATTTTTTTTTGTATTGAATTCAAATTCCACCATCTGGGATTCGAACCCGGGGTCCCCAGGAGCATTAGCTGAGTTTCTGGATTAATAGTCCAGTGATAATACCGCGAGGCCATCGAAATGAAAAGTTCTGGTCAATTTCCCTCTGACTGATTGATGGTAAGTATTCGTCATGGAGTTCGGTTACGAGTGGTGTGCCTCAGGGATCTGTTTTGGGGCCACTGCTGTTTGTAATCTTTATTAATGATCTGGATGAGGGTATAGTTGGGTGGATTAGTAAGTTTGCTGATGACACCAAAGTCGGAGGTGTGGTAGATTGTGAGGAAGGGTGTCATAGTTTGCAGGGTGACTTAGAAAGGTTGCAGAGCTGGGCTGAGAGGTGGCGGATGGAGTTTAATGTGGAGAAGTGTGAGGTAATTCATTTCGGTAGGAATAACAGATGTGTCGAGTATAGGGCTAACGGGAGGACTTTGAATAGTGTGGAGGAGCAGAGGGATCTAGGTGTATGTGTACATAGATCCCTGAAAGTTGGGAATCAAGTAGATAAGGTTGTTAAGAAGGCGTACGGTGTTTTGGCGTTTATTGGTAGGGGGATTGAATTTAGGAGTCGCAGCGTCATGATGCAACTGTACACAACTCTGGTGCGGCCGCACTTGGAGTACTGTGTGCAGTTCTGGTCCCCACATTACAGGAAGGATGTGGAGGCTTTGGAGAGGGTGCAGAGGAGGTTTACCAGGATGTTGCCTGGTATGGAGGGGTGGTCCTATGAGGAGAGGCTGAGGGATTTGGGGTTGTTTTCGCTGGAAAGAAGGCGGCTAAGAGGGGATCTCATTGAAACATATAAGATGATTAGAGGTTTAGACAGGGTAGATAGTGATAGCCTTTTTCCTCGGATGGAGAAAGCTAGCACGAGGGGGCACGATTTTAAATTAAGGGGGGGTAGTTATAGGACAGATGTCAGGGGTAGGTTCTTTACCCAGAGGGTGGTGAGGGACTGGAATGCCCTGCCAGCTGCAGTTGTAAATGAACCTAGTGTGGGGGCGTTTAAGAGATCTGTGGATAGGTTTATGGACGAAAAGGGATTGGTTTAGATTAGTGGGTCTTTGTTTTGTAACTGGTCGGCGCAACATCGTGGGCCGAAGGGCCTGTTCTGCACTGTAATGTTCTATGTTCTATGTTCTATGTTCTATGACCCTCTTGAGGGTGACATGGTGGCACGTTCTCCCCGTGTCTGCGTGGGTTTCCTCCGGGTGCTCTGGTTTCCTCCCACAGTCTGAAAGACGCGCTGGTTGTCGCAAAAACCCAGCTTGCAGGTGCAGCAGGTGGTCAGGAAGGCGAATGGGATGCTGGCCTTCATAGCGAGGGGGATTGAATATAAAAGTAGGGAGGTCTTGCTGCAGCTGTATAGGGCATTGGTGAGGCCGCAGCTGGACTACTGTGTGCAGTTTTGGGCGCCGCACCTGCGCAAAGATATTTTGGCCCTGGAGGGAGTGCAGAGGAGGTTTACTAGGCTGATACCGGAGTTGAGGGGGTTGAGCTATGAGGAGAGGCTGAATAAACTAGGCTTGTACTCGTTAGAGTTTAGAAGAATGAGGGGAGATCTCATTGAGACGTATCAGATGATGAATGGGATGGATAGGATAGAGGTGGAGAGACTCTTCCCGCTCAAAAAAGACAGTAGGACTAGGGGGCACAGCCTCAAGATAAAGGAGGGGCGGTTTAGAACAGAGTTGAGGAGGAAGTTCTTCACTCAAAGGGTGGTGAATCTCTGGAATTCTCTGCCCGTTGAAGTGGTGGAGGCTGCCTCGCTAAATATTTTTAAGAAACGGGTTGATGGGTTTTTGATAAGAGAAGGGATTAAGGGTTATGGGGAGAGGGCGGGAAAGTGGAGCTGAGCCACGACAGATCAGCCATGATCTTATTGAATGGCAGGGCAGGCTCGAAGGGCTAGATGGCCTACTCCTGCTCCTATTTCTTATGTTCTTAAATTCTCCCTCAGTGTAACCCGAACGGGTGCCAGAGTGTGGCAACTGGGGGATTTTCACAGTAACTTCATTGCAGTGTTAATGTAAGCCTACTTGTGACATGAGGAAGAAGCTGAATCTATTTATTAATGTATGGTGACCAGATATGGATACAATACTCTCGTTGAGGAGTAGCCAGGCATATTTTGAACCAGTTGTGGGAGATTTTGAGTAGCACGGTGGTCAGCACTGTTGCTTCACAGCTCGAGGGATCCGGGTTCGATTCCCAGCCTCGGAGTCACTGTCTGTGTGGAGTTTGCACATTCTCCCCGTGTCTGCGTGGGTTTCCTCTGGGTTCTCCGGTTTCCTCCCACAGTCCAAAGATGTGCGGGTTCGGTTGATTGGCCGTGCGAAGAAATTGCCCCTTAGTGTCCTGGGATGTGGGGATGAGTGGGTATAATAGGGCCTGGGTGGGATTGTGGCTGGTGCAGACTCAATGGGCTGAAGGGCCTCTTTCTGCACTGTAGGATTCTCTGTATACAAGCTCTGATTGAGGAATACGAGATCTGGATGCAATATTCTAACTGGGGCCGAATCAGAGATGGATGCAAGGGCGAACGGGAGGACTTTGAATAGTGTGGAGGAGCAGAGGGATCTAGGTGTATGTGTACATAAATCCCTGAAAGTTGGGAGTCAAGTAGATAAGGTTGTTAAGAAGGCATACGGTGTCTTGGTGTTTATTGGTAGGGGGATTGAATTTAGGAGTCGCAGCGTCATGATGCAACAGTACACATCTCTGGTGCGGCCGCACTTGGAGTACTGTGTGCAGTTCTGGTCCCCACATTACAGGAAGGATGTGGAGGCTTTGGAGAGGGTGCAGAGGAGGTTTACCAGGATGTTGCCTGGTATGGAGGGGAGATCCTATGAGGAGAGACTGAGAGATTTGGGGTTGTTTTCGCTGGAAAGAAGGCGGCTAAGAGGGGACCTCATTGAAACATATAAGATGATTAGAGGTTTAGACAGGGTAGATAGTGATAGCCTTTTTCCTAGGATGGAGAAAGCTAGCACGAGGGGGCACGACTTTAAATTAAGGGGGGGTAGTTATAGGACGGATGTCAGGGGTAGGTTCTTTACCCAGAGGGTGGTGAGGGACTGGAATGCCCTGCCAGCTGCAGTTGTAAATGCACCTAGTTTGGTGGCGTTTTAAGAGATCTGTGGATAGGTTTATGGACGAAAAGGGATTGGTTTAGGCTAGTGGGTCATTGTTTTGTAACTGGTCGGCGCAACATCGTGGGCCGAAGGGCCTGTTCTGCGCTGTAATGTTCTATGTTCTATCTATCTATAAATGCACCTAGTTTGGGGGCGTTTAAGAGATCTGTGGATAGGTTTATGGACGAAAAGGGATTGGTTTAGGCTAGTGGGTCATTGTTTTTGTAACTGGTCGGCGCAACATCGTGGGCCGAAGGGCCTGTTCTGCGCTGTAATGTTCTATGTTCTATCATTGCGGACTAACAAGCACTCTGTCTGGGAAGAAGTAATATTCCGCAGGTTTTATTTCATTCTTTGTACCAAACAGTTAACAGCTGAGTGAAAAGCAGTCCCGAAGTTTTTTTTTTGAAGGAATGACTCATGCAATCCAATCCGAATGTGAAGCAACAGTGTGCCTGCGAGTGTGTGTACTTTTAAACTCGTTGTGGGAGATTTTTGTCACTTGTCAAAGCGTCACCTCACGTTTCCCTCTTTTGGATGGCTTGTCAAAGGTTCGGAACAATACGTTCCATCCCCACACAGGCACAGTGATGACATCTCACCAGCGGAAAGACCAGCTCAGCTAGAGAGAGAGAGAGAGAGACAGAGAGAGAAGCTGAGGACTCAATTTTCCTGCCACAAGGCGTAACATTTCAACACCTCGCTGGCACATCGAGAAAGGCAAAGCTTTTATTTGTTCCATTGCACAACCTTCAAAGCCCATTTTCCAGCACTCTCAGTCCTCGTCTTTGAGTTCAAAGCCCTCGGCGATCTCACGTTAGTAAAAGCGAAACAAGGCGGGTGCTGGAATCTGTAACAAAAACAGAAAAATGCTGGGGGGAACATCTCAGCAGGTCTAACAGCGCTGTGGGTGTACCTACACCACACGGACTGACTGATGTCCAATAACAATCCTGGAACTCCCTCCCTAACAGCGCTGTGGGGGTACCTACACCACACGGACTGACTGATGTCCAATAACAATCCTGGAACTCCCTCTCTAACAGCACTGTGGGTGTACCTACACCACATGGACTGACTGATGCCCAATAACAGTCCTGGAACTCCCTCCCTAACAGCACTGTGGGTGTACCTACACCATACGGACTGACTGATGTCCAATAACAGTCCTGGAACTCCCTCCCTAACAGCACTGTGGGTGTACCTACACCACACGGACTGACTGATGTCCAATAACAATCCTGTTAGGGAGGGAGATCCAGGATTGTTATTGGACATCCGTGTGGTGTAGGTACACCCACAGTGCTGTTAGGGAGGGAGTTCCAGGATTGTTATTGGACATCAGTCAGTCCGTGTGGTGTAGGTACACTCACAGTGCTATTAGGGAGGGAGTTCCAGGATTGTTATTGGACATCAGTCAGTCCGTGTGGTGTAGGTACACCCACAGTGCTGTTAGGGAGGGAGTTCCAGGATTGTTATTGGACATCAGTCAGTCTGTGAGGTGTAGGTACACCCACTGTGCTGTTAGGGAGGGAGTTCCAGGATTGTTATTGGACATCAGTCAGTCCGTGTGGTGTAGGTACACTCACAGTGCTATTAGGGAGGGAGTTCCAGGATTGTTATTGGACATCAGTCAGTCCGTGTGGTGTAGGTACACTCACAGTGCTATTAGGGAGGGAGTTCCAGGATTGTTATTGGACATCAGTCAGTCCGTGAGGTGTAGGTACACCCACAGTGCTGTTAGAGAGGGAGTTCCAGGATTGTTATTGGACATCAGTCAGTCCGTGTGGTGTAGGTACACTCACAGTGCTATTAGGGAGGGAGTTCCAGGATTGTTATTGGACATCAGTCAGTCCGTGTGGTGTAGGTACACCCACAGTGCTGTTAGGGAGGGAGTTCCAGGATTGTTATTGGACATCAGTCAGTCCGTGTGGTGTAGGTACACCCACAGTGCTGTTAGAGAGGGAGTTCCAGGATTGTTATTGGACATCAGTCAGTCCGTGTGGTGTAGGTACACCCACAGTGCTGTTAGGGAGGGAGTTCCAGGATTGTTATTGGACATCAGTCA
Organism: Prionace glauca; assembly: GCA_037974335.1. Lineage (NCBI taxonomy): Eukaryota > Metazoa > Chordata > Chondrichthyes > Carcharhiniformes > Carcharhinidae > Prionace > Prionace glauca. Next base: position 17,911,890 of record CM075751.1, on the reverse strand, counting down.
GTCCGTGTGGCGTAGGTACACCCACAGTGCTGTTAGGGAGGGAGTTCCAGGATTGTTATTGGACATCAGTCAGTCCGTGTGGTGTAGGTACACTCACAGTGCTGTTAGGGAGGGAGTTCCAGGATTGTTATTGGACATCAGTCAGTCCGTGTGCTGTAGGTACACCCACAGTGCTGTTAGGGAGGGAGTTCCAGGATTGTTATTGGACATCAGTCAGTCCGTGTGGTGTAGGTACACTCACAGTGCTGTTAGGGAGGGAGTTCCAGGATTGTTATTGGACATCAGTCAGTCCGTGTGGTGTAGGTACACTCAGTGCTGTTCGGGAGGGAGTTCCAGGATTGTTATTGGACATCAGTCAGTCCGTGTGGTGTAGGTACACCCACAGTGCTGTTAGGGAGGGAGTTCCAGGATTGTTATTGGACATCAGTCAGTCCGTGTGGTGTAGGTACACCCACAGTGCTGTTAGAGAGGGAGTTCCAGGATTGTTATTGGACATCAGTCAGTCCGTGTGGTGTAGGTACACCCACAGTGCTGTTAGGGAGGGAGTTCCAGGATTGTTATTGGACATCAGTCAGTCCGTGTGGTGTAGGTACACCCACAGTGCTGTTAGGGAGGGAGTTCCAGGATTGTTATTGGACGTCAGTCAGTCCGTGTGGTGTAGGTACACCCACGGTGCTGTTAGGGAGGGAGTTCCAGGATTGTTATTGGACATCAGTCAGTCCGTGTGGTGTAGGTACACCCACAGTGCTGTTATTTATCATTTATATTAAGATTTGGATGAGAATATAGGGGGCATAGTTAATAAGTTTGTAGATGTTACCAAGATTGATGGCATCGGGGACAGTGGAGAAGGTTATCACCGATTTCAACGGGATTCTGATTAATTGGGCTAGTGGGCTGACGAAAGGCAGATGGAGTTTAATTTCGACACGTGCGAGGTGATGCATTTTGATAGTTCGAACCAGGGCAGGACTTACTCAGTTAATGGTAAGACGCTGGGGAGAGTTAGAGAACAAAGAGATCCAGGGGTACAGGTTCATAGCTCCTTGAAAGTGGAGTCACAGGTGGACAGAGTGGTGAAGAAGGCATTCGGCATCCTTGGTTTCATCGATCCGAATACAGGAGTTGGGTCGTCTTGTTGAAGTTGTACAAGACATTGGTAAGGCCACATTTGGAATACTGTGTACAGTTCTGGTCACCCTATTAGAGAAAGGATATTACTAAACTTTTCCCAATGGTCTGGGAGTCTAAAATTAAACGGCAGAGTTGAAAGTGAGAGGGGAGAGATACAAAAGTGTCCAGAGGGGCAAAGTATGTTAGGTGGATTGGCCATGCTAAATTGCCCCTTAGTGTCCAAAGATGTGCAGGTTAGGTGGATTGGCCATGCTAAATTGCTCCTTAGTGTCCAAAGATGTGTAGGTTAGGTGGATTGGCCATGTTAAATTGTCCCTTAGTGTCCAAAGATGTGTAGGTTAGGTGGATTGGCCATGCTAAATTGCCCCTTAGTGTCCAAAGATGTGCAGGTTAGGTGGATTGGCCATGCTAAATTGCCCCTTAGTGTCCAAAGATGTGCAGGTTAGGTGGATTGGCCATGCTAAATTGTCCCTTAGTGTCCAAAGATGTGCAGGTTAGGTGGATTGGCCATGCTAAATTGTCCCTTAGTGTCCAAAGATGTGTAGGTTAGGTGGATTGGTCATGCTAAATTGTCCCTTTGTGTTCAAAGATGTGTAGGTTAGGGTGGATTGGCCATGCTAAATTGCCCCTTAGTGTCCAAAGATGTTCAGGTTAGAGGGATTTGCCATGCTAAATTGTCCCTTAGTGTCCAAAGATGTGTAGGTTCGGTGGATTGGCCATGCTAAATTGTCCCTTAGTGTCCAAACATGTGTAGGTTAGGGTGGATTGGCCATGCTAAATTGTCCCTTAGTGTCCAAAGATGTGTAGGTTAGGTGGATTGGCCATGCTAAATTGTCCCTTAGTGTCCAAAGATGTGTAGGTTCGGTGGATTGGCCATGCTAAATTGCGCCTTAGTGTCAGGGGATCAGCAGGGTAAATGAGTGGGGTTACGGGGATAGGGCCTGGGTGAGATTGTGGTCAGTGCAAACTCGATGGGCCAACTAGCCTCTTTCTGCACTGGAGGGTTTCTGTTCTGGGCACCCAGTAAAAACTGGGTAGCATGGACAAGTTGTGCCGAAGGGCCTGTTTCCATGGTGTAAACCTCTGTGAGTGTGAGGAACTAGGGGCAGCGGGTTCATAGAATCCGTCCGGTGCAGAAGGAGGCCATTTGGCCCATTGAGTCTGCACTGAGCACAACCTCACTGAGGCCCTCTTCCCATAACCCCATAACGTTTACCCCAGCGAATTCCCCCTGACACGAATGAACAATTTAGCTTGGCCAGTCCACCTAACCTGCACATCCGCAGGAGGAAACCGGAGCACCCGGAGGAAACCCACGCAGACACGGGGAGAATGTGCAAACTCCACACAGACAGTGACCCAAGCCGGGAATCGAACCCGGCTCCCTGGCGCCGTGAGGCAGCAGCGCTAACCCACTGTGCCACCGCGCTGTACGGCTTGGAAGAGAGGCTGGAATCAATTGAAGTTAAACCTCAGCAAATGTAAATACTTCCAGTAAAAGCAGGAAGAAAATCAGCGGGGGGAATAACATGTCTTTTTTGTTTTAACATTGGAGGTGGTGTTGAATGACTTCCTTGTCACCTGGCGTGCTGGTAATGTTTTAAAAAAAGCTCGGGGAAGGCCAAGAAGCGTGAGTCAGGTGGGGATGTGCGGGGAGACTGAAAGGGAAAGCAGAACTTTGACTGGTTCCGATTTTGTCCTTGTGCTTTCTACCCCGACCACAACGTGACTGTGGGAATATCCGACAGTTCAGCACAAAAAAAAAGAGCTGAAACTGGGGCTATTTTAGCTTCTGACATCACTGGTACACGTCACAGAGCCTTAACAGGAACAATTCAGCTGGGTATTTCGAGAGAATCCACAGAATGGATCTTAGCTCAACGTCACACAAACCAGCTTCCCATCCATTAACACTGTCTCGGGAAAAGCAGCCGGCATAATCAAGGATCCCACACACCCCGGACATTCTCTCTTCCACCGGGAAAAAGATACAAAAGTCTGAGCTCAATTACAAACCCACTCAAGAACAGCTTCTTCCCTGCTGCTGTCAGACTTTTGAATGGACCTACCTCGCGTCAAGTTGATCTTTCTCTAGACCCGAGCTACGACTGTAACACTACATTCTGCACTCTCTCCTTTCCTTCTCTGTGAACGGTATGCTTTGTCTGCATAATGCACAAGAAACAATACTTTTCACTGTATCCCAGTACACGTGACAATAATAAATCAAACAATACTTTTCACTGTGTCCCAGTACATGTGACAATAATAAATCAAACAATACTTTTCACTGTATCCCAGTACAGGTGACAATAATAAATCAAACAATACTTTTCACTGTATCCCAGTACAGGTGACAATAATAAATCAAACAATACTTTTCACTGTATCCCAGTACATGTGACATTAATAAATCAAACAATACTTTTCACTGTATCCCAATACATGTGACAATAATAAATCAAACAATACTTTTCACTGTATCCCAATACACGTGACAATAATAAATCAAACAATACTTTTCACTGTATCCCAGTACACGTGACAATAATAAATCAAACAATACTTTTCACTGTATCCCAATACACGTGACAATAATAAATCAAACAATACTTTTCACTGTGTCCCAGTACATGTGACAATAATAAATCAAACAATACTTTTCACTGTATCCCAGTACACGTGACAATAATAAATCAAACAATACTTTTCACTGTATCCCAGTACATGTGACAATAATAAATCAAACAATACTTTTCACTGTATCCCAATACACGTGACAATAATAAATCAAATCAAAATCCCTAAAGTGCAGAAAGAGGCCTTTTGGCCCATTGAGTCTGCACATTCCCACCCAGGCCCCATCCCCATAACTCCAGGCATTTATCCTCGCTTTGATCCCCTGACCAACCAAGAACCTATCTATCTCTATCTTAAATGTGGGTGACACAGTGGCACAGTGGTTAGCACTGCTGCCTCACGGCACCAAGGACCCGGGTTCGATTCCCGGCTTGGATCACTGTCTATGTGGATTCTGTATGTTCTCCCCCTGTCTGTGAGGGTTTCCTCCCACAGTCCAAAAGATGTGCTGGTTAGGTGTTAAATTCTCCCTCAGTGTAACCCAAACAGGAATGTGGCAACTCGGGGATTTTCACAGTAACTTCATTGCAGTGTTAACGTAAGCCTACTTATGACTCATAAATAAATTTGAAGTTAAACACACTCAGTGACCCGGCCTCCTCTGTGGCAATGAATTCCACAGATTCCCCAAACCCTCTGGCTGTAGAAATTCTCCCTCATCTCGGTTCCCTTCACTCTGAGGCTGTGCCCCTCGGATCCGAGTCTCTCCGACTAATGGAAACATCTTCCCCACGTCCCCAGGGTCCCTCAGTAACCTGTAAGTTTCAATAATACCCCCCCCCACCTCTCATCCTTCTAGAATGAGGGGAGATCTCATTGAGACGTATAAGATGATGAATGGGATGGATAGGATAGAGGTGGAGAGACTCTTCCCGCTCAAAAAAGACAGTAGGACTAGAGGGCACAGCCTCAAGATAAAGGGGGGGCGGTTTAGAACAGAGTTGAGGAGGAACTTCTTCACTCAAAGGGTGGTGAATCTCTGGAATTCTCTGCCCGTTGAAGTGGTGGAGGCTGCCTCGCTAAATATTTTTAAGACGCGGGTTGATGGGTTTTTGATAAGAGAGGGGATTAAGGGTTATGGGGAGAGGGCGGGAAGGTGGAACTGAGTCACGACAGATCAGCCATGATCTTATTGAATGGCGGGGCAGGCTCGAAGGGCCAGATGGCCTACTCCTGCTCCTATTTCTTATGTTCTTATGTTCTTAAACTCTCATCCTTCCCATCGCGAGGTGACCAGAACTGCACACAATACTGTGGGCTGTGGTCTCACCAATACTTTGTACAACTCCAACAGAATCTCTTTGCTTGTTGGTTTGACTTGTGTGTATTGGGCGACAGTGAGAAATATTCTTATGCAGACAAAACACACCATTCATAGAGTACACAGGGGAAAAGAAAAGGAGAGGGTGCAGAATGTAGTGTTACAGTCATAGCTAGGGTGTAGAGAAAGATCAACTGAATGCAAGGTAGGTCCATTCAAAAGTCTGACGGCAGCAGGGAAGGAGCTGTTCTTGAGTCGGTCAGTACGTGACCTCAGACTTTTGTATCTTTTTCCCAATGGAAGAAGGTGGAAGAGAGAATGTCCGGGGTGTGTGGGATCCTGCTTTTCCTGAGGGAAGTGTAGACAGAGTCAATGGATGGGAGGCTGGTTTGTGTGATGTATTGGGCTACATTCACAATAGTTCCTTGCGGTCTTGGGCAGAGCAGGAGCCCATACCAAGCTGTGATACAACCAGAAAGAATGCTTTCTAATGTGCTATCATCTACATATAGTTGGGTGGATTAGTAAATTTGCTGATGACACCAAAGTCGGAGGTGTGGTAGATAGTGATGAAGGGTTGTCATAGTTTGCAGGAAGACTTAAACAGGTTGCAGAGCTGGGCCAAGAGGTGGCGGATGGAGTTTAATGTGGAGAAGTGTGAGGTAATTCACTTTGGTAGGAATAACAGATGTGTCGAGTATAGGGCTAACGGGAGGACTTTGAATAGTGTGGATGAGCAGAGGGATCTAGGTGTATGTGTACATAGATCCCTGAAACTTGGGAGTCAAGTAGATAAGGTTGTTAAGAAGGCATACGATGTCTTGGCGTTTATTGGTAGGGGGATTGAATTTAGGAGTCGCAGCGTCATGTTGCAACTGTACACAACTCTGGTGCGGCCGCACTTGGAGTACTGTGTGCAGTTCTGGTCCCCACATTACAGGAAGGATGTGGAGGCTTTGGAGAGGGTGCAGAGGAGGTTTACCAGGATGTTGCCTGGTATGGAGGGGAGATCCTATGAGGAGAGGCTAAGGGATTTGGGGTTGTTTTCGCTGGAAAGAAGGAGGCTAAGAAGGGATCTCATTGAAACATATAAGATGATTAGAGGTTTAGACAGGGTAGATAGTGATAGCCTTTTTCCTAGGATGGAGAAAGCTAGCACGAGGGGGAATGGCTTTAAATTAAGGGGGGGTAGTTATAGGACTGATGTCAGGGGTAGGTTCTTTACCCAGAGGGTGGTGAGGGACTGGAATGCCCTGCCAGCTGCAGTTGTAAATGCACCTAGTTTGGTGGCGTTTTAAGAGATCTGTGGATAGGTTTATGGATGAAAAGGGATTGGTTTAGGCTAGTGGGTCATTGTTTTGTAACTGGTCGGTGCAACATCGTGGGCCGAAGGGCCTGTTCTGCGCTGTAATGTTCTATGTTCTATACTCGATGCTGTGACTCTATATTCGACACTATACTGTGAGTGGTAAAACCAATGACCCATGTGTGTTCTTAACTGCTCTGCCTTCTTCAGGGATCAGTTTATTTATTCATGTCACAAGCAGGGTACATTCACACAGCGAGCAAAAGTTCCAAGGAAAGACTGCAACCAAACCAATGGTTCAAAAGCAACACCTCCAGAACCAGCTCCTCGAAGGAGTTTAGAGAAAGATTTGGGAGCCTAGATTCCATGCGGGCGGTGGAGCAACAGTGTGGTTTGCACTGCGGCCTCACAACACCGGAGATCCGGGTTCAATTCCAGGCCTGGGTTACTCCCGGTCTGCATGTCCTCCCCGTGTCTGCGTGGGTTTCCTCCAGGTACTCCGGTTTCCTCCCACAGTCTGAAAGATGTGTAGGTTAGGTGGATTGACCATGCTAAATTGCCCCTTAGTGTCCAAAGATGTGTAGGTTAGGTGGATTGGCCATGCTAAATTGTCCCTTAGTGTCCAAAGATGTGTAGGTTAGGTGGATTGGCCATGCTAAATTGTCCCTTAGTGTCCAAAGATGTGTAGGTTAGGTGGATTGGCCATGCTAAATTGCCTCTTAGTGTCCAAAGATGTGAAGGTTAGGTGGATTGGCCATGCTAAATTGCCCCTTAGTGTCCAAAGATGTGTAGGTTAGGCGGATTGACCATGGTAAATTGTCCCTTAGTGTCCAAAGATGTACAGGTTAGGTGGATTGGCCATGCTAAATTGTCTCTTAGTGTCCAAAGATGTGTAGGTTAGGTGGATTGGTCATTCTAAATTATCCCTTAGTGTCCAAAGATGTGTAGGTTAGGTGGATTGGCCATGCTAAATTGCCCCTTAGTGTCCAAAGATGTGCAGGTTAGGTGGATTGACCATGCTAAATTGTCCCTTAGTGTCCAAAGATGTGTATGTTAGGTGGATTGGCCATGCTAAATTGTCCCTTAGTGTCCAAAGATGTGTAGGTTTGGTGGATTGGCCATGCTAAATTGTCCCTTAGTGTCCAAAGATGTGCAGGTTAGGTGGATTGACCATGCTAAATTGTCCCTTAGTGTCCAAAGATGTGCAGGTTAGGTGGATTGGCCATGCTAAATTGTCCCTTAGTCTCCAAAGATGTGCAGGTTAGGGTGGATTGGCCATGCTAAATTGTCCCTTAGTGTCCAAAGATGTGTAGGTTAGGTGGATTGGCCATGCTAAATTGTCCCTTGGTGTCCAAAGATGTGTAGGTAGGGTGGATTGGCCACGCTAAATCCGCCTGGGGGGCTTAGCAGGGTAAATGAGGGTTATGGGGATTGGGCCTGTGTAGGATTGTGCTGGGTACAGATTTGATGGGCTGAATGGCCTCCTTCCACATTGTAATTTATTCCACGATTCTCCTCACACCTTGCCGATCTTTAATATTGTTGTGTTATTGAGGGGCAGGAAGTGTAGCATCCTGTAAACAAGAATAAAAGCAGCGCGTCAGACACTTCCTGAGATGTCCTCATTGCGATGTCATCTCACTCGCTTTGAGCAGTCAACAGCTGAAACCCAGCCCCTTCCCCCCACCCCCCACCCCACACACACACACACACACACACACACACAGCCGACTGTGCCAAGCTCCCCCTCGCTTATCTGACTCACTGACAACCCCCATTCCAGCTGCTCTGACATCAACTGGAATAAAACACCAGTCTTCGAAACTCAGATACCTCCCCGCAAGCCCCCCACCCCCACACCAAGAAAGTCCCCTACCCCCTACACGGGTTAAAATAATCACCTTCACCCTGCTGAGTGCGAGGTGGGGCACATGGGAAGAGGAGAAAAGAATGAGGGATTATTGAATGAATGGGAGGATGCCAGGAAGCTCAGAGGAACGCAGGGTTCTTGGGGCACTTATTCACAGAATACTCTCAGATGGCACAGTGGGTTAGCACTACTGCCTCACAGTGCCAGGGACCCGGGTTCCATTCCCGGCTTGGCTCACTGTCTGTGTGGAGCTGGCACGTTCTCCCCGTGTCTGTGTGGGTTTCCTCTGGGTGCTCCAGTGTCCAAAGATGTGTAGGTTAGGTGGATTGGCCATGCTAAATTGTCCCTTAGTGTCCAAAGATGTGCAGGTTAGGTGGATTGGCCATGCTAAATTGTCCCTTAGTGTCCAAAGATGTGTAGGTTAGGTGGATTGGCCATGCTAAATTGTCCCTTAGTGTCCAAAGATGTGCAGGTTAGGTGGATTGGCCATGCTAAATTGTCCCTTAGTGTCCAAAGATGTGTAGGTTAGGTGGATTGGCCATGCTAAATTGTCCCTTAGTGTCCAAAGATGTGTAGGTTAAGTGGATTGGCCATGCTAAATTGTCCCTTAGTGTCCAAAGAAGTGTAGGTTAGGTGGATTGGCCATGCTAAATTGTCCCTTAGTGTCCAAAGATGTGTAGGTTAGGTGGATTGGCCATGCTAAATTGTCCCTTAGTGTCCAAAGATGTGTAGGTTAAGTGGATTGGCCATGCTAAATTGTCCCTTAGTGTCCAAAGATGTGTAGGTTAAGTGGATTGGCCATGCTAAATTGTCCCTTAGTGTCCAAAGATGTGTAGGTTAGGTGGATTGGCCATGCTAAATTGTCCCTTAGTGTCCAAAGAAGTGTAGGTTAGGTGGATTGGCCATGCTAAATTGTCCCTTAGTGTCCAAAGATGTGTAGGTTAGGTGGATTGGCCATGCTAAATTGTCCCTTAGTGTCCAAAGATGTGTAGGTTAGGTGGATTGGCCATGCTAAATTGTCCCTTAGTGTCCAAAGATGTGTAGGTTAAGTGGATTGGCCATGCTAAATTGTCCCTTAGTGTCCAAAGATGTGTAGGTTAAGTGGATTGGCCATGCTAAATTGTCCCTTAGTGTCCAAAGATGTGCAGGTTAGGTACTAAATTCTCCCCCAGTGTACCCGAATAGGCGCCCGAGTGTGGCGACTAGGGGACTTGCACTGTAACTTCATTGCAGTGTTAATGTGAGCCTACTTGTGAGGGACTGGAGGAGGAGAGTGAGATGACTGTTTAATCGAGAGTGGGGGAGGATCAGGCAGTCTGCAGGCGGGGGAGAGAGTCTCTGTAACGCAATCTGTACATCCACCTAACCTACACATCTTTGGGCACTAAGGGACAATTTACCATGGCCAATCCCCCTAACCTGCACATCTTTGGACACTAAGGGGCAATTTAGCATGGCCAATCCACCTAACCTACACATCTTTGGACACTAAGGGACAATTTACCATGGCCAATCCACCTCACCTACACATCTTTGGACACTAAGGGGCAATTTACCATGGCCAATCCACCTAACCTACACATCTTTGGGCACTAAGGGACAATTTACCATGGCCAATCCACCTCACCTACACATCTTTGGACACTAAGGGGCAATTTAGCATGGCCAATCCACCTAACTTACACATCTTTGGACACTAAGGTGCAATTTAGTATGGCCAATCCACCTCACCTACACATCTTTGGACACTAAGGGACAATTTAGCATGGCCAATCCACCTAACCTACACATCTTTGGACATTAAGGGGCAATTTAGCATGGCCAATCCACCGAACCTACACATCTTTGGACACTAAGGGGCAATTTAGCGTGGCCAATCCACCGAACCTACACATCTTTGGACACTAAGGGGCAATTTAGCATGGCCAATCCACCTAACCTACACATCTTTGGACACTAAGGGGCAATTTAGCACGGCCAATCCACCTCACCTAAACATCTTTGGACATTAAGGGGCAATTTAGCATGGCCAATCCACCCTAACCTACACATCTTTGGACACTAAGGGACAATTTAGCATGGCCAATCCACCTAACCTACACATCTTTGGACTGTGGGAGGAAACCGGAGCACCCAGCGGAAACCCACACAGACACGGGGAGAACATGCAGACTCCACACAGACAGTGAGCCAAGCCGGGAATGGAACCCGGGTCCCTGGCACTGTGAGGCAGTAGTGCTAACCCACTGTGCCATCTGAGAGTATTCTGTGAATAAGTGCCCCAAGAACCCTGCGTTCCTCTGAGCTTCCTGGCATCCTCCCATTCATTCAATAATCCCTCATTCTTTTCTCCTCTTCCCATGTGCCCCACCTCGCACTCAGCAGGGTGAAGGTGATTATTTTAACCCGTGTAGGGGGTAGGGGACTTTCTTGGTGTGGGGGTGGGGGGCTTGCGGGGAGGTATCTGAGTTTCGAAGACTGGTGTTTTATTCCAGTTGATGTCAGAGCAGCTGGAATGGGGGTTGTCAGTGAGTCAGATAAGCGAGGGGGAGCTTGGCACAGTCGGCTGTGTGTGTGTGTGTGTGTGTGTGTGTGTGGGGTGGGGGGTGGGGGGAAGGGGCTGGGTTTCAGCTGTTGACTGCTCAAAGCGAGTGAGATGACATCGCAATGAGGACATCTCAGGAAGTGTCTGACGCGCTGCTTTTATTCTTGTTTACAGGATGCTACACTTCCTGCCCCTCAATAACACAACAATATTAAAGATCGGCAAGGTGTGAGGAGAATCGTGGAATAAATTACAATGTGGAAGGAGGCCATTCAGCCCATCAAATCTGTACCCAGCACAATCCTACACAGGCCCAATCCCCATAACCCTCATTTACCCTGCTAAGCCCCCCAGGGGGATTTAGCGTGGCCAATCCACCCTAACCTACACATCTTTGGACACTAAGGGGCAATTTAGCATGACCAATCCACCTAACCTGCACATCTTTGGACACTAAGGGGCAATTTAGAAAGAAAGAGAAAGAACCCTACAGTGCAGAAACAGGCCCTTCGGCCCATCGAGTCTGCACCGAACACAATCCCACCCAGACCCTATCCCCATATCCCTACACATTTACCTGCTAATCCCTCTAACCTACACATCCCATTTAGCATGGCCAATCCACCTAACCTACACACCTTTGACACTAAGGGGCAATTTAGCATGGCCAATCCACCCTAACCTACACATCTTTGAACACTAAGGGGCAATTTAGCATGGCCAATCCACCCTAACCTACACATCTTTGAACACTAAGGGACAATTTAGCATGGCCAATCCACCTAACCTGCAGATCTTTGGACACTAAGGGGCAATTTAGCACGGCCAATCCACCTAACCTACACATCTTTGGACACTAAGGGACAATTTAGCATGGCCAATCCACCTAACCTACACATCTTTGGACACTAAGGGACAATTTAGCATGGCCAATCCACCTAACCTGCACATCTTTGGACACTAAGGGACAATTTAGCATGGCCAATCCACCTAACCTACACATCTTTGGACACTAAGGGGCAATTTAGCATGGCCAATCCCCCTAACCTGCACATCTTTGGACTGTGGGAGAAAACCTGAGCACTTGGAGGAAAGCCACACAGGGACAAGGAGAAGGTGTAGACTCCACACAGACCTGCGTCCATGAATCAAACTGAGATCCCTGTTGTGAGACAACCACCCTGCCACCCTCATGGGCACAAATCTTCACAATCCGTCCCTCTGGACTCCATTTCCCCAGTTTGAGGCCTACGCTGAGGGCCTTACAAGTTGTTGTGGTTCGAACACTCTGCGCAGTTTTGGTGTCCTTACTTGAGGAGGAACACACTGGGCAGTTGAGAGAAGGATTCAGTCAACTGAGCCTGGGATGGACGGTGTCATGAGGGGTGGTTGGGCCTACACTCACTGGAGTTTAGAAGAATGAGAGGGGATCTCATTGAAACATTGAGGGGTGAACATAGAACATTACAGCGCAGAACAGGCCCTTCGGCTCACGATGTTGCGCCGACCAGTTACAAAAACAATGACCCACTAGCCTAAACCAATCCCTTTTCATCCATAAACCTATCCACAGATCTCTTAAACGCCCCCAAACTAGGAGCATTTACAACACGTGCTCACTGTGTATTTACAACTGCAGCAGGCAGGGCATTCCAATCCCTCACCACCCTCTGGGTAAAGAACCTACCCCTGACATCCGTTCCTATAACTACCCCCCCTTAATTTAAAGCCATGCCCCCTCGTGCTAGCTTTCTCCATCCGAGGAAAAAGGCTATCACTGTCCACCCTATCATAAATCTCTAATGTCTAGTTGATAGGGTGGTACTGAGAGAATGTTTCCCCTTCGTGGGGGGGGCATCTAGAATGAGGAGGTGGGGGGGGGGGGGGGGACACAGTTTCAGGACATTGGGGTCTCCCATCGAAGACAGAGATGAGGAGAAAATTCTTCCCCCCCCCCAACCCCCAGAGGTTGGAGATGAGCGAGTGTATTCAAAGTGGGGGTTAGTCAGACTTCTGATCGTCGAGAGAGTTGAGGGGGGGAGGGGTGGGGTGGGGGGGAGAGGCAGGGGGGAGTGGAGCTGAGACCACGATCTGTTGCTTGTATTGTATGGCGGAGCGGGTTCAACATTTCCCCTTAGTAGAGGGGGCAGTAACTCGGGGTGGGGAGGGGGGCAGAGATTTAAGGGCAGGAGATGGAGAGGGGATTTGAGGGAAGGACTTTTCACTCAGAGGGTGGGGGGACTCGCTGCCTGAAAAGGGGGGGGGGGGTGGGTAGAGGAGGTAACCTCACAACATTTAGTTGAGAACTTGGAACGCCACAGCACACAAGTCCTGGCAAAATGGGATTGGAATCGATCAGTGCTTGATGGCTGGGAAATGCATGATGGGCCGTATGGCCTCTTCCCATGCTCTCCGCCGCTCAAATTTTACCATCCCGCCGGAATGGGAGAAGGCCGGGGGGGGGGGGGGGGGCTGTGGAAAAGTCCATTGATCTCAGGCTGAACAGAATCGCCTCACGTGCTCACTGTGTCACCGAGCGATGGGCTATTGGTAATAAGGGATAGGACGAGGCAGAAGGGCTGAGAAACTTGAGACCAGAAAACGTGGTGGTGTCAGATAATGAGTCGGCTCACAGCGCCGGATTACAGTCCAACAGGTTTATTTGGAATCACGAGCTTTCGGAACGCTGCTCCTTCCTCAGGTGGGTGACTCACTCACTTCCTCGCTCACCTGAGGAAGGAGCAGCGCTCCGAAAGCTCGTGATTCCAAATAAACCGGGTGGACTTTAACCTGGCGCCGTGAGACTTCTTACTGTGCCCGCCCCAGTCCAACGGTGGGGCACAGTGGGTTAGCACTGCTGCCTCGCAGCACCAGGGGCCCGGGTTCCATTCCTGCCTTGGGTCACTGTCTGTGTGGAGTCTGCATGTTTTTCCCCGTGTCTGCGTGGGTTTCCTCCGGGAGCTCCGGTTTCCTCCCACAGTCTGAAAGATGTGCAGGTTAGGTGGATTGGCCATGCTAAATTGTCCCTTAGTGTCCACAGATGTGTAGGTTAGGTGGATTGGCCATGCTAAATTGTCCCTTAGTGTCCACAGATGTGTAGGTTAGGTGGATTGGCCATGCTAAATTGCCCCTTAGTGTCCAAAGATGTGTAGGTTAGGTGGATTGGCCAAGCTAAATTGTCCCTTAGTGTCCAAAGATATGTAGGTTAGGGTGGATTGGCCATGCTAAATTGTCCCTTAGTGTCCAAAGATGTGCAGGTTAGGTGGATTGGCCATGCTAAATTGTCCCTTAGTGTCCAAAGATGTGCAGGTTAGAAGGATTGGCCATGCTAAATTGCACCTTAGTGTCAGGGGGACTAGCAGGGTAAATGCATAGGGTTATGGGGATAGGGCCTGGTGCAGACTAGATGGGCTGAACGGCCTCCTTTCCCACTGTAGGGATTCTCAGATCTCTCCCCACATCATCTCAGACAGCGAAAGGGCAGAACGGTTTAACCCGAAGCCAGTCCTGTTTCTGGGATCCCTTTGTTGCGGTGGAGAGTGGGGGGGGGGGGGGGGGGGGGGGGGGGGGATTTATCGCTGTGTAATCTGACACTGTTGCCAGTAAATTCCTCCCCGAGTCATTCAGAGAAGGAGGGTTGAGGAGTGGAGGAGGAGGAAGCAGGCGGCGGGGATGGGGGGGGAGAGAGAGAGAGAGGGAGAGAGAGAGGCCAATTCTTTTTGAATGAGAATTCACTGGGGACTTTACCTCCTGCACTGCTGTGATGTGTGAGGCTGGTGATGTTCGTGGCTACCCCTCCCACAGTACCCACCACGTCACTGGCACAGTGCTTCCCCTCTGGCAGTGTCAGCGCGCCTCCCTGTCTGGGCAGGACGTCAGACCCTAATAAGGTCATGTCAGCCTGGGCTGGTTCCGTCTCGTGAATGTTATAAATCGCAAGAGGCACTCCTCTCTCACACAGAAAGTAAAAAGACCGCATTGGATCTAATCCACCAGCTGCTCCAAACCTTCCTGCCAGTAAGTGTAAGTAAGTACGGACTTCTTGCGCGCACTCCCACGAACATGGACCTTTCAAATAGTCCCTTCTGTAACCCAGAAAGGCTTTGAAAAATTTTGGTCCAGGTATGGATATTAAATCCAGGGACAAGTCTTTCATCCGAACAAAAAAATAGTTTAAAAATTCACTTAGTTTGATTGTCCAGGGGTCAAATTGAACTTGAAATCTGAGTGTTTTAAATAATATCTCTGTCTTGAGTTGTAACTGGAACTTTAATTTCACTTTAATTTTTAAAAATTTTATTTGTAACTCGCATTTTTAACCAAACAGATAGCAAACTGGAAATCTAAATGGCCTGTGGTTCAACCATTTATCGTCCCTTGTAACGGGCTTTAGCTGAATTTGATGTAACTTTATCACTGCTGCCTCACGGCGCCAGGGACCCGGGTTCGATTCGCAGCCTCGGGTGTCTGTCTGGGTGGGAGTTCTGTCTGCGTGGGTTTCTTCCGGGTGCACGGTTTCCTCTCACAGCCCGAAAGATGTGTAGGTTAGGTGGATTGGCCATGCTAAATTGTCCCTTAGTGTCCAAAGATGTGTAGGTTAGGTGGATTGGCCATGCTAAATTGCCCCTTAGTGTCCAAAGATGTGTGGGTTAGGTGGATTGGCCATGCTAAATTGTCCCTTAGTGTCCAAAGATGTGTAGGTTAGGTGGATTGGCCATGCTAAATTGTCCCTTAGTGTCCAAAGATGTGTAGGTTAGGTGGATTGGCCATGCTAAATTGTCCTTTAGTGTCCAAAGATGTGTAGGTTAGGGGGATTGGCCATGTTAAATTGTCCCTTAGTGTCCAAAGATGTGTAGGTTAGGGGGATTGGCCATGTTAAATTGCCCCTTAGTGTCCAAAGATGTGCAGGTTAGCTGGATTGGCCATGCTAAATTGCCCCTTAGTGTCCAAAGATGTGCAGGTTAGGTGGATTGGCCATGCTAAATTGTCCCTTAGTGTCCAAAGATGTGTAGGTTAGGGGGATTGGCCATGTTAAATTGCCCCTTAGTGACCAAAGATGTGCAGGTTAGGTGGATTGGCCATGCTAAATTGTCCCTTAGTGTCCAAAGATGTGTAGGTTAGGTGGATTGGCCGTGCTAAATTGCCCCTTGGCGGGTGGGAGGGGAAACTAGGCCCCCTTGTTTTCTTGCTTTATGTATAGAAAGTTAACTTGAAGATAATAGTTGAAAATGAGATTGTTGTGCTTACGAATGCCATTTTTTTTTGGGTCCTTGTTTAGCAGTAACGGTTCTTGCCCATTCGGAGAGGGGAATTGTCACAGGAACAGGAACCTTTTCTCCATCGGTTGCTCCATCGGTTTCGCCCCCCCCCCACCCCGATCGCAGTATGGTGACGACCGAATCGCTGGAGGTGGATTGCTACCACTTGGTGAAGCTGCTGGTGGAGGAAGCGGGGAAGATCCTCTTGCTGGACTGCCGCCCCTTCCTCGCCTTCAACGTCTCCCACATCCGGGGCTCCCGCAATGTGTACTGCAACAGCATCGTCAAGCGACGCTCCAAGGGGGCCATCTCGCTGGACTGCATCCTGCCCGAGGAGGGGCTCCGAGCCGCCCTGAGCTGTGGCCAATACCGCCGGGTGCTGGTCTTAGATGACAGGAGCCCCTGCTTGGACGCGCTCAGCCGGGACAACACAGCCAGGATGGTTCTCCACACCCTCAGCTCCGAGCTGGGCACCAGCCCAGTCCAGTGCTGCTTCCTGAAGGGTAAGACCCCAGCACGCAAAGGACAAACAAGCGACGGCACTGCTGCTTCCCGGCTCCGGGATCTTGGGTTCCATTCCCGGCTGCACATTCTCCTCATGCCTGCGTGGGTTTCATAGAACACTACAGCGCAGAACAGGCCCTTCGGCCCACGATGTTGCGCCGACCAGTTACAAAAACAATGACCCACTAGCCTAAACCAATCCCTTTTCGTCCATAAACCTATCCACAGATCTCTTAAACGCCCCCAAACTAGGTGCATTTATAGATAGATAGAACATAGAACATTACAGCGCAGAACAGGCCCTTCGGCCCACGATGTTGCGCCAACCAGTTACAAAAACAATGACCCACTAGCCTAAACCAATCCCTTTTCATCCATAAACCTATCCACAGATCTCTTAAACGCCCCCAAACTAGGTGCATTTATAGATAGATAGAACATAGAACATTACAGCGCAGAACAGGCCCTTCGGCCCACGATGTTGCGCCGACCAGTTACAAAAACAATGACCCTCTAACCTAAACCAATCCCTTTTCATCCATAAACCTATCCACGGATCTCTTAAACGCCCCCAAACTAGGTGCATTTATAGATAGATAGAACATAGAACATTACAGCACAGAACAGGCCCTTCGGCCCACGATGTTGCGCCGACCAGTTACAAAACAATGACCCACTAGCCTAAACCAATCCCTTTTCGTCCATAAACCTATCCACAGATCTCTTAAACGCCCCCAAACTAGGCGCATTTACAACTGCAGCTGGCAGGGCATTCCAGTCCCTCACCACCCTCTGGGTAAAGAACCTACCCCTGACATCAGACCTATAACTACCCCCCCTTAATTTAAAGCCATGCCCCCTCGTGCTAGCTTTCTCCATCCTAGGAAAAAGGCTATCACTATCTACCCTGTCTAAACCTCTAATCATCTTATATGTTTCCTCCAAAGATGTGCGGGATAGGTTGATTGGCCGCACTAAGATATTGCCCCTGGGTGAGACGTGTAGGTTAGCGGGATTAGTGGGTATAATATGGATGGGGATGGGATTCTGTTCGGTGCACCACTTGATGGGCCGAAGGGCCTCTTCCTGTAATGTAGGCTCTCGGCCCTTTGGCCCCTCCAAGCCTGTGCTGACTCTGATACCTAAACTAAAACCGGATGCACTTACAGAACCTTCCATTCCAATCCTATTGATGCATTCGTCTAGATGCCCCTTAAATGCTATCGTACCTGCTCCCACCACCTCCCTGGGCAGCCCCTTCCAGACATGCACCACCCTCTGTGTAAAAAAAAAACTTCCCTCACACATCTCCTCTACACTTTTCCCCACGTACCATAAACCTGTGTCCCCGAGTAATTGATCTTTCCACCCTCGGAAAGAGCATCTGACTATCCACTCTGTCCATACCACTCATAATCTTGTAAACCTCTATCAGGTCGCCCCTCAATCTCCGTCGTTCCAGTGAGAACAAACCAAGTTTCTCCAACCTCCCCTCCCCTTTCAGTTCAGTTCAAGCAGACAGGAATCAAATTATAATCAAAATCGTCTGCGCTTTTTAATAATATTTCTAAAATTACCTCTCATTCTCTCTAGAGCTTTCATTGTAGCTTAGTTCAATTTAACTTGAATTGTAATTTAATTGTAATATTTAATTGTAATTGGAGTTTTAATTGGAGCCTAATTTAACTTATAAGTTTATTTATTAGTGACAGAAGTTAGGCTCACATTAACACCGCAATGAAGTTACTGTGAAAATCCCCCTAGTCGCCACACTCCTGTTTGGGTTACACTGAGGGGGGAATTTAGCACCGAAACAGCACGTCTTTTGGACAGTGGCCCAGTGGTTCGCACTGCTGCCTCACAGCGCCAGGGACCCGGGTTCGATTCCCGGCTCGGGTCGCTGTCTGTGCGGAGTCTGCACATTCTCCCCGTGTCTGCGTGGGTTTCTTCCGGGTGCTCCGGTTTCCTCCCACAGTCTGAAAGATGTGCTGGTTAGATGCTAAATTCTCCCTCAGTGTCACCCGAACAGGTGGCAACTAGGGGATTTTCACAGTAACTTCATTGCAGTGTTAATGTAAGCTGACTTGCGACACTCACCTAAAACAAAGAAAAAAGCTTTAATTGTAACTTTATTTATCTGTGTCACAATAAGGTTAACACTCGTCGCTATCGTACCTACTCACTGGCTCAGCCCCAGACTTAATCCCAGTCAGATCTGGGTAAATATTTGGAGAGCGAGCGTTGTTTCTGTGCCATGTTAAGAAGGGAAAGGTTAATGGTTTGGGTTTCAGTGGCAGCCATGTTAGAAGGGAAAGGTTGATGGTTTGGGTTTCAGTGGCAGCCATGTTAAGAAGGGAAAGGTTAATGGTTTGGGTTTCAGTGGCAGCCATGTTAAGAAGGGAAAGGTTGATGGTTTGGGTTTCAGTGGCAGCCATGTTAAGAAGGGAAAGGTTAATGGTTTGGGTTTCAGTGGCAGCCATGTTAAGAAGGGAAAGGTTGATGGTTTGGGTTTCAGTGGCAGCCATGTTAAGAAGGGAAAGGTTGATGGTTTGGGTTTCACTGGCAACCATGTTAAGAAGGGAAAGGTTGATAGTTTCGGTTTCACTGGCAGCCATGTTAAGAAGGGAAAGGTTGATGGTTTGGGTTTCAGTGGCAGCCATGTTAAGAAGGGAAAGGTTGATGGTTTGTGTTTCAGTAGCAGCCATGTTAAGAAGGGAAAGGTTGATGGTTTGGGTTTCACTGGCAGCCATGTTAAGAAGGGAAAGGTTGATGGTGCCTTGTTACTGATGGTGCCTTCTTGTCGAATTCTATTTTCTAACCCCCCCCCGCCTCTCTCTCTTTCTCTCCTACAGGAGGCTACGAGACCTTCCACTCACTATTTCCCAAGATGTGTACCGAGGATCTCAGCTGCTGCCCGCAGAGGGGCTCCGTGCCCACTTTGGTAGCCAGGGGCACCCCGTTATACGATCAGGTGAGTTCCCCTCCTCACCGTCCCCAGGGACAAGGGAAGGTTGGCCGTTATTCATGGGGGTGAGGGAATGGAGTCCGGGGCAGGGGGAAGTAGGAGAGCATGGAAGGAGGCCACTCAGCCCGCAGAGAGCCTAACCACTCCCTATGAATTGCCCGCTCAGCGGCTCGCGGGACGTCGAGACGAGTTGTGGAAAATTGTTTTTGTTTTTTGCGACATTTCTCATCAAACCAAGGTTCCAGTGTCGGCCTTCCCTCATTGAACACGCTGGTCCGCCACCCTAATGGGTGCGGCTTTGATTTAACTCTGTTGCTTTGGGCCCCCTGCCCTTTGGTAATTTTGGTGGCCATTTTAAGAGGGGGAAAGGTTGATGGTTTGGGTTTCACCGGCAGCCATGTTAAGAAGGGAAAGGTTGATGGTTTGGGTTTCACTGGCGGCCATGTTAAGAAGGGAAAGGTTGATGGTTTACCTTGTACTGGTGACCATGTTAAGAAGGGAAAGGTTGATGGTTTGGGTTTCACTGGCAGCCATGTTAAGAAGGGAAAGGTTGATGGTTTGGGTTTCAGTGGCAGCCATGTTAAGAAGGGAAAGGTTGATGGTTTGGGTTTCACTGGCAGCCATGTTAAGAAGGGAAAGGTTGATGGTTTGGGTTTCAGTGGCAGCTATGTTAAGAAGGGAAAGGTTGATGGTTCACCTGGTACTGGTGGCCATGTTAAGAAGGGAAAGGTTGATGGTTTGGGTTTCACTGGCGGCCATGTTGAGAAGGGAAAGGTTGATGGTTTACCTTGTACTGGTGGCCATGTTAAGAAGGGAAAGGTTGATGGTTTGGGTTTCACTGGCAGCCATGTTAAGAAGGGAAAGGTTGATGGTTTGGGTTTCAGTGGCAGCCATGTTAAGAAGGGAAAGGTTGATGGTTTGGGTTTCACTGGCAGCCATGTTAAGAAGGGAAAGGTTGATGGTTTGGGTTTCAGTGGCAGCTATGTTAAGAAGGGAAAGGTTGATGGTTCACCTGGTACTGGTGGCCATGTTAAGAAGGGAAAGGTTGATGGTTTGGGTTTCACTGGCAGCCATGTTAAGAAGGGAAAGGTTGATGGTTCACCTTGTACTGGCGGCCATGTTAAGAAGGGAAAGGTTGATGGTTCACCTTGTACTGGCGGCCATGTTAAGAAGGGAAAGGTTGATGGTTCACCTTGTACTGGTGGCCATGTTAAGAAGGGAAAGGTTGATGGTTCACCTTGTACTGGTGGCCATGTTAAGAAGGGAAAGGTTGATGGTTTGGGTTTCACTGGCAGCCATGTTAAGAAGGGGAAAAGGTTGATGGTTTGGGTTTCACTGGCAGCCATGTTAAGAAGGGAAAGGTTGATGGTTTGGGTTTCACTGGCAGCCATGTTAAGAAGGGAAAGGTTGATGGTTTGGGTTTCAGTGGCAGCCATGTTAAGAAGGGAAAGGTTGATGGTTCACCTTGTACTGGCGGCCATGTTAAGAAGGGAAAGGTTGATGGTTCACCTTGTACTGGCGGCCATGTTAAGAAGGGAAAGGTTGATGGTTCACCTTGTACTGGTGGCCATGTTAAGAAGGGAAAGGTTGATGGTTTGGGTTTCAGTGGCAGCCATGTTAAGAAGGGAAAGGTTGATGGTTCACCTTGTACTGGGGCCGCTTTTAGAAGGGGGGAAAGGTTTGATGCTTGGTCTTGTTCTAATGCGGTGTTCTGATTGGTTGCAGGGCGGACCCGTGGAGATACTGCCTTTCCTCTTCCTGGGCAGTGCCTATCACTCGTCCCGGAAGGAGACACTACAGTCGCTGGGGATCACGGCCCTCCTTAACGTCTCCTCCAACTGCCCCAACTACTTTGAGGGGGTCTTCGAGTACAAGAGCATCCCGGTGGAGGACAGTCACATGGCTGACATCAGCTCCTGGTTCTGCCAGGCTATTGACTTTATTGGTGAGTAGCGAGGAGCTTTCTCACACCCTTTCACCCTCAGGCCTGGCCCCGGGGGTTCCACAAGGGGGTTCATCCCCCAGGAGGCAACCCCTCACCCTCCGCCCCTCAAATGTCTCCTCCAAAGGTCTTCCCAGTGCAAGTCTGACATCTCCTCCTCACAGAGGGGTGTACAGCGCAGACACAGAGAGAGAGAGAGAGACCCTTCGGCCCATCGTGGGTGGGCTGCCCATCGAGCCACCCTCCCCATCCTGCCCCCCCCCCAGTCCTTGCCCCACATCCTTTCATTCAGCACGGCCAATCCACCTAACCAGTCTTTCGGAGCGTGGGAGGAAACCGGAAGCACAGTGGATGGTGACCCGAGCCGGGAATCGAACCCCAGGGGTTCCCCGGCGCTGTGAGGCCCCCCCCCCCCCCCGCAGTCACCGTGACTGAGATTGGCTTGCAAAGTGGATTAACATTCCCTTCGCTGCCCGTGGAGATACTGCCTTTCCTCTTCCTGGGCAGTGCCCAGGAACCCGGTGGGGTTCGAACCTGTCCCAGGAGCCGGGTTGCTTTGGGCGAGAGCGATGCTGAAATTGGAAGCTCCGCTAATGGCGACTTTCCTCCTTGTACCCGTTCCAGATTCCGTGAAGGACAATGGCGGGCGGGTGTTGGTGCACTGCCAGGCTGGCATCTCGCGGTCAGCCACCATCTGCCTGGCCTACCTGATCCGTACCCAGCGCGTGCGGCTGGAGGAGGCCTTCGACTTTGTCAAGCAGCGCCGTGGGGTGATCTCGCCCAACTTTGGCTTCATGGGGCAGCTCTTGCAGTTCGAGACGGAGGTGCTCTGTCGCTAAGGGCCTTCCCTGCGCCAATCCCAACACATTCACATCTCTGACCAAGATCAGTGGGGCAATTCTTCGACTGGCATGCGGTTGGCCACCTCTCGGACAACAAGACCCCCACGGATCAGTCCTCGCGTCCATTTTTCTTGAGCCAACGCAGTCCTTGGCCACACCAAGGGGAGACGGTTCCCCCCCCCCCCCCAGGATCCATCCCTGGTCGGATATCCTGGAGGTGACCTCTCCGCAGATGCTTGGAGCCCGCCGATCGTTCCTCCTCAGGGCCCCCCTGACTGCTTTCGACACACAAGGGTCAACGCTGCCACTACGTGAGACCCGAGTGGAGGCAATGCTACCCACCCCTCCTGCACTGACTGTGTCCGAGAGGACGGTTCCCGAGCGAGGGAGAGAGACTACCTCAGGCTAAACTTGCCCAAGCGATTGGAATCACTCGTTCTCTTCCTTCGCCAGCCTCGCGGGCTCGTTGGGCCGAAGGGCCTGTTTCCCGCGCTGGATTCTTCTTCGTTCCTCTCCAAACGCAATGCAGAAATGTGACTCTGGAAGAGAACAACTTGCTCATTTCCTTTGAAAGGAAAGTACTTTATATATCGACGCAAATACACGTTCAGTATTTGTCAGAAGGTGCTAAATAAACATTTCTGAAATACATTATTTATTTTACCGTCAAATAAAATAGTTCAAAGATTTGTAATACTTACGTTTGTTTTGTGGTTTGACCCACAGATCTTCAATTTCATTTATTATTGTCACACGTATTAACATACAGTGAAAAGTATTGTTTCTTGCAAGCTGTACAGACAAAGCATACTGTTCATAGAGAAGGAAAGAAGAGGGTGCAGAATGTAGTGTTACAGTCACAACTAGAGTGTAGAGAAAGATCAGCTTCATATATTTTGATTTGATTTATTATTGTCATGTGTATTAGGATACAGTGGAAAGTATTGTTTCTTGCATGTTATACAGACAAAGCATACCATTCATAGAGCACATAGGGGAGCAGGAGAGGGCGCAGAATGTAGTGTTACAATCACAACTAGAGTGTAGAGAAAGATCAGCTTCATATATTTTGATTTGATTTATTATTGTCACGTCTATTAGGATACTGTGGAAAGTATTGTTTCTTGCATGTTATACATAAGAACATAAGAAATAGGAGCAGGAGTAGGCCATCTTGCCCTTCGAGCCTGCCCCGCCATTCAATAAGATCATGGCTGATATGTCGTGGCTCAGTTCCACCTTCCCGCCCTCTCCCCATAACCCTTAATCCCTTCTCTTATCAAAAACCCATCAACCCGTGTCTTAAAAATATTTAGCGAGGCATCCTCCACCACTTCAACGGGCAAAGAATTCCAGAGATTCACCACCCTTTGAGTGAAGAAGTTCCTCCTCAACTCCGTTCTAAACCGCACCCCCTTTATCTTGAGGCTGTGCCCCCTAGTCCTACTGTCCTTTCTGAGCGGGAAGAGTCTCTCCACCTCTATCCTATCCATCCCATTCATCATCTTATACGTCTCAATGAGATCTCCCCTCATTCTTCTAAACTCTAACGAGTACAAGCCTAGTTTATTCAGCCTCTCCTCATAGCTCAACCCCCTCAACTCCGGTATCAGCCTAGTAAACCTCCTCTGCACTCCCTCCAAGGCCAAAATATCTTTGCGCAGGTGCGGCGCCCAAAACTGCACACAGTACTCCAGCTGCGGCCTCACCAATGCCCTATACAGCTGCAGCAAGACCTCCCTACTTTTATATTCAATCCCCCTCGCTATGAAGGCCAGCACCCCATTCGCCTTCCTGACCACCTGCTGCACCTGCAAGCTGGGTTTTTGCGACTCATGCACAAGGACCCCGAGGTCCCTCTGCACCGTCGCCTGCTGCAGTTTTTCGCCCCCTAAGTAATAGTCCTTCCTACCATTCTTCCTTCCAAAGTGAACCACCTCACACTTGCCAACATTAAATTCCATTTGCCATTTCCTGGCCCATTCACCCAGCCTATCTAGATCCTTCTGCAGACTCTCCACACCCTCCTCACAATTTGCCGTTCCCCCAATCTTGGTGTCATCAGCAAATTTCGACACCCTACAGTCGGTTCCCTCCTCCAGATCATCTATATAAATGGTAAAAAGCTGAGGCCCCAGCACCGTCCCCTGGGGCACCCCACTAGTCACCATCCGCCAATCCGAATAGCACCCATTGACCCCCACTCTCTGCCTCCTATTTGACAACCAATCCTCTATCCACGCTAACACCCTACCCCCAACTCCATGTCCCCTGAACAAAGCATACCATTCATAGAGCACAGGGGAGCAGGAGAGGGCGCAGAATGTAGTGTTACAGTCACAACTAGAGTGTAGAGAAAGATCAGCTTCATATATTTTGATTTATTATTGTCACGCGTACTGAGATACAGCGGAAACTACTGTTTCTTGCGCGGTATATAGACAAAGCATACCGTTCATAGAGCACATAGGAGAGCAGGAAAGGAGAGGGTGCGGAATATGGTGTTACAGTTACAGCTCAGGTGCGAGGTAGGTCCATTCAAAAGTCTGACGGCAGCAGGGAAGAATACGGTCGGTACGTGACGTCGGACTTTTGTATCTTTTTCCCGATGGAAGAAGGTGGAAGAGAGAATGTCCGGGGTGTGTGGGGTCCTCGATTACAGTGGGAAGTGTAGACAGAGTCAATGGATGGGAGGCTGGTTTGTGTGACGGACTGGGCTACATTCACAACCCTTTGTAGTTTCTTTTGGTCTTGGGCAGAGTCATACAGATGAAGCATACCGTTCATAGAGTACATAGGGGAATGTTCACAACCCCTTTGCTGTTCCTGGGCCGCACCCTATGGCTGTGATAGTTGAAATCGGTGAGTGATCGGTTAGAACAAACTGCACCGCGTTTCACTCCGCTGACAGGAACTGCTCCTCCAGGTACCACCTTCGGGTCAGGAAACGGTCCAGGAATTGTTCCGTTCGGAGAATATGTTCAGATTATCCACGTCGGGAGAGGAGGAGGAGGATGTGGTCGCTGGAGCTCTGGAAGAGCTGGGCCTGGAGGGAACGGAGGCAGGTTCCAGCGAAGGTGGGGGGGGGTTAGGTAGGGAGGGGGATGGGGGGGGATTTATTTCACTAAACGCATCCAAGTGCTCACCAAATCCATGATGTCAGGCTTCCCATCGCCACCCCTCTCCTGGGAATTTGGAGAGAAGTAGGCCATTCAGCCCATTGAGCCTGCTCCGCCATTCTATCAATTCGTGGCTGATCTCTCCCTGGTCTCCAATCCAGCTGTTCCCCATCTCCCTTTAACCCATTTTGCTATCAGAAATATGTCTATCTCCTTCTTGGAACCATTTAATGATTCCGACTCCCCCGCGTGATGGGGTAGTGAGTTCCACAAATTCACCCCCCTCGGCGAGAAGTAGTTCCTCCCCATCTCTTAAATCTACCACCTCTCAACCTCGACCTGTGACCTCTTGTTCGAGATTGCCCCACAAGGGGAAACATTCAAACAATCCCCTTTAGACACCTCGATCGATCCCCCCCCCCTCTCCAGCAGCGAGTCCCCCCACCCTCTGGGTGAGGAAATCTTCCCCTCTCATTCTCCTGCCCCCTTTCCCTTCAATAGAACATAGAACATTACAGCACAAACAGGCCCTTCGGCCCTCGAGTTGCGCCGATCACATCAACCCCACCAATCTATAGACCTATCTATAACCCCCAATCCCATTAAACCCCATATACTCATCCAGAAGTCTTTTAAAAGACCCCAGCGAGTTCGCCTCCACCACTGATGACGGCAGCCGATTCCATTCACTCACCACCCTCTGAGTGAAAAACTTACCCCTAACATCACCTCTGTACTTCCCTCCCCGCACCTTAAATCTGTGTCCTCTCGTAGCGACCATTTCAACCCGGGGAAATAGCCTCTGAGAGTCCACCCTATCTATTCCTCTCAACATTTTATAAACTTCTATCAGGTCACCTCTCAACCTTCGCCTCTCTAGGGAAAAGAGTCCCAGCTTCCTCAACCTATCTTCATAAGGCATGCCTCCCAGTCCAGGCAACATCCTTGTAAATCTCCTCTGCACCCTTTCAATAGCTTCTACGTCTTTCCTATAGTGAGGTGACCAGAACTGCGCACAGTACTCCAAATGAGGCCTGACGAGGGTCCTGTAAAGTTGCAGCATTACCTCCCGACTCCTAAACTCAATCCCTCGATTAATGAAGGCCAGTACACCATACGCCTTCTTGACCACCTCCTCCACCTGCGAGGCCGATTTAAGAGTCCTCGGTTACTGCCCCCTTCACCAAGGGGGGGGGAAGGTTTCATCCTATCCCTCATCATTCTGTACCCCTCGATCGGTCCCCCCTCAGCCTTCCCTGCTCGAGGGAAAACAACTCCAGTCGAACCAATCTCTCTTCACGGCTCGATCCCAGGCAGCATCCTGGAGAATCTCCTCCGCACCCCCTCCAACACAAACCTTCCAATAATGTGGAGACCAGAACTGCACACAGTACTCCAGCTGTGCCCCAACTAGTGTTTTATACAGCTCCATTAGACCGCCCCCCCCCCCACTCTTATATATTCTAAACCTCTGTAATTCCAAATGTCTTACCGTTTACTGTATATCTCCTTGTCTTGTCCTCCCCCCCCGAGAATGCATCATCTCGCACTTTTCAGGGTTAAATCCCATCAATAAATAATCTGGCACAGTGCCTAGCACTGCTGCCTCACAGCTCCTGGGTTCGATTCCCGGCTCGGGTCACTGTCTGTGTGGAGACTGCACATTCTCCCCGTGTCTGCGTGGGTTTTCTCCGGGTGCTCCGGTTTCCTCCCACAGCCCAAAGATGTGCGGGATGGGTGGATTGCCCGTGCTAAATTATATCGGGGGAATGAGCAGGGTAAATGTAGGGGGGGGTGTGGTTACGGGGATAGGGCCTGGGTGGGATAGTAGTCGGTGCAGACTCGATGGGTCGAATGGCCTCTTTCTGCTGTGTCGGGATTCTATGGTTTGCCATTGCTCTGCATTCCCACTGATATTCCTGCTTCTAACACAATGGAAAGGACATTCGAGCCTCACCCATCGCAATCCATAACTCAAGGGGGCAACATCCATGTAATAAAGGCCCAGTTAAAGTCAATAAGAGATGAATGAACAGGGAGGAGTGGAGGAGGAAGGACAGAGTTTTAGGGATGAGAAGCAGAAGGAGTGAGCGTTAGTGGTGCTGGTGTCTGAACCATGTGAGATTGGAGGGATGGAGGGAAGGAAGCAATGAAGATAGAGAGGGATGGCACCAGGGAGGGAGTTGGACCCTTGGGAACGTTTAAGAGTATTTGGAGTTCGCTCATTGAGTGAGGAAATGGCACCTCTTAGTGGTCAGAGGGAGGAAAAGCAATCCAAAAGACACAAGTGCTGTGTTCTTGTTTAATTTTGTTTAATTTGATTTATTATTTTCACATGTATTGGGATACAGTGAAAAGTATTGTTTGATTTATTATTGTCCCGTGTACTGGGACACAGTGAAAAGTATTGTTTGATTTATTATTGTCACGTGTATTGGGATACAGTGAAAAGTATTGTTTGATTTATTATTGTCACGTGTATTGGGATACAGTGAAAAGTATTGTTTGATTTATTATTGTCAGGCGTACTGGGATACAGTGAAAAGTATTGTTTGATTTATTATTGTCACGTGTACTGGGATACAGTGAAAAGTATTGTTTGATTTATTATTGTCCCGTGTACTGGGATACAGTGAAAAGTATTGTTTGATTTATTATTGTCCCGTGTACTGGGATACAGTGAAAAGTATTGTTTGATTTATTATTGTCACATGTACTGGGATACAGTGAAAAGTATTGTTTGATTTATTATTGTCACATGTACTGGGATACAGTGAAAAGTATTGTTTGATTTATTATTGTCCCGTGTACTGGGATACAGTGAAAAGTATTGTTTGATTTATTATTGTCACGTGTACTGGGATGCAGTGAAAAGTATTGTTTGATTTATTATTGTCACGTGTACTGGGATACAGTGAAAGGTATTGTTTGATTTATTATTGTCACGTGTACTGGGATACAGTGAAAAGTATTGTTTGATTTATTATTGTCACGTGGATTGGGATACAGTGAAAAGTATTGTTTGATTTATTATTGTCACATGTACTGGGGTACAGTGAAAAGTATTGTTTGATTTATTATTGTCCCGTGTACTGGGATACAGTGAAAAGTATTGTTTGATTTATTATTGTCACGTGTACTGGGATACAGTGAAAAGTATTGTTTGATTTATTATTGTCCCGTGTACTGGGATACAGTGAAAAGTATTGTTTGATTTATTATTGTCACGTGTACTGGGATACAGTGAAAAGTATTGTTTGATTTATTATTATCACGTGTATTGGGATACAGTGAAAAGTATTGTTTGATTTATTATTGTCACGTGTACTGGGATACAGTGAAAAGTATTGTTTGATTTATTATTGTCACGTGTACTGGGATACAGTGAAAAGTATTGTTTGATTTATTATTGTCACATGTACTGGGATACAGTGAAAAGTATTGATTGATTTATTATTGTCACGTGTACTGGGATACAGTGAAAAGTATTGTTTGATTTATTATTGTCACGTGTACTGGGATACAGTGAAAAGTATTGTTTGATTTATTATTGTCACATGTACTGGGATACAGTGAAAAGTATTGATTGATTTATTATTGTCACGTGTACTGGGATACAGTGAAAAGTATTGTTTGATTTATTATTGTCACATGTACTGGGATACAGTGAAAAGTATTGTTTGATTTATTATTGTCACGTGTACTGGGACACAGTGAAAAGTATTGTTTGATTTATTATTGTCACGTGTACTGGGATACAGTGAAAAGTATTGTTTGATTTATTATTGTCACATGTACTGGGATTCAGTGAAAAGTATTGTTTGATTTATTATTGTCACGTGTACTGGGATACAGTGAAAAGTATTGTTTGATTTATTATTGTCACGTGTATTGGGAGACCGTGAAAAGTACTGTTTGATTTATTATTGTCACGTGTACTGCGATACAGTGAAAAGTATTGTTTCTTGCGGGCTATACAGACAAAACATACCTTGCATAGAGTACATAAGAACATAAGAAATAGGAGCAGGAGTAGGCCATCTGGCCCCTCGAGCCTGCCCCGCCATTCAATAAGATCATGGCTGATCTGTCGCTGCTCAGTTCCACATTCCGGCCCTCTCCCCATAACCCTTAATCCCTTCTCTTATCAAACACCTATCAACCCGCGTCTTAAAAATATTTAGCGAGGCAGCCTCCACCACTTCAACGGGCAGAGAATTCCAGAGATTCACCACCCTTTGAGTGAAGAAGTACAGAGGGGAGAAGGAAAGGAGAGAGTGCAGAATGTAGTGTTACAGTCATAGCTCGGGTGTAGAGAATATAATACAAGATAAATCCATTCCAAAGTCTGTTGACAGCAGGGAAGAAGCTGTTCTTGAGTGAGTTAGCACGTGACCTCAGACTTTTGCATCTTTTTCCTGACAGAAGAAGGTGGAAGAGAGAATGTCCGGGGTCTGTGGGGTCCTTGATTATACTGGCTGCTTTTCCCGAGGCAGTGGGAAGTGTCGACAGAGTCAATGGATCGGGAGGCTGGTTTGTGTGATGGATTGGGGCTACATTCACAACCTTTTGTAGTTTCTTGCTATCTTGGGCAGAGCTGGAACCCATACCAAGCTGTGATACAACCGGAAAGAATGCTTCCTAAAGTAGTCGTAATTTATTTATTAGTCAGAAGTCAGCTTACATTAACACAGCAATGAAGTTCCTGTGAAAATCCCCTAGTTGCCTCACTCCTGTTCGGGTTTCACTGAGGGAGAATTTAGCACCTAACCAGCACGTCTTTCAGACTGTGGGAGGAAACCGGAGCACCCGGAGGAAACCCAGGCAGACATGGGGAGAATGTGCAGACTCCGCACAGACAGTGATCTGAGCCTAGAATCAAACCACTGTGCTGCTCTCTGGTTCTATGGTGCATCTGTATAAGTTGGTGAGAGTTGTAGCGGACATGCCAAATTTCCTTAGTCTTCTGAGAAAGTAGAGGCATTGGTAGGGCTTTATGAACTATAGTGTCGGCATGGGGGGGACCAGGACAGGTTGTTGGTGATCTGGACACCTAGAAACTTGAAGCTCTCGATCCTTTCTACTTGGTTCCCTGTTGACATGTTCTGCTTTACACTTCCTGAAGTCAATGACAATCTCCTTGGTTTTGTTGAGATTCAGGGAGAGATCATTGTCACTTCACCAGATTCTCTATCACATTCCTGTTCTCTGATGTGAGAGAGATCGGAAGGGACAATGGAGATGGGGAGGGAATTGAACCCTTGGGAAATAGTTAAAGCTCATTTGGAGTTAGCTCACCGAGTGAGGAAATGGCTCCCCCTAGTGGAAAACCCAGTCTCTACACCAGGTTAAAGTCCAACAGGTTTATTTGGTAGCAAAAGCCACGAGCTTTCGGAGCGCTGCCCTTTCATCAGGCACTAACCTGACAAAGGAGCAGTGCCTCCTCTCCTCCAGCAGGAGCGGTGCCTCCTCTCCTCCAGCAGGGGGCTGTGCCTTCTCCTCTCCTTCATGGGCAGTGCCTCCTCCCCTCCAGCAGGAGCAGTGCTTCCTCCCCTCCATCAGGAGCAGTGCCTCCTCCCCTCCAGCAGGAGCACTGCCACCTCCCCTCCAGCAGGAGCGGTGCCTCCTCCCCTCCATCAGGGGCAGTGTCTCCTCCCCTCCTTCATGGGCAGTGCCTCCTCCCCTCCAGCAGGAGCACTGCCTCCTCCCCTCCAGCAGGAGCGGTGCCTCCTCCCCTCCATCAGGGGCAGTGTCTCCTCCCCTCCTTCATGGGCAGTGCCTCCTCCACTCCAGCAGGAGCAGTGCCTCCTCCCCTCCAGCAGGGGCAGTGTCTCCTCCCCTCCAGCAGGGGCAGTGTCTCCTCCCCTCCAGCAGGGGCAGTGTCTCCTCCCCTCCTTCATGGGCAGTGCCTCCTCCCCTCCATCAGGAGCAGTGCCTCCTCCCCTCCAGCAGTGGCAGTGTCTCCTCCCCTCCTTCATGGGCAGTGCCTCCTCCCCTCCATCAGGAGCAGTGCCTCCTCCCCTCCAGCAGGGCAGTGCCTCCTCCCCTCCAGCAGGGGCAGTGTCTCCTCCCCTCCTTCATGGGCAGTGCCTCCTCCCCTCCATCAGGAGCAGTGCCTCCTCCCCTCCAGCAGTGGCAGTGTCTCCTCCCCTCCTTCATGGGCAGTGCCTCCTCCCCTCCATCAGGAGCAGTGCCTCCTCCCCTCCAGCAGGGGCAGTGCCTCCTCCCCTCCAGCAGGGGCAGTGTCTCCTCCCCTCCTTCATGGGCAGTGTCTCCTCCCCTCCTTCATGGGCAGTGCCTCCTCCCCTCCAGCAGGGGCAGTGTCTCCTCACCTCCTTCATGGGCATTGTCTCCTCCCCTCCTTCATGGGCAGTGCCTCCTCCTCTCCAGCAGAGGCAGTGCCTCCTCCCCTCCTTCATGGGCAGTGCCTCCTCCCCTCCAGCAGGGGCAGTGCCTCCTCCCCTCCAGCAGGGGCAGTGTCTCCTCCCCTCCTTCATGGGCAGTGCCTCCTCCCCTCCTTCATGGGCAGTGCCTCCTCCCCTCCAGCAGGGGCAGTGTCTCCTCCCCTCCTTCATGGGCAGTGCCTCCTCCTCTCCAGCAGAGGCAGTGCCTCCTCCCTTCCTTCATGGGCAGTGCCTCCTCCCCTCCAGCAGGGGCAGTGTCTCCTCACCTCCTTCATGGGCAGTGCCTCCTCCCCTCCAGCAGGGGCAGTGCCTCCTCACCTCCAGCAGGGGCAGTGCCTCCTCATCTCCTTCATGGGCAGTGCCTCCTCCCCTCCAGCAGGGGGCCGTGCCTTCTCCTCTCCTTCATGGGCAGTGCCTCCTCCCTTCCAGCAGGGGCAGTGCCTCCTCCCTTCCTTCATGGGCAGTGCCTCCTCCCTTCCAGCAGGGGCAGTGCCTCCTCCCTTCCTTCATGGGCAGTGCCTCCTCCCCTCCAGCAGGGGGCCGTGCCTTCTCTCCTTCATGGGCAGCGCTCCTCCCTTCCAGCAGGAGCAGTGCCTCCTTTCCTCCAGCAAGGGCGGTGCCTCCTCACTTCCTTCATGGGCAGTGCCTCCTCCCTTCCAGCAGGGGCAGTGCCTCCTCCCTTCCAGCAGGGGCAGTGCCTCCTCCCCTCCAGCAGGGGCAGTGACTCCTCCCTTCCATCATGGGCAGTGACTGCGCTCCTCCAGCAGGGGGCAGTGACTCCGCTCCTCCAGCAGGGGGCGGCGCCTCCTCCCCTCCAGCAGGAGACAGTGACTCCGCCCCTCCATCGCTGACCCGCCCCTCAGGTAATATCCCGCCCCTCCCTCCCCATTGGCTGGCCGCATTCTCAATCCTCGGCACGCTGCATTCTGATTGGTCATCTTGCGATTGGTTGAATCTCCTGTCACCTCGGATTGTGACTGGTTTACTCCGCTGTCAATCAGGCCTAACTTCACTGATTGTTCTATTTCTGTGTCACTCTCCTCCAGTTTTATTCTAATTGGTCCATCCATGGTTGGGCGGGACATTCCGCCCCGTTTCCCCGCCCCCTCTCCTGCGATTGGTCAGCCGGTCCCTCGTCCTGTATCCTGATTGTGAAGTGTTCGCCCCATTGTGCATCATTCCGCTCCTCTCCTCACTGATTGGCTGTCACTCAGAATACAGAACTCCGATTGGTCGCTCCCGATTTGTACAATGGAAGGCGGTCTCATCCAGCTCCTTACTCCGGATTGGTCAATCCGCTGGTCACACTGCGCCATCCCGCTTCTGATTGGATATTGGGCCAGTCAATCAGTCTGCAGCCTCTGCCCCCGCCCCTCTGCGTCATATCCCGCCCTCTGCTCGCCGATTGGTCACTGCGCAGTTCGGATCTCTGGTCAGGTTCGGTATCAGTCAGGTTTGTGCTCTCCTGCCCCGCCTCCTTCACCGCCCGCTGATTGGACAGCGTAGCCGTCACTCTGGTCCCGCTCCGCGCTGTGATTGGTTTAGGGCACCGGGGCGGGGCCCGGGAACTGTTTCCGGTTCCGCTCGGGGCGCGCGGCTGGCGGGGATGCGGCGGGTGACGCTGTTTGTGAACGGGAGCCACCGGGACGGGAAGGTCAGAGCGCAGAGCCGGAGGGTCAGGGGGGAAAGGGCGGAGCCCGGGGGTCGTGGGGGGTGGGAGGTGGGAGGGCAGAGCCCGAGGTGGGGGGGGGAGGGTCAGGGGGGAGAGGGCAGAGCCCGAGGTGGGGGGGGGGGGGTCAAGGGGGAGAGGGCAGAGCCCGAGGTGGGGGGGGGGGGGGGTCAAGGGGGAGAGGGCAGAGCCCGAGGTGGGGGGGGGGGGGTCAAGGGGGAGAGGGCAGAGCCCGAGGTGGGGGGGGGGGGTCAAGGGGGAGAGGGCAGAGCCCGAGGGGGGGGGGGGGGGTCAAGGGGGAGAGGGCAGAGCCCGAGGGGGGGGGGGGGGGTCAGGGGGGAGAGGGCAGAGCCCGAGGGGGGGGGTGGGTCAAGGGGGAGAGGGCAGAGCCCGAGGGGGGGGGGGGGTCAAGGGGGAGAGGGCAGAGCCCGAGGTGGGGGGGGGGGGGGGGTCAAGGGGGAGAGGGCAGAGCCCGAGGTGGGGGGGGGGGGTCAAGGGGGAGAGGGCAGAGCCCGAGGTGGGGGGGGGGGTCAAGGGGGAGAGGGCAGAGCCCGAGGGGGGGGGGGGGGGTCAAGGGGGAGAGGGCAGAGCCCGAGGGGGGGGGGGTCAAGGGGGAGAGGGCAGAGCCCGAGGTGGGGGGGGGGGGTCAAGGGGGAGAGGGCAGAGCCCGAGGTGGGGGGGGGGGGTCAAGGGGGAGAGGGCAGAGCCCGAGGTGGGGGGGGGGGTTCAAGGGGGAGAGGGCAGAGCCCGAGGTGGGGGGGGGGGGGTCAGGGGGGAGAGGGCAGAGCCCGAGGTGGGGGGGGGGTCAGGGGGGAGAGGGCAGAGCCCGAGGTGGGGGGGGGGGGTCAGGGGGGGAGAGGGCAGAGCCCGAGGTGGGGGGGGGGTCAGGGGGGAGAGGGCAGAGCCCGAGGGGGGGGGGGGGTCAGGGGGGAGAGGGCAGAGCCCGGGGTGAGGGGGGGGGTCAAGGGGGGAGAGGGCAGAGCCCGGGGTGAGGGGGGGGGTCAAGGGGGAGAGGGCAGAGCCCGAGGTGGGGGGGGGGGGGTCAGTGGGGAGAGGGCAGAGCCCGAGGTGGGGGGGGGGGGGGTCAGGGGGGAGAGGGCAGAGCCCGAGGTGGGGGGGGGGGGTCAGAGGGGAGAGGGCAGAGCCCGAGGTGGGGGGGGGTCAGGGGGGAGAGGGCAGAGCCCGAGGTGGGGGGGGGTCAGGGGGGAGAGGGCAGAGCCCGGGGTGAGGGGGGGGGTCAAGGGGGAGAGGGCAGAGCCCGGGGTGGGGGGGTGGTGTCGGGGGGGAGAGGGCAGAGCCCGGGGTGGGTCAAGGGGGAGAGGGCAGAGCCCGGGGTGGGGGGGGTCGGGGGGGGAGAGGGCAGAGCCCGAGGGTCTTGGGGGGGGGAGGGGGAAGGGCAGAGGCTGAGGGTCTTGGGGGGGGGGGGGGAGGGCAGAGGCCGAGGGTCTTGGGGGGGGCGGAGGGGGAAGGGCAGAGCCCAGGGGGGGTTCATTGGGGGAAAGGGCAGAGCCCGGGGAGGGGGGTTCATGGGAGAAAGGGCAGAGCTAGGAGGGTCCGGGGGGTGGGGGGGCGAGGGCAGAGCCCAGGAGGGTCCGGGGGGTGGGGGGGCGAGGGCAGAGCTCGGGAGCGTCAGGGGAAGGAAAGGATTGACCTTTAAGAGCGAGGGGGTGAGGCAGTTGTGAACCCACAGAATCATAGAAATTTACAATGCAGAAGGAGGCCATTCAGCCCATCGAGACTGCACTGGCCACAATCCCACCCAGACCCTGTTTCTGTAACCCCACGTACATTTACCCTCGCCAGTCCTAAAGAGGCAATTCAGCACGGCCAATCCAGCTAACACTGCCCCACACAGTCACGCTTTAGCACAAAGATGTGTTGGTGTGAGTGCGGAGGATTTTACCTCCAATGCAGTTTGAAAAGCCGGTTATTTTTGGGAAGGGAGGCATTTCCCTCTGAGCCTGAGTGTTGGGGGAGCCGGTGGGAGATGAATCCCTTTTCCGAGCGCTGCTTCGGGTATTGAACCAGTTCCTGACTTCACACTCTGGTCAGAGGAGTCGAGATATTACAAACCCGTCTGCTTTCCCAGCCTGTGGGAGGTTGCACTTCCAGACGGAAACATTGGGATCTTGCTGTGTACCCACTCAGGTTCTGCGTTCTGTGCCCGAATCGTGTTCTCACAGTGTTATTTGTTTCCTGGGCAGGTGGTCGCAGTGTACGGAGCGCTCTCGGACCTGCTATCTGTGGCCAGCAGTAAACTGAGCATCAAGGCGGTTAACCTGTACAATGGGAAGGGTGGTCTTATTGATGACATAGCACTCATTCGGTAAGCCTGTCTTTAACATCAGCAGGGCTGATAACACCTTCCGCCAGCAAATACAGCTGAATGTGGGTAAGGGGAGGCTATGGCCCGGTGGTATTATCATAGACTATTCATCCAGAAACTCAGCTAATGTTCTGGGGGACCCGGGTTCGAATCCCAGATGGTGGAATTTGAATTCAATAAAAAAAAATCTGGAATTAAGAGTCTGCTGATGAAGCCGTTATCAGGAAAAACCATCTGGTTCCCTTCAGGGAAGGAAATCTGCTGTCCTTACCCCGGTCTGACCTACACGTGACTCCAGAGCCACAGCAATGTGGTTGACTCTCAACTGCCCTTCAAGGGCAACTAGGGATGGGCAATAAATGCTGGGCCCAGCCAGTGACACTCATGTCTCACAAATCTTCGAAACCCGACAGTGCAGAAGGAGGTCTATCAAGTCTGCAGTGACCCCAGAACCCTATGCCTTTACCCCAGTTCCCGATACTAAGGGGCAATTTAGCCTGGCCAATCCACCTAACCTGCGCATCTTTGTTGGGTGGATCAGTAAGTTTGCTGATGACACCAAAGTCGGAGGTGTGGTAGATTGTGAGGAAGGATGTCATAGTTTGCAGGATGACTTGGACAGTTGCAGAGCTGGGCCGAGAGGTGGCGGATGGAGTTTAATGCGAGCTATCTTGGATCTGGTGCTGTGTAATGAGGCGGGTAGAATTAGGGACCTTGCGGTGAAGGATCCTCTTGGAGAGAGTGATCATTGTATGGTGGAGTTTCTGGTGCAGATGGAGGAGGAGAAAGTGGGTTCCCGGACACGCGTCCTTTGTTGGAATAGAGGGGAGTATGGTAGGATGAGAGAAGAATTGGCGAATTGGACTGGGGGAGTGCGTTGGAAGATAGGTCTGTTGAGGAGCAGTGGAGGATCTTTAAGGAGATCTTTCTTGGTGCTCAGCAGAAATTTATTCCGATGGTTAAAAAGGACAGTAGGAGGAGAGGTAATAAGCCGTGGATAACGAAGGAGGTGAAGGAAAGTGTTAAATTAAAAGCGGAGGAGTTTAGAGTAGCTAAGAGCAGTGGGCGAGAAGAGGATTGGGAAAGGTTTAAATGTCAACAAAGATTGACAAAGAAGTTGATAAAGGAGGGTAGGAGAAGCTATGAGGTTGGGCTAGCACTTAATATAAAAAAGGATAGCAAAAGTTTTTATAAATATATAAAAAGGAAGAGGCTGGCTAGGGTGAACGTTGGTCCTTTAGAGGATGAGAAAGGGGAGCTAGTGGTAGGGGATGGGGATATGGCTAAGGTCTTGAATAACTTTTTTGTTTCTATCTTCACGGAGGAGGGCGTGAATAATTTGCCGGGTGTTAGCGATGGAAAGGTGGTAGGAATGGAGGGTCTTAATGACATTACTGTTACTAGAGAGGTGGTGCTCGACAGACTGGAGGGGCTGATTGTGGACAAGTCCCCAGGACCGGATGGAATGCATCCGAGGGTTCTGAAAGAAATGGCGGAGGTGATAGTGGATGCCTTGGTGGTTATTTTCCAGACGTCGCTGGATTCCGGGGAAGTGCCGGAAGATTGGAAAACAGCTAATGTTACGCCGTTGTTTAAGAAGGGTGCCAGACAAAAGGCGGGGAATTATAGGCCGGTTAGTTTAACGTCTGTGGTAGGTAAAATGTTAGAATCCGTCATTAAGGAGGAAATAGCGAGGCATCTTGAGGGGAATTGCTTGATAGGGCGGACGCAACACGGTTTCATTAAAGGGAAGTCGTGTCTGACAAATTTACTGGAGTTCTATGAGGATGTGTCTAGGGCAGTGGATAGAGGAGAGCCGGTGGATGTGGTCTTTCTGGATTTTCAGAAGGCGTTTGACAAGGTACCTCACAAGAGGTTATTGCAGAAGGTCAGGGGACATGGAGTTGGGGGTAGGGTGTTAGCGTGGATAGAGGATTGGTTGTCAAATAGGAGGCAGAGAGTGGGGGTCAATGGATGCTATTCGGATTGGCGGTTGGTGACTAGTGGGGTGCCCCAGGGGTCGGTGCTGGGGCCTCAGCTATTTACCATTTATACAGATGATCTGGAGGAGGGAACCGAGTGCAGGGTGTGTCGAAATTTGCTAATGACACCAAGATTGGGGGAAAGGCAAATTGTGAGGAGGGTGTGGAGAGTCTGCAGAAGGATCTAGATAGGCTGGGCGAATGGGCCAGGAAATGGCAAATGGAATTTAATGTTGGCAAGTGTGAAGTGGTCCACTTTGGTAGGAGGAATGGTAGGACGGACTATTACTTATGTGGCGAAAAACTGCAGCAGGCGACGGTGCAGAGGGACCTCGGGGTCCTTGTGCATGAGTCGCAAAAACCCAGCTTGCAGGTGCAGCAGGTGGTCAGGAAGGCGAATGGGATGCTGGCCTTCATAGCGAGGGGGATTGAATATAAAAGTAGGGAGGTCTTGCTGCAGCTGTATAGGGCATTGGTGAGGCCGCAGCTGGAGTACTGTGTGCAGTTTTGGGCGCCGCACCTGCGCAAGGATATTTTGGCCTTGGAGGGAGTGCAGAGGAGGTTTACTCGGCTGATACCGGAGTTGAGGGGGTTGAGCTATGAGGAGAGGCTGAATAAACTAGGCTTGTACTCGTTAGAGTTTAGAAGAATGAGGGGAGATCTCATTGAGACGTATAAGATGATGAATGGGATGGATAGGATAGAGGTGGAGAGACTCTTCCCGCTCAAAAAAGACAGTAGGACTAGGGGGCACAGCCTCAAGGTAAAGGGGAGGCGGTTTAGAACAGAGTTGAGGAGGAACTTCTTCACTCAAAGGGTGGTGAATCTCTGGAATTCTCTGCCCGTTGAAGTGGTGGAGGCTGCCTCGCTAAATATTTTTAAGAAGCGGGTTGATGGGTTTTTAATAAGAGAAGGGATTAAGGGTTATGGGGAGAGGGTGGGAAGGTGGAGCTGAGCCACGACAGATCAGCCATGATCTTATTGAATGGCGGGGCAGGCTCGAAGGGCCAGATGGCCTCCTCCTGCTCCTATTTCTTATGTTCTTATGTAATTCACTTTGGTAGGAATAACAGATGTGTCGAGTATTGGGCTAACAGGAGGACTTTGAATAGTGTGGATGAGCAGAGGGATCTAGGTGTATGTGTACATAGATCCCTGAAGGTTGGGAATCAAGTGGATAGGGTTGTTAAGAAGGCATACGGTGTCTTGGCGTTTATTGGTAGGGGGATTGAATTTAGGAGTCGCAGCGTCATGTTGCAACTGTTCACAACTCTGGTGCGGCCGCACTTGGAGTACTGTGTGCAGTTCTGGTCCCCACATTACAGGAAGGATGTAAAGGCTTTGGAGAAGGTGCAGAGGAGGTTTACCAGGATGTTGCCTGGTATGGAGGGGAGGCCTTATGAGGAGAGACTGAGGGATTTGGGGTTGTTTTCGCTGGAAAGAAGGCGGCTAAGAGGGGATCTTATTGAAACATATAAGATGATTAGAGGTTTAGACAGGGTAGATAGTGATAGCCTTTTTCTTAGGATGGAGAAAGCTCGCACGAGGGGGCACGGCTTTAAATTAAGGGGGGGTAGTTATAGGACGGATGTCAGGGGTAGGTTCTTTACCCAGAGGGTGGTGAGGGACTGGAATGCCCTGCCAGCTGCAGTTGTAAATGCACCTAGTTTGGGGGCGTTTAAGAGATCTGTGGATAGGTTTATGGATGAAAAGGGATTGGTTTAGGTTAGTGGGTCATTGTTTTGTAACTGGTCGGCGCAACATCGTGGGCCGAAGGGCCTGTTCTGCGCTGTAATGTTCTATGTTCTATTGACTGTGGGAGGAAACTGGAGCACCCAGAGGAATCCCGTGCAGACATGGGGAGAACGTGCAGACTCCACAGGTAGTGACCCAAGCTGGGAATCGAACTCGGGTTCCTGGTGCTGTGAGGCAGCCATGCTAACCACTGTGCTACAGTGCCGTCCATGAGTGTATGAGGGGAGACTGCCAAGGAGCGTATCACCAGCAGACTCAGACTGAGTGGAATTTGCTGAGGGAATGTGAGCCCAAGGACACTGCTGTTTTACTGCAATTGTACAGGGTGTTGGTGAGGCCACACCTGGAGTATTGTGTGCAGTTTGGGTCTCCTTATCTGAGGAAGGATGTCCTTGCTACAGAGGGAGTACAGCGAAGGTTTACCAGGCTGATTCCTGGGATGGCAGGTCTGTCATATGAGGAGAGACTAAATCGGCTAGGATTATATTCACTGGAGTTTAGAAGAGTGAGAGGGGATCTCATAGAAACTTATAAAATTCTAACAGGGTTAGACAGGGTAGATTCAGAAAGAATGTTCCCGATGGTGGGGGGAGTCCAGAACTAGTGGGTCATAGTTTGAGGATAAGGGGTAAACCTTTTAGAACTGAGGTGAGGAGAAATTTCTTCACCCAGAGGGTGGGGAATGTGTGGAATTCACACCCACAGAAAGTAGTTGAGACCAAAACATTGTGTGATTTCAAGAAGAAATTAGATTTTGCTGTTGGGGCTCAAGGGATCGAGGATATGGGAGGAATCAGGATATTGAATCTGATGATCGGCCATGATCAAAATGAATGGTGGAGCAGGCTCGAAGGGCTGAATGGCCTCCTCCTCCTAGTTTCTATGTTTCTTTGTTTGCTGCCTGTCGCTAATTGCCCTTGAGAAAGAGGTCCGTCCCATGCTACGTGTTTTTGGACCCATTGCTGTAACAGAGTTCGACTTGACTCCGCAACATCGGAGTCCTCTGTTTTCTCAGGGCGTCTCTTGAGACGGCATGGTGGCACAGTGGGTTAGCGCTGCTGCCTCACAGCGCCAAGGGCCCAGGTTCGATTCCCGGCTCGGGTCACAGTCTGTGTGGAGCCTGCACGCACTCTCCGTGTCTGCGTGGGTTTCCTCCGGGTGCTCCAGTTTCCTCCTACAGTCCAAAGACGTGCTGGTTAGGTGGATTGCCCAAGCTAAAATTACCCCTTAGTGTCAGGGGGACGAGCTGGGGGTAAAGCTTGTAAAAGATTCCAGCATTCAGAATGTTTTGCTTTTAATTTAGCTAGATATTGAATATAAAAGTAGGGAGGTCTTGCTGCAGCTGTATAGGGCATTGGTGAGGCCGCAGCTGGAGTACTGTGTGCAGTTTTGGTCACCGCACTTACGCAAGGATATTTTGGCCCTGGAGGGAGTGCAGAGGAGGTTTACTAGGCTGATACCGGAGTTGAGGGGGTTGAGCTATGAGGAGAGGCTGAATAAACTAGGCTTGTACTCGTTAGAGTTTAGAAGAATGAGGGGAGATCTCATTGAGACGTATAAGATGATGAATGGGATGGATAGGATAGAGGTGGAGAGACTCTTCCCGCTCAGAAAGGACAGTAGGACTGGAGGGCACAGCCTCAAGATAAAGGGGAGGCGGTTTAGAATGGAGTTGAGGAGGAACTTCTTCACTCAAAGGGTGGTGAATCTCTGGAATTCTCTGCCCGTTGAAGTGGTGGAGGCTGCCTCGCTAAATATTTTTAAGACGCGGGTTGATGGGTTTTTGATAAGAGAGGGGATTAAGGGTTATGGGGAGAGGGCGGGAAAGTGGAGCTGAGCCACGACAGATCAGCCATGATCTTATTGAATGGCGGGGCAGGCTCGAAGGGCTAGATGGCCTACTTCTGCTCCTATTTCTTATGTTCTAGATTTCGCTCTTGGGGCTAAAAGGATCGAGGGATGAGGGGGGGGATCAGGATATTGAATCTGATGATCAAAATGAATGGTGGGGCAGGCTTGAAGGGCTGAATGGACGCCTGCTTCTAGTTCCTAATGAAGCCAAATGAGCGATCCTGTAGTGTGATTTACAGGAAGGGTCTCCTCCTGCTCTGTAGGGAGTTTGATGATTCTCTGTGGCTGTGAAAATGACTCTCTCCTGACTGGTGCCTCCAGCTGACCCAGGTCTGGGAGGTGGGAGTTCAGATGTCCTCTGTGTTTGACCCAGTGTGGGTTCAGTGATGCTAACTATCCTGTTGGTAATTTTCTCTCTTCTGTTTGCTCCCTGGGCAGAGATGACGATGTGTTGTACGTGTCGGAGGGGGAACCGTTTATAGGTAGGTGCCTCGGAACTGAAATATTCACTCGTTGCGGACATCCTTTCGTCCCTTTCCACAGTGTTGACTCTGGGGAGCTTTCTTTTAATAAATCCTGACAGTACAGAGGGAGGCCATTCAGCCCATTGAGCCTACACCACCCAGGCCCTGTCCCCATAAACCCATGTATTTACTCCGCTAATCCCCAGCCTGCAGTGCCGACAGAGTAGGAGGAGGGCCATTCGGCCCATCATAATTGGCGCCGACTTGCCGAAGAGCATCATCTGACTCAGGCTCTCCTCTCTGCCCTATCTCGGTAACCCCAAACATTTAACATGGCCAATCCACCTAACCTACACATCTTTGGACAGTAAGGAGCAATTTAGCATGGCCAATCCCCCTAACCTACACATCTTTGGACACTAAGGGACAATTTAGCATGGCCAATCCACCTAACCTGCATATCCTTGGACACTAAGGGAGAATTTAGCATGGCCAACCCACCTAACCTACACATCTTTGGACACTAAGGGGCAATTTAGCATGGCCAATCCCCCTAACCTACACATCTTTGGGCACTAAGGGACAATTTAACATGGCCAATCCCCCTAACCTACACATCTTTGGACACTAAGGGACAATTTAGCATGGCCAATCCACCCTAACCTACACATCTTTGGACACTAAGGGACAATTTAGCATGACAAATCCCTTTAACCTGCACATCTTTGGACACTAAGGGACAATTTAGCATGGCCAATCCACCTAACCTACACATCTTTGGACACTAAGGGACAATTTAGCATGGCCAATCCACCTAACCTACACATCTTTGGACACTAAAGGACAATTTAGCATGACCAATCCACCTAACCTACACATCTTTGGACACTAAGGGACAATTTAGCATGACCAATCCACCTAACCTGCACATCTTTGGACACTAAGGGACAATTTAGCATGGCCAATCCACCTAACCTGCACATCTTTGGACACTGAGCAACTTTTCACAGAAACTACAGTGCAGAAGGAGGCCATTTGGCCCATCGAGTCTGCACCGACAACAATCCCACCCAAGTCTTCTCATTGCAACCCCGTATATTTACCCTCCTAATCCCCTTGACACTAAGGGGCAATTTAGCAAGGCCAATCCACCTGACCTACACGTCTTTGGGCTATGGGAGGAAACCGGAGCATCTGGAGAAAACCCACGCAGACATGGTGAGAACATGCAGACTCCGCACGGACTGTGACCCACCCTAAAGTGTTCAGTAGTATTTCTGAAACCATTATACATGCGTCTTATGGGTTTCTACGGTCTGGAGGATGTGAATTTTGTTGTTAAGCTATACTGTTAAAGGGCGCGTCTTCATTGAGTACCCCGAGCATGTATAAAGAGAGACCGCTGCCTTCTGTTTAATTGGTTTAATGATTGTACTTCACCCACTTGATAAAGAGAGAACGCTGCATGGGGTAGGGGGAGTTGATAGGGAGCACTTTTCTCCAATACAGCATCCCGTGACTAACCTTATTGCTAAGAAAAGGCTTGATTACTCTGAGGGGGTGCAATACTTAGCGGGACACTTTCCACCTTTGTGCGTTGACACAAACACCGGCTTGGGGGAAGAATCGGAGCCTGACTTTCTTCATTGTATCTGACAGACCCAGAGGCTCAGGAGAAGGACCTGGAGGCGAAATCCAGCATGTGTACCGATTGGATAACACTAAACGTGGGGGGCCAGTATTTCACCACGACACGGTAAGCTGGGTTGGGGGGAGGCGCGATTGCCAACAGGAGTGTGTCTCTCTGCCACACGCCAGTGTTTACCCCTGAGCTTTCAGAGTAGGGTGGGCTGAAAGTGACTCGAGGCTTGTCGGAACAGGGTCGGAACCAAATGATCTCCATCCCGGGCAGGAGGGATGCGAAAGTGCCTCAGCTGTGCTTGAAATCGTCATCAAAAAAAATGCATGAATCCGTCATCAAAGAAGGAATAGCGAGGCGCCGAGAAAAGAATGGTTTGATCAAACAGACGCAGCACGGATTCGTTAAGGGGAAGTCGTGTTTGACGAATTTATTGGAATTTTATGAGGATGTGACTAGAGGGGAACCGGTAGATGTGGTGTTTTTAGATTTTCAAGAGGCGTTTGACAAGGTGCCTCATAAAAGGTTACTACAGAAGGTCAGGGGGCATGGAGTTGGGGGTAAGGTGTTAGCATGGATAGAGGATTGGTTGTCTAATAGGAAGCAGAGTGTTGGTATCAATGGGTGCTATTCTGGTTGGCGGCTGGTGACTAGTGGAGTGCCGTAGGGATCGGTGCTGGGGTCTCAACTATTTACCATTTATGTAGATGATCTGGAGGAGGGGGCTGAGTGTAGGGTGACGAAATTTGCTGATGACACGAGGATGAGTGGAAAAGCAAGTTGCGCGGAGGGTGTGGAAAGTCTGCAGAGGGATCTCGATAGGCTGAGCGAGTGGGCAAGGACCTGGCAGATGGAGTACAATGTTAGCAAGTGTGAAGTTATCCACTTTGGCAGGAATAATAGTAGGAGGGATTACTATTGAAAGGGCAAAAAGCTGCAGCATGCTACGGTGCAGAGGGATCTGGGGGTCCTTGTGCACGAGTCTCAAAAACCCAGCCTATAGGTGCAGCAGGTGGTCAGGAAGGCTAATGGGAATGTTGGCCTTCATAGCGAGGGGGATTGAATATAAAAGTAGGGAGGTCTTGCTGCAGCTGTATAGGGCATTGGTGAGGCCGCAGCTGGAGTACTGTGTGCAGTTTTGGTCGCTGCACTTGCGCAAGGATATTTTGGCCTTGGAGGGAGTGCAGAGGTGGTTCACTAGGCTGATACCGGAGTTGAGGGGGTTGGACTATGAAGACAAACTAAATATACTGGGTCTGTACTCGTTGGAGTTTAGAAGGATGAGGGGGGAATC
Source organism: Prionace glauca (assembly GCA_037974335.1). Lineage (NCBI taxonomy): Eukaryota > Metazoa > Chordata > Chondrichthyes > Carcharhiniformes > Carcharhinidae > Prionace > Prionace glauca. Next base: position 17,867,120 of record CM075751.1, on the reverse strand, counting down.
TTATAGAGACGTATAAGATAATGAAGGGGATGGATAGGGTAGAGGAAGAGAGATTCTTCCTGCTCAGAAAGGACAGTAGGACTAGTGAAGTGGTGGAGGCTACCTCACTGAATATATAAGACACGGTTAGATAGGTTTTTGATAGACATGTGAATTAAGGGTTATGGGGAGAGAGCGGGTAAGTGGAACTGATCCACTTCAAATCAGCCATGATCTTATTGAATGGCGGGGCAGGCTCGAAGGGCTAGATGGCCTCCTCCTGCTCCTATTTCTTATGTTCTGCGAATAACTTGTAAACGGCATTCTTTTGACTCCTGGAGATTTTTATTCCATCATCTCCAATTCAAAACTGTTCATAATTCAGTACAAGTCCCTCAACAGAGGGATGCCTGCTGTGGAAGATGTGAAAAATATCACAGTCACTAAGCAGGGATATTGTCCTGAGATTAGGGATGAGTATATAGGGAGCTATATACCCCCCCTGTATCTAACCCCGTGCTGTCCCTGTCCTGGGAGTGTTTGATGGGGGACAGTGTAGAGGGAGCTTTACTCTGTATCTAACCCGTGCTGTACCTGTCCTGGGAGTGTTTGATGGGGGGACAGTGTAGAGGGAGCTTTACTCTGTATCTAACCCCGTGCTGTATCTGTCCTGGGAGTGTTTGATGGGGGACAGTGTAGACGGAGTTTTACTCTGTATCTAACCCCGTGCTGTACCTGTCCTGGGAGTATTTGATGGGGGAGAGTTTAGAGGGAGCTTTACTCTGTATCTAACCCCGTGCTGTACCTGTCCTGGGAGTGTTTGATGGGGACAGTGTAGACGGAGTTTTACTCTGTATCTAACCCCGTGCTGTACCTGTCCTGGGAGTGTTTTGATGGGGGAGAGTTTAGAGGGAGCTTTACTCTGTATCTAACCCCGTGCTGTACCTGTCCTGGGAGTGTTTGATGGGGGGACAGTGTAGAGGGAGCTTTACTCTGTATCTAACCCCGTGCTGTACCTGTCCTGGGAGTGTTTGATGGGGGGACAGTGTAGAGGGAGCTTTACTCTGTATCTAACCCCGTGCTGTATCTGTCCTGGGAGTAGTGTTTGATGGGGGACAGTGTAGACGGAGTTTTACTCTGTATCTAACCCCGTGCTGTACCTGTCCTGGGAGTGTTTGATGGGGGAGAGTTTAGAGGGAGCTTTACTCTGTATCTAACCCCGTGCTGTACCTGTCCTGGGAGTGTTTGATGGGGACAGTGTAGAGGGAGCTTTACTCTGTATCTAACCCCGTGCTTTACCTGTCCTGGGAGTGTTTGATGGGGACAGTGCAGAGGAGCTTTACTCTGTATCTAACTCCCATGCTGTACCTGTCCTGGGAGTGTTTGATGGGGACTGTGTAGAGGGAGCTTTACTCTGTATCTAACTCCATGCTGTACATGTCCTGGGAGTGTTTGATGGGGACAGTGTAGAGGGAGCTTTACTCTGTATCTAACACCGTGCTGTACCTGTCCTGGGAGTGTTTGATGGGGGGGGACAGTGTAGAGGGAGCTTTACTCCGAATCTAACCCTGTGCTGTACATGTCCTGTGAGTGTTTGATGGGGACAGTGTAGAGGGAGCTTTACTCTGTATCTAACCCCGTGCTGTACCTGTCCTGGGAGTGTTTGATGGGGGGGGGAACAGTGTAGAGGGAGCTTTACTCTGTATCTAACCCCGTGCTGTACCTGTCCTGGGAGTGTTTGATGGGGGGACAGTGTAGATGGAGCTTTACTCTGTATCTAACCCCGTGCTGTACCTGTCCTGGGAGTGTTTGATGGGGGACTGTGTAGAGGGAGCTTTACTCTGTATCTAACTCCATGCTGTACATGTCCTGGGAGTGTTTGATGGGGACAGTGTAGAGGGAGCTTTACTCTGTATCTAACACCGTGCTGTACCTGTCCTGGGAGTGTTTGATGGGGGGGGGACAGTGTAGAGGGAGCTTTACTCCGAATCTAACCCTGTGCTGTGCATGTCCTGTGAGTGTTTGATGGGGACAGTGGAGAGGGAGCTTTACTCTGTATCTAACCCCGTGCTGTACCTGTCCTGGGAGTGTTTGATGGGGGGGGAACAGTGTAGAGGAGCTTTACTCTGTATCTAACCCCGTGCTGTACCTGTCCTGGGAGTGTTTGATGGGGGACAGTGTAGATGGAGCTTTACTCTGTATCTAACCCCGTGCTGTACCTGTCCTGGGAGTGTTTGATGGGGACAGTGTAGAGGGAGCTTTACTCTGTATCTAACTCCATGCTGTGCATGTCCTGGGAATGTTTGATGGGGGGGGGACAGTGTAGAGGGAGCTTTACTCTGTATCTAACCCCGTGCTGTACCTGTCCTGGGAGTGTTTGATGGGGGGGGACAGTGTAGAGGGAGCTTTACTCTGTATCTCACCCCGTGCTGTACCTGTCCTGGGAGTGTTTGATGGGGGACAGTGTAGAGGGAGCTTTACTCTGTATCTAACACCGTGCTGTACCTGTCCTGGGAGTGTTTGATGGGGGGACAGTGTAGAGGAGCTTTACTCTGTATCTAACCCCGTGCTGTGCCTGTCCTGGGAGTGTTTGATGGGGGGGGACAGTGTAGAGGGAGCTTTACTCTGTATCTAACCCGTGCTGTACCTGTCCTGGGAGTGTTTGATGGGGGGACAGTGTAGAGGGAGCTTTACTCTGTATCTAACCCTGTGCTGTACTTGTCCTGGGAGTGTTTGATGGGGGGGGACAGTGTAGAGAGAGCTTTACTCTGTATTTAACCCCGTGCTGTACCTGTCCTGGGACTGTTTGATGGGAACGGTTCAGAGGGAGCTTTACTCTATCGAACCCCGTGCTGTACCTGTCCTGGGAGTGATTGATGGGGGACAGTGTAGAGGGAGCTTTACTCTGTATCTAACCCCGTGCTGTACTTGTCCTGGGAGTGTTTGATGAGGGGACAGTGTTGAGGGAGCTTTACTCTATCTAACCCCGTGCTGTACCTGTCCTGGGAGTGTTTGATGGAGGGACAGTGTAGAGGGAGCTTTACTCTGTATCTAACCCCGTGCTGTACCTGTCCTGGGAGCGTTTGATGGGGGGACAGTGTAGAGGGAGCTTTACTCTGTATCTCACCCCGTGCTGTACCTGTCCTGGGAGTGTTTGATGGGGGGACAGTGTCGAGGGAGCTTTACTCTGTATCTAACCCCGTGCTGTACCTGTCCTGGGAGTGTTTGATGGGGGGACAGTGTAGAGGGAGCTTTACTCTGTATCTAACCCCGTGTTGTACCTGTCCTGGGAGTGTTTGATGGGGACAGTGTAGAGGGAGCTTTATTCTGTATCTAACCCCGTGCTGTACCTGTCCTGGGAGTGATTGATGGGGGACAGTGTAGAGGGAGCTTTACTCTGTATCTCACCCCGTGCTGTACCTGTCCTGGGAGTGTTTGATGGGGGGACAGTGTCGAGGGAGCTTTACTCTGTATCTAACCCCGTGCTGTACCTGTCCTGGGAGTGTTTGATGGGGGGACAGTGTAGAGGGAGCTTTACTCTGTATCTAACCCCGTGTTGTACCTGTCCTGGGAGTGTTTGATGGGGACAGTGTAGAGGGAGCTTTATTCTGTATCTAACCCCGTGCTGTACCTGTCCTGGGAGTGATTGATGGGGGACAGTGTAGAGGGAGCTTTACTCTGTATCTAACCTCGTGCTGTACCTGTCCTGGGAGTATTTGATGGGGGACAGTGTAAAGGGAGCTTTACTCTGTATCTAACCCCGTGCTGTACCTGTCCTGGGAGTGTTTGATGGGGGACAGTGTAGAGGGAGCTTTACTCTGTATCTAACCCCGTGTTGTACCTGTCGTGGGAGTGTTTGATGGGAGGGACAGTGGAGAGGGTGTTGTATGTTACTCTGTGGGAGTTGTGCTTTGCGTTGCTACTCCTGTGTTTTGCCGTTGGGAGTGTTCTCAATGCTGTTCTCCCAAAGATTGGAGCGTCTCTTTTCCAATTCCGCAATAACACTTCCTTTCCTGTCATTCCCAGGAGCACTTTAGTGAATAAGGAACCAGAGAGCATGCTTGCACACATGTTCCGGGATAAAGGTTAGTTTTACTGTGCACCCACCAATGTACTGAAGCTTATTTATTAATGTCACAAGTAGGCTTACATTAACACTGCAATGAAGTTACTGTGAAAATCTCCTAGTTGTCACACTCCAGCGCCTGTTCGGGTTCCACTGAGGGAGAATTTAGCATCTAATCAGCACGGCTTTCGGTCTGTGGGAGGAAACCGGAGCACCCGGAGGAAACCCACGCAGACACGGGGAGAATGTGCAGTCTCCACACAGACAGTGACCCGAGCCGGGAATCGAACCCGGGTCCCTGGCGCCGTGGTAACCACTCCTTCACCTGGCAAAAGACCAGAGAAGAACTTGTCTTTAGTGTTTTATCTCAGGCGATGTATTTGTATTAGAAGCTGAGGTGTAACATTGTTCTTGTTGATGTGTTTCCCTCCTCTGCCTCCCACTTTCTGTTTTGTTGTTTGCATTTTGGCTTCCTCTGGGGACAAGACGCTTGGGGTAATAAGAGGGACCACCAGGGGGGCTTCCTGATCGATCGAAGCCCGGAGTACTTCATGCCGATTCTGAACTACCTGAGGCACGGACAACTCATCGTCAACAAAGGCCTCAACTTGCTGGGTAGGTCCCGCACGATCCCCCGGACCCTGCGTATGGGGTTAGGCCCCCGGACCCTGTGTACGGCGTTAGGCCCCCGGACCCTGTGTACGGCGTTAGGCCCCCGGACCCTGCGTACGGCGTTAGGCCCCCGGACCCTGCGTACGGCGTTAGGCCCCCGGACCCTGCGTACGGCGTTAGGCCCCCCGGACCCTGCGTACGGCGTTAGGCCCCCGGACCCTGCGTACGGCGTTAGGCCCCCGGACCCTGCGTACGGCGTTAGGCCCCCGGACCCTGCGTACGGCGTTAGGCCCCCGGACCCTGCGTACGGCGTTAGGCCCCCGGACCCTGCGTACGGCGTTAGGCCCCCGGACCCTGCGTACGGCGTTAGGCCCCCGGACCCTGCGTACGGCGTTAGGCCCCCGGACCCTGCGTACGGCGTTAGGCCCCCGGACCCTGCGTACGGCGTTAGGCCCCGGACCCTGCGTACGGCGTTAGGCCCCCGGACCCTGCGTACGGCGTTAGGCCCCCGGACCCTGCGTACGGCGTTAGGCCCCCGGACCCTGCGTACGGCGTTAGGCCCCCGGACCCTGCGTACGGCGTTAGGCCCCCGGACCCTGCGTACGGCGTTAGGCCCCCGGACCCTGCGTACGGCGTTAGGCCCCCGGACCCTGCGTACGGCGTTAGGCCCCCGGACCCCGCGTACGGCGTTAGGCCCCCGGACCCCGCGTACAGCCCTTTCCATTCCTGTTATTCAATGGATAGTTTGACGTAATCGAGTGATTTGTTTTGTGATTTGCTGTAGGTGTTCTCGAGGAGGCCAAGTTCTTTGGCATTGACTCACTAATTGAACAATTGGAATTACTGATTAAGGTAGGAAATGGGCCAAGATGGGGATGTCTCACGTCCGATGGGCTGAATGGCCTCCTGTATGTTATGCGTGCGAAGGGCTGGAGGGTGGGAACTGGAGGGAGCACGGTGTGGGGGGGGGGGGGGGGGGAGCTGGAGGGAGCACGGTGTGAGGGGGGGAGCTGGAGGGAGCCCGGTGTGGGGGGGGGGAGCTGGAGGGAGCACGGTGTGTGGGGGGGGGAGCTGGAGGGAGCACGCTGTGGGGGGGGGGAGCTGGAGGGTACACGCTGTGGGGGGGGGGAGCTGGAGGGAGCACGGTGTCGGGGGGGGAGCTGGAGGGTACACGCTGTGGGGGGGGGGGAGCTGGAGGGAGCACGCTGTGGGGGGGGGAGCTGGAGGGAGCACGGTGTGGGGGGGGGGAGCTGGAGGGAGCACGGTGTGGGGGGAGGGAGCTGGAGGGTACACGCTGTGGGGGGGGGAGCTGGAGGGAGCACGGTGTGTGGGGGGGGAGCTGGAGGGAGCACGGTGTGTGGGGGGGGGAGCTGGAGGGAGCACGGTGTGTGGGGGGGGAGCTGGAGGGAGCACGGTGTGGGGGGGGGGGAGCTGGAGGGAGCACGGTGTGGGGGGGGGGGAGCTGGAGGGTACACGCTGTGGGGGGGGGGGAGAGCTGTGAGGTTGATGGGGGGGGGCTAATGGGGCTGACACCATACGCTATGACTGCCCGTAGGGTCTGGGGCCTGGGAGGGTGATTTATTGGGGGGTGGTTTATTGGGGGGTGGTTTATTGGGGAGTGATTTATTGGGGGGTGGTTTATTGGGGGGTAGTTTATTGGGGGGAGGTTTATTGGGGGGGGTTTATTGGGGGGTGGTTTATTGGGGGGAGGTTTATTGTGGGGGGGTTTATTGGGGGAGGTTTATTGGGGGGGTTTTTGGGGGGTGGTTTATTGGGGGGGGTTTATTGGGGGAGGTTTATTGGGGGGGTTTTTGGGGGGTGGTTTATTGGGGGGGTTTATTGGGGGGGGTTTATTGGGGGGGGGTTTATTGGGGGGTGGTTTATTGGGGGGGGGTTTATTGGATGGTTTATTGGGGGGGGGTTTATTGGATGGTTTATTGGGGGGTGGTTTATTGGGGGGTGGTTTATTGGGGGTGGTTTATTGGGGGTGGTTTATTGGGGGTGGTTTATTGGGGGTGGTTTATTGGGGGGGGTTTATTGGGGGGGTTTATTGGGGGGGGTTTATTGGATGGTTTATTGGGGGGGTTTATTGGGGGGGGTTTATTGGATGGTTTATTGGGGGGGGGGGGTTTATTCGGGGGGGTTTATTGGGGGTGGTTTATTGGGGTGGGGTTTATTGGGGTGGGGTTTATTGGGGGGGGTTTATTGGGGGGGGTTTATTGGGGTGGGGTTTATTGGTGGGTGGTTTATTGGGGGGGGTGATTTATTGGGGGGGGTTTATTGGGGGAGGGGTTTATTGGGGGGGTGGTTTATTGGGGGTGGTTTATTGGTGGGTGGTTTATTGGGGGGGGGTTTATTGGGGGGGTTTATTGGGGGGGTGGTTTATTGGGGGGGGTTTATTGGGGGTGGTTTATTGGGGTGGGGTTTATTGGGGGATAGTTTACTGGGGGGGGGTTTATTGGGGGATGGTTTATTGGGGGGTGATTGGCGAGCGGGCAGGGACAGTACGTGCCCACCTGTTCACCCACTCAGCCAGTCACTGGGGGGGGGGGGGGGCCGGGTCAGGAACCCTGCGGAATGACGGACTCACCGCTGCTTCCTTGCAGAATTCCCTGCCGGCAGAAGATCACTCTCCCATTTCCCGCAAGGAGTTTGTCCGGTTTCTCCTGGCCACGCCCACCAAGTCGGAACTCCGGTGTCAGGTCAGTGTAAGCACGATCCTGTGGGGTGAAGGGGGGGGGTCACAGGATGGCGAGGGAATTGGGGGTGAGCGAGGCTGTATTTCCACAGACAGGAGCGAGACGAGGCAACCAAACAAGAATCCGTTTGAGAGAGACGGAGATACAGGGGAAATCTCACAGCAGCTTGAAGACTGGGGTCTCCTTATTCTCTCTGAGGTGGGCCTCACTAGCCGGGCTTAGCATTTATTACCCATCCCTAACTGCCCCTTGAGAAGGTGGTGGGTGAGCCACCATCTTGAACCCGTGTGGTGTAGGTACACCCACAGTGCTGTTAGGGAGGGAGTTCCAGGATTGTTATTGGACATCAGTCAGTCCGTGTGGTGTAGGTACACCCACAGTGCTGTTAGGGAGGGAGTTCCAGGATTGTTATTGGACATCAGTCAGTCCGTGTGGTGTAGGTACACCCACAGTGCTGTTAGGGAGGGAGTTCCAGGATTGTTATTGAACATCAGTCAGTCCGTGTGGTGTAGGTACACCCACAGTGCTGTTAGGGAGGGAGTTCCAGGATTGTTATTGGACATCAGTCAGTCCGTGTGGTGTAGGTACACCCACAGTGCTGTTAGGGAGGGAGTTCCAGGATTGTTATTGGACATCAGTCAGTCCGTGTGGTGTAGGTACACCCACAGTGCTGTTAGGGAGGGAGTTCCAGGATTGTTATTGGACATCAGTCAGTCTGTGTGGTGTAGGTACACCCACAGTGCTGTTAGGGAGGGAGTTCCAGGATTGTTATTGGACATCAGTCAGTCCGTGTGGTGTAGGTACACCCACAGTGCTGTTAGGGAGGGAGTTCCAGGATTGTTATTGGACATCAGTCAGTCCGTGTGGTGTAGGTACACCCACAGTGCTGTTAGGGAGGGAGTTCCAGGATTGTTATTGGATATCAGTCAGTCCGTGTGGTGTAGGTACACCCACAGTGCTGTTAGGGAGGGAGTTCCAGGATTGTTATTGGATATCAGTCAGTCCGGGTGGTGTAGGTACACCCACAGTGCTGTTAGGGAGGGAGTCCCAGGATTTTGACCCAGTGACAGTGAAGGAACGGCCGATATATTTCCAAGTCAGGACGGTGAGTGGCTCGGAGGGGAACTTGCAGGTGGTGGTGTTCCCCATGTATCTGCTGCTCTTGTCCTTCTAGATGGTAGTGGTGGTGGGTTTGGAAGGTGCTGTCTAAGGATGAGTTGCTGCAGTGCATCTTGTCGATGGTACACACTGCTGCTACTGAGTGTCGGTGGTGGAGGGAGTGAATGTTTGTAGATGGGGGGCCAATCAAGTGGGGCTGCTTTGTCCTGGATGGTGTCGAGCTTCCTGAGTGTTGTTGGGAGTTGCTCCCATCCAGGCAAGTGGGGAGTATTCCATCACACTCCTGACTTGTCCCTTGTAGATGGGGGACAGGCTTTGGGGGGGGAGTCAGGGGGTGAGTTACTCTCCGCAGGATTCCCAGTCTCTGACCTGCTCTGGTAACCACTGTATTTATATGGCTGGGTCCAGCTCAGTTTCTGGTCAGTGGTAACCCCCAGGATTTAGACAGTGGGGGGATTCAGTGATGGCACAGGGAGAGGGTTGGATTCTCTCTTGTTGGTGATGGTCAGTGCCTGGCACTTGTGACTTGCCTGCCCAGGTCTGGATATTGTCCCGATCTTGCTGCATTTGGACATTATCGAATCCTGACAGTGCAGAAGGAGACCATTTGGCAGTGGATGGATGCTCTCTTGTTGGAGATATCTGGGGACTTGTGTGGCGAGAATTGGAGCAGTGCAGAGATCTCGGAGTAGACGCACCAAAGAGATTTGAAAACAAGGATGAGTGTTTCAAAACTGACTTCACAGAATCCTCACAGTGCAGGAGGCGGCCATTCGTCCCATTGAACCTGCAATCCCACCCAGGCCCTGTCCCCATCACCCCGTGCATTTACCCTCCTGACGCTAAGGGGCAATTTAGCATGGCCAGTCCGCCCGAATCCGCACGTCTTTGGAGTGTGGGAGGGAATCGGAACCCACGCAGACACGGGGAGAGTGTGCGGTCCCCACACAGGCGGTGACCCGAGCCTTGAATCGAACCCGGGTTCCCTGGCGCTGTGGGGCAGCAGTGCTGACGGCACTGTGCCACCGTGTCGCTTCACCGGCAGTCAGTGCCAGTGGAGAACATTGTGGCACCCTCGTCACTCATTGCCCAAAGTGGAACTTTGCCCAGGTTTCTCCACACACGGACTGTGAGAGAAAGGAAGCTTTGTTTGGTATTCTTGCCCCACGAGCTGAGTGGAATAGACCAGGGGATGGAGCAGTGGGATCGATAGGGCACCCCTTTTCAAAGAGCTTTTGAAATTCTTCTGCTCAGGGTTTGAATTTCCGAGGGACTGACTTATCGCGCCTCGATCTTCGTTACATCAACTTCAAGATGGCCAACCTCAGCAACTGCAACCTCAGCCACGCCAACCTGTGTAGCTCGAACCTAGAGCGGGCAGACCTGTCTGGTGCTATACTCGACGTAAGTCTTTGTAAAACTGAGTATATATATACGTACATATGTTGGTTTTTGCTCACAGTGAAATCGGGGCTTGTTCCTGCCCAGTGGCACCTTTCCTCAGTCTGAAATGATCCACGCTGTGTCCTGGGGTAGCATGGTGGTCAGCACTGCTCCCTCACAGTGCCAGGGACCCGGGTTTGATTCCCGGCTTGGGCGCGGGCTCGTAGGGCCCGAGCTGTGTGGTCCTTTGTGTGGAGCCTGCACATCCTCCCCCCCCCTCCCCCGGGTCTGCATGGGTTTGTATCAGAGATTTCCCTACAGTGCCACTCGGCCCATCGAGTCCACAGTCCCGCCAAGCTCCTACCCCTGCGACCTCTCACGTTTACCCCAGCGAGTTCCCCGACAGTCGGGGGCAATTAACTTGGCGTGGCCAATCCACCTAACCCGCGTGTCTTTGGAGTGTGGGAGGGAACCCGTGCAGACTCCACTCGGTGACCTGACTCCATGGGGCCGAGAGGCGGCAGGTCTAACAATTGTGTCACCGCGCTGCCGTCTGGGTTTCCTCCGGGTGCTCCGGTTTCCTCTGAAAGAGGTGCTGGTTAGGTGCTAAATTCTTCCTCAGTGTAACCCGAACAGGAGTGTGGGGACTGGGGGATTTTCACAGTAACTTCATTGCCGTGTTAATGGAAGCCTACTTATGATATGAATAAATCAACTTGAAAACTTGAAGCTGTGTTCCTGAGTCCCCAGGGAACCTCTGACTATCTGATCGTAGTACAATTTTGTCTTTTAAAAAGTGTTTAGACGGTTACATGGGTAAGATGGGTATAGAGGGATATGGGCCAAATGCAGGAGTAGCTTAATGGTACAAACTGGGCGGCATGAACAAGTTGGGCCGAAGGGCCTGTTTCCGTGCTGTTAATCTCTATGACTCTAATCTCTATGATCGATCCCCTTCAGGATCCTCAGAATGAGAGATCACCTCTCGTTCCAAGTTTTTAAGTTTATGTTTGTTTATTAGTGTTACAAACAGGCACCATGTCAAAAGGCTGAATTTTAAACATGCCCCTGTCAAGAAACATGGTATGAATGCATTCCTTAAAGTTGTAACTCCAGATTTTTAAAATTAAATTCAAATTTCACCATTTGCTGTGGTGGGATTTGAACCCAGGTCCCCAGAGCATTACACTGGGTGTCTACATTACGAGTCCAGTGACAATATCAGTGTACACTGCCACTCCCCCACTCCAGTCTCTCTTTGTTGCTTCAAAGAGGGCTTGAGGATTTGATAATTACTTCTGCACTAGATCTGACACAGTAGCACAGTGGTTAGCACTGCTGCCTCACAGGTCAGGGACCCGGATTCAATTCCTGATTTCGGGTCAACGTATGTGTGGAGTTCGCATGTTCTCCCAGTGTCTGCGTGAGTTTCCTCCGAGTGCTCCGCTTTCCTCCCATACGCCAAAGATGTGCAGTTTAGGTGGATTGGCCATGCTAAATTGCCCCTTAGTGTCCAAAGATGTGTAGGTTAGGTGGATTGGCCATGCTAAATTGCCCCTTAGTGTCCAAAGATGTGTAGGTTAGGTGGATTGGCCATGCTAAATTGCCCCTTAGTGTCCAAAGATGTGTGGGTTAGGTGGATTGGCCATGCTAAATTGCCCCTTAGTGTCCAAAGATGTGCAGGTTAGGTGGATTGGCCATGCTAAATTGCCCCTTAGTGTCCAAAGATGTGTAGGTTAGGGTGGATTGGTCATGCTAAATTGTCCCTTAGTGTCCAAAGATGTGTAGGTTAGGTGGATTGGCATGCGAAATTGTCCCTTAGTGTCCAAAGATGTGTAGGTTAGGTGGATTGGCCATGCTAAATTGTCCCTTAGTGTCCAAAGATGTGTAGGTTAGGTGGATTGGCCATGCTAAATTGCCCCTTAGTGTCCAAAGATGTGTAGGTTAGGTGGATTGGCCATGCTAAATTGCCCCTTAGTGTCCAAAGATGTGCAGGTTAGGTGGATTGACCATGCTAAATTGTCCCTTAGTGTCCAAAGATGTGTAGGTTAGGTGGATTGGCCATGCTAAATTGCCCCTTAGTGTCCAAAGATGTGTGGGTTAGGTGGATTGGCCATGCTAAATTGTCCCTTAGTGTCCAAAGATGTGCAGGTTCGGTGGATTGGCCGTGCTAAATTGTCCCTTAGTGTCCAAAGATGTGTAGGTTAGGGGGATTGGCCATGCTAAATTGTCCCTTAGTGTCCAAAGATGTGTAGGTCAGGGTGGATTGGTCATGTTAAATTGTGTGGGGTTATGGGGATAGGGCGGGGTGAAGGTCGAGGTGAGATACTCTTGTCAGTGAGTTAGTGTAGGTTCGATGGGCCGAATGGCTGTAGGGGTTCTATACAGCGAGACAGGAGACGGCAGGTTGAGTTTGTAAATGTTTGACGCTGGGACGAAGGAGCTGGACACGGGCCCTTCCCCAGTCTGGCAAACTCGGATCGATTTTCACCGAGGGCTATTTCTAATCCCGTGCCCAGGGCGCCAATCTCCAGGGGGTGAAGATGCTGTGTTCGAACGCGGAGGGGGCATCGCTGAAAGGCTGCAACTTCGAGGACCCTTCAGGCCTGAAGGCCAACCTGGAAGGTAGGCCGTGTCGCCCTCGGGTGCTCCTGTTTTCTGCCCGTTCGGTGTTTTGGGGGTGAGGGAGTGGACCCGCGCTCACACTGGAATCTGTAAATGGGTGTTGATGTTACCCAGGTGCCAATCTGAAGGGAGTGGACATGGAGGGCAGCCAGATGACGGGCATCAATCTGCGAGTCGCTACCCTGAAGAACGCCAAGCTCAAAAACTGCAACCTCCGAGGGGCCACTCTGGCTGGAACTGACCTGGAGGTGAGTCTCTGGGACCACCTTTCCTTTTGGGACGTCCCACTGCCTGTTCACTCGGGGTTAACCTCACAACTTTTACCCCAAGGGGGGAGGGGGGGGATTAAACTTGGACGGCGGGGGGGTGGGGGGTTGTTGAAGACGATTTGAGCATGCTGACCCGATGCAAAGCGGCCCTTCAGCCCTTCATAGCTGTGCATGCCCTCTGCAAGAACAGTTCAGCCCGCCGGCACGGGCACAGTGCCAGGGACCCGGGTTCGATTCCCAGCCTCGGGTCACTGTCTGTGTGGAGTGTGCACATTCTCCCCGTGTCTGTGTGTGGGTTTCCTCCGGGTGCTCCGGTTTCCTCCCACCCCAGCCTGCAAAGGTGTGCAGGTTCGGTGGATCAACCGTGCTGAATTGCCCCTTCGTGTCAGCGGGACTTGTTAGAACGTAGGAACTAGGAGCAGGAGTCGGCCAGCAGGTGGTCAGGAAGGCGTATGGGATGCTGGCCTTCATAGCGAGGGGGATTGAATATAAAAGTAGGGAGGTCTTGCTGCAGCTGTATAGGGCATTGGTGAGGCCGCAGCTGGAGTACTGTGTGCAGTTTTGGGTGCCGCACCTGCGCAAGAATATTTTGGCCCTGGAGGGAGTGCAGAGGAGGTTTACTCGGCTGATACCGGAGTTGAGGGGGTTGAGCTATGAGGAGAGGCTGAATAAACTAGGCTTGTACTCGTTAGAGTTTAGAAGAATGAGGGGAGATCTCATTGAGACGTATAAGATGATGAATGGGATGGATAGAATAGAGGTGGAGAGACTGTTCCCGCTCAGAAAGGACAGTCGGACTAGGGGGCACAGCCTCAAGATAAAGGGGGGTGCGGTTTAGAACGGAGTTGAGGAGGAACTTCTTCACTCAAAGGGTGGTGAATCTCTGGAATTCTCTGCCCGTTGAAGTGGTGGAGGCTGCCTCGCTAAATATTTTTAAGAAACGGGTTGATGGGTTTTTGATAAGAGAAGGGATTAAGGGTTATGGGGAGAGGGTGGGAAGGTGGAACTGAGCCACGACAGATCAGCCATGATCTTATTGAATGGCGGGGCTGGCTCGAAGGGCCAGATGGCCGACTCCTGCTCCTATTTCTTATGTTCTTATGTTCTTATCTGGCCCCTCGAGCCGGCTCCGCCATTCAATAAGATCATGGCTGATCTTTTCGTGCATTCAGCTCCACTTACCCGCCCACTCACCATAACCCTTAATTCCTTTACTGTTCAAAAATCTATCTATCCTTGCCTTAAAAACATTCAGTGAGGGAGCTTCAACTGGACAGGGAATTCCACAGATTCACAACCCTTTGGGTGAAGAAGTTCCTCTTCAACTCAGTCCTAAATCTGCTCCCCCTTATTTTGAGGCCGTGCCCCCTAGTTCTAGTTTCACCCACTTTGGAAACAACTTCCCTGCTTCGATCTAATCTGTTCCCTTCATAATCTTGTATGTTTCTATAAGATAACCCCTCATTCTTCCGAATTCCAATGAGTATAGCCCCAGTCTACTCAGTCTCTCCTCATAAGCCAACCCTCTCAACTCCGGAATCAACCCAGTGAATCTCCTCTGCACCCCCTCCAGTGCCAGTATATCCTTTCTCAAGTAAGGAGACCAAAACTGTACACAGTAACTCCAGGTGTGGCCTCACCAGCACCTTATACAACTGTAACATAACCTCCCTGTTTTTAAACTCCATCCCTCTCGCAATGAAGGACAGAATTCCATTTGCCTTCTTCATTACCTGCTGCACCCGCAAACCAACTCCTTGAGATTCCTGCACATGTCCCCATTCTTAAATGATATTGGGTGTCTGGTAAAGCATTTTCCAGCTGTTGATGTGCCTTATTTCTGTAAATGTGGGGATTGTGGCCACACTGGATGTTTGGAAATGGGTCAAATCCATCTCTCTGGCTGGCAATAATGAACAAAGAAAATGACAGCACAGGAACAGGCCCTTCAGCCCTCTAATCCTGCACTGACCATGCTGCCCCGACTGAACTAAAACCCCCGACCCTTCCTAAATCTGCTCCCCCTTATTTTGAGGCCATGCCCCCTAATTCTGATTTCACCCACTTTGGAAACATCCTCCCTGCTTCTATCTTATCTATTTCCTTTATAAACTTATATGTTTCTATAAGATCTCCCCTCATTCTTCCGAATCTAAATATAAATTTAGATTTATCCCTCTATTCCCGTCCTATCCATGGATTTGTCCAGGTGCTCCCAAAGCTTTGTTATCGGCACGGTGGGTCAGCGCTGCTGCCTCACAGCACCAGGGACCCAGGTTCAGTTCCTGGCTTGGGTCTGTGTGGAGTTTGCATGTTCTCCCCGTGTCTGTGTGGGTTTGTTCCGGGTGCTCCGGTTCCCTCCCACAGTCTATGCTGGTTCGGTGCTACATAATCCCTCAGTGTAACCCGAACAGGCGCCGGAGTGTGGGGACTGGGGGATTGTCACAGCAACTTGTTAGCAGTGTAACACTGATAAATAAAACTTAAACTTGAATATCGTACCTGATTACAGTTGCCAAGGGAGGGGATTTCATTTCTGCCCCTCCCACCCCCACCTTGTCCGCCTTGTCACAAAGGTGGGGTGGTTTATGAGAGGCGCAGACAGGATGGAGAGTTAGAGGCTTTTTCCCCAGGGTGGAAGGGTCAGTTACAAGAGGACACAGGTTCAAGGTGAGAGAGGGATGGTTTAAGGGAGACGTGTGGGGGAGTTTTTCCACACAGAGTGTTGGGTGCCTGGAACGCGCTTCCAGAGGAGGTGGTGGAACATCAACATTAGGAGGCATCTGGATGGTACATGAATCGAGAGGGATACAAAGAACACAGGAAACAGGCCCTTTGTCCCAACGAGCCCGTGCCGACATTTTAACATTGAGTGCCCTCTTCTCCCTGTGACCTTTATCTACGCCTGTTGGGGAAGATTGAGGGAAACTAATTTAGGGACAATTTGTTAACACCAATCAGCACATCTTTGGGGTGCGGGAGGAAACCGGAGCACCCGGAGAAAACCCACGCAGACACGGGGAGAATGTGCAAACTCCCACAGACACCGGCCCAAATCCATGTGTCTGCACAGCAATCGGCGATAGTCACCGAGCTGTCGTGTTGCTGCAGACTAAGGACAGAAGGTTTAGTGTAGTTTGGGCATCGTGATGGCCAAGGAATTGGGGGGGGCTGAAGGGTCTGTGTCTGTGTCTCTCTAACCCGTTGGCTCTGCTGTATTCCAGAACTGCGACCTCTCCGGCTGCGACCTACAGGAGGCCAACCTGCGAGGCTCCAATGTGAAAGGTGCCATCTTCGAGGAGATGCTGACCCCCCTGCACATGTCTCAGAGCGTGAGATAGAGGGGATGGCGAGGACGTTTGGGAGGGTGGTGGTGGGTGGGGGGGGTCCCCCCTCCCTCCCCCAGGCTGGGACATTGACAATCGCCTGTTTGGATGCACCAGTCCAGGATCCAAAGCGTTAAAAAGAGTTCCTTCCCTCCCCCTGCCACCTCGCGCCGTGATGCTGCGTTTGTTCCTCTCTCCGTCTCAGGGGGTGACACCCTGCCCAGGTTTGACTGTGATACACAAAGTGCATTTGCTGGGCAACAGTCCGAGAGACAGAGTTTGCTTTCTTCTGAGTCGAACGTAGGCCTTCTGTCCCAATTTGGGAATGGGCCGGAACTTTTACTCTCACCTACGCGCACACGTGGGGTATAAAAGAGAGACGAGGTGGGGGGGGGGGGTGGTGTTTGAACGCATACGAGTCTTTGACGCATCAGAACCCTCGGCTCAGCTATGATGATGTACCTGTTTGAGCCTGCTTGAAGCATGCTCTGTAACATATACACGCATGTGTTCCCGTGTGCACTCTTGCGCAGGCATGTGGGCCACTCGTTCGTACACACTCATGCGCCCGCACAAGCGCAGTCACACGTGCACACTCATACACATTCTCACGTGCGCGCACTCACGCTTGTATTCGCACGGACGTGTGCACGCGAGCTCTCGGCTGCGCATGTGCACTTGCGCACTGCTGTGGTGCGCGGGTGCACACTCTCATACAAAGCGTACCAGCGGGCTGTCCACACTTGAAAACACGAAGCCTCTGTGTCAGCTACTTGCCTGCTATCATCCCACCCAAAACCCGCGCCTGCCATCCGGGGAGGGGGTGTGGGGGGTATTTTTGCACAGCCATGGAAAGTCACTTCGGAAAATGTGATTTGTTTAGTCTCAGAGTAGCTCCTGTTTGCATACAAGTCAGCCACAGCGCGGATGTGTGATGGAGTCAAGGTGCCCTATCGCACCGACTGTTCGCTCTGCAGGGTTTAGTTCCTTGGGCCCAGCTCTCGAACAGGGACTCTCGGGAAGTTTCTGATGCCCCTGGGTGGCACCCACAACTCTGCCGCCATCCCCTCTCCCCCTCCAACACACACACACACACACACGCGCGCCTGTACAAAAGCAAGCATTGCGCCGTCAGGGGGTCTGTGGACTGTGCAGTGGAGGGGCCCCAGAATTAGGCCTCTGACACAGCCTGGAGCTGTGGTAGAGTGTACAGTGGGCTGTCCTGTCGGAATCCTACACCGGTTAATCCCAGGCCGGTCCGCCCACCTCGTGCGGGACGGGCCGGGAGGGGGGAGAACTCCATTAGCACAGGATTCAGTTCTCCAGAGGTGAAGTCGTGGTCTTCCCCCTTCCCTCTCCCCACCTCCCATTGCTCCCCTTGGTGCCAAGGTTGCTGGGGGTGGGGGGGGGGGGGGGGGGGTGCCATTCGGCTTGGTCACGCCAGCCTCTGCCAAGATTCTCACCGATTCCTTCAGCCGACGCCCTGTTAGCCAGTACCCGGGAGGGGGCACGGCCCAGGATCGTCCAGGAGGACAAGTGGCCAACACTCGGTGCCTGGGTGGGGAGAAGAGGGGGTACAGCTGAAGCTCTGTTACAACGACGCAACACTAAGGCACGGAGCACAGCTCTGCCCGTTACAAAGCAGAAACCTGGGTTCGTTCTGCACGGACTCGTCCCTCGCACCTTACCACTTAGTTCTCAATGTTCGAATTGTACCAATCATCTGAAAGTAAAAGAAATATACACCTTTGCGGGATGTCTGGAGACTCACTTTTCTTTCACAAATTTACCACCGTTCATTAACAAATTGAGCCTGTCTTGGGTTTTCAGTTCACTTACGGTTTTGAATCATTCCAACAGTGCAGAAGGAGGCCATTCAGCCCATCAAGCCTGCCCCAACATCAATCCCACCCATACCTTATACTCATGACCACAGATATTTACCTGGTTAATCCCTCTGACTCTGAGACATGGCCAATCCTCCTAACCTACACATCTTTGGACACTAAGGGGCAATTTAGCATGGCTAATCCACCTAACCTACACATCTTTGGACACTAAGGGACAATTTAGCATGGCCAATCCACCTAACCTACACATCTTTGGACACTAAGGGACAATTTAGCATGGCCAATCCACCTAACCTACACATCTTTGGACACTAAGGGACAATTTATCATGGCCAATCCACCTAACCTACACATCTTTGGACACTAAGGGACAATTTAGCATGGCCAATCCACCTAACCTGCATATCTTTGGACACTAAGGGGCAATTTAGCATGGCCAATCCACCTAACTTGTACATCTTAAGGGTCAATTTAACATGGTCAGTCCATCTAACCTGCACATCTTTGACACTAAGGGGCAATTTAGCATGGCCAATCCACCTAACCCACACATCTTTGGAGTATGGGAGTAAACTGGAGTCCCTGGAGGTAACCCATGCAGACATGGGGATGATGTGCAGTCTCAATGCAGACAGTGAACCGAAATCAGACTCAAACCCGGGTCTCTGGCGCTGTGAGACAGCAGTACTAACGACCGTGACACCATTTCAAGAGGATCGAGATGTTGAAATGACTTATGGATGGGGAGCAAGTGTGGACCATTCGGCCCCTTGTCTCTGTTCTCCCGTTTGGTGTGGGCCATGGCTGATCTGCCTCAGTTGGACTTGTCTGCTCACTTTCCATTGATTTCCCAAGAGCTCAAAATATTTTCAGCGGTGCTGCATCCACAACCCTCGGCGGGGGGGGGGCAGAGAATTCCAAAGGTTCAAGCACCCTCTGAGCAAAGAAATTTCCCCTGTGCCGGAAATGGATTCTCCGCTTCACCTGTTATCCAGGTAAGAGTGTTCATAACATTTCTGTCTCCACCCTCTCGAGCCTGCTTTCAATCTTGTACACTGGACCATCTCGAGGGCAACATGACAGCTCAGAGACTATCTCTGTTGCTGTGCGGACACATGGATTTGGGCCTGTGTCCGTGGGAGTTTGCGCGTTCTCCCCGTGGTTGCGTGGGTTTCCTCCGGGTACTCCGGTTTCCTCCCACATCCCAAAAATGTGCTTTTAGGCTGATTGATTGGGTAACAAATTGTCCCTATATTGGACCTCCCTGATCCTCGCACATTCGGCGTAGACTAAAATCATGAATAGGTCACTGAGACAATGGGACGGCGGCGCGGGCTCGTTGGGCCGAAGGGCCTGTTTCCCGTGCTGTGTTGTTCTTTGTACTTCAACGAAATGTCTTTGAGCTACAACAGTGGCTCGCTTGGCTGTTTGGGGGGGCAGTTAAGAGTCAGCCACAGTGCTGTGCCTCTGGAATCACGTGTAGGTCAGATAGGAGAAGGACGGCAGATTTCCTTCCCGAAAGAGCGTTCATTTCGAGAGGTATAGAATCCAAGAGCAGGGATGTCCTTGCTGAGGGTTATCGGGCTCTGTTCAGTCCCCATATCCAAGGAAGGATGTGCCGGTCTTGGAGACGGTCCAGAGGAGGATCCCAGGAATGAAAGGCTTGACGATGAGGAGCGTTTGAGGACTCTGGGTCTCGATGGAGTTTAGAAGGATGAGGGGGGGAGGGATCTCATTGAAACTTCCAGAATACAGAGAGGTCCTGGATAGAGTGGACGTGGGGAAGATGTTTCCATTAGTTGGAGAGACTCGGATCCGAGGGGTACAGCCTCAGAGTGAAGGGACGACCCTTTAGAACCGAGATAAGGAGCAATATCTTCAGCCAGAGAGTGGGGAATCTGTGGAACTCGTTGCCACAGAGGAGGCTGGGTCACTGCGTGTACTTAAGACAGAGATAGAACATTACAGTGCAGTACAGGCCCTTCGGCCCTCGATGTTGTGCTGACCAGTGGAACCAATCTAATGACCCTCTAACCTAAACTATTCCAATGTTATCCATACGCCTATCCAATAACCATTTGAACGCCCTTAAAGTTGGCAAGTCCACAACTGCTGCAGGCAGGGCATTCCACACCCTTACTACCCTCTGAGTAAAGAACCTACCTCTGACATCCGTCCTATAATTACCACCCCTTAATTTAAAGGCACTTCCACCCGTGTTAGCTAAGTTCTTGATTGGTAAGGGGGTCCAAGGTTACGGGAGAAAAGTCAGGAGAATGGGGTTGAGAAACTTATCAGTTGTAATGGAAAAGAGGAGCAAACTCGATGGCCTAGTTATGCTCCTGTGTCTTAAGGATTGCTTCCGACTGCCCAATGCCCCTCATGGTCACTGTTACCGAGTCTTTGATTCTTTGAATGGTAAGTTTTAATTTGGAACTAAACTTGTGTTCTCCAGACACGTGAGCTTGGTCTCTGGATTGGTAGTCTCGAATCTCCATCACCGGTGTCTGAGCTCCCTTCTGTTAATGACAACCCAACAGGGGAGATTCAGAATGTTCCCGATGGTGGGGGGAGTCCAGAACTAGGGGTCATAGTTTGAGGATAACTTCCTTTTAGAACTGAGGTGAGGAGAAATTTCTTCACCCAGAGATTGGAATTTGATTGGATTTGATTTATTATTGTCACATGTATTGGGATAGTGAAAAGTATTGTTTGATTTATTATTGTCCCGTGTACTGGGATACAGTGAAAAGTATTGTTTGATTTATTATTGTCCCGTGTACTGGGATACAGTGAAAAGTATTGTTTGATTTATTATTGTCACGTGTACTGGGATACAGTGAAAAGTATTGTTTGATTTATTATTGTCACGTGTACTGGGATACAGTGAAAAGTATTGTTTGATTTATTATTGTCACGTGTACTGGGATACAGTGAAAAGTATTGTTTGATTTATTATTGTCACGCGTACTGGGACACGGTGAAAAGTATTGTTTGATTTATTATTGTCACGTATTGGGATACAGTGAAAAGTATTGTTTGATTTATTATTGTCCCGTGTACTGGGATACAGTGAAAAGTATTGTTTGATTTATTATTGTCACGTGTACTGGGATACAGTGAAAAGTATTGTTTGATTTATTATTGTCACGTGTACTGGGATACAGTGAAAAGTATTGTTTGATTTATTATTGTCACGTGTACTGGGATACAGTGAAAAGTATTGTTTGATTTATTATTGTCACGTGTACTGGGATACAGTGAAAAGTATTGTTTGATTTATTATTGTCACGTGTACTGGGATACAGTGAAAAGTATTGTTTGATTTATTATTGTCACGTGTACTGGGATACAGTGAAAAGTATTGTTTGATTTATTATTGTCACGTGTACTGGGACACGGTGAAAAGTATTGTTTGATTTATTATTGTCACGTATTGGGATACAGTGAAAAGTATTGTTTGATTTATTATTATCCCGTGTACTGGGATACAGTGAAAAGCATTGTTTGATTTATGATTGTCACGTGTATTGGGATACAGTGAAAAGTATTGTTTGATTTATTATTGTCACGTACTGGGACACAGTGAAAAGTATTGTTTGATTTATTATTGTCACGTGTACTGGGATACAGTGACAAGTATTGTTTGATTTATTATTCTCACATGTATTGAGATACAGTGAAAAGTATTGATTGATTTATTATTGTCCCGTGTACTGGGATACAGTGAAAAGTATTGTTTGATTTATTATTGTCACATGTATTGGGATACAGTGAAAAGTATTGTTTGATTTATTATTGTCACATGTACTGGGATAGTGAAAAGTATTGTTTGATTTATTATTGTCACGTGTACTGGGATACAGTGAAAAGTATTGTTTGATTAATTATTGTCACGTGTATTGGGATACAGTGAAAAGTATAGTTTGATTTATTATTATCACGTGTATTGGGATACAGTGAAAAGTATTGTTTGATTTATTATTGTCACGTGTACTGGGATACAGTGAAAAGTATTGTTTGATTTATTATTGTCACATGTACTGGGATACAGTGAAAAGTATTGTTTGATTTATTATTGTCACATGTATTGGGATACAGTGAAAAGTATAGTTTGATTTATTATTGTCACGTGTACTGGAATACACAGTATTGTTTGATTTATTATTGTCACATGTATTGGGATACAGTGAAAAGTATTGTTTGATTAATTGTCACGTGTATTGGGATACAGTGAAAAGTATTGTTTGATTTATTATTGTCACATGTATTGGGATACAGTGAAAAGTATTGTTTGATTAATTGTCACGTGTACTGGGATACAGTGAAAAGTATTGTTTGATTTATTATTGACACGTGTATTGGGATACAGTGAAAAGTATTGTTTGATTTATTATTGTCACATGTACTGGGATAGTGAAAAGTATTGTTTGATTTATTATTGTCACGTGTACTGGGATACAGTGAAAAGTATTGTTTGATTAATTATTGTCACGTGTATTGGGCTACAGTGAAAAGTATAGTTTGATTTATTATTATCACGTGTATTGGGATACAGTGAAAAGTATTGTTTGATTTATTATTGTCACGTGTATTGGGATACAGTGAAAAGTATTGTTTGATTTATGATTGTCACGTGTATTGGGATACAGTGAAAAGTATTTTTTGATTTATTATTGTCACGTGTACTGGGATACAGTGAAAAGTATTGTTTGATTTATGATTGTCACGTGTATTGAGATACAGTGAAAAGTATTGTTTGATTTATTATTGTCACATGTACTGGGATACAGTGAAAAGTATTGTTTGATTTATTATTGTCATGTGTATTGGGATACGGTGAAAAGTATTGTTTGATTTATTATTGTCACGTGTACTGGGATACAGTGAAAAGTATTGTTTGATTTATGATTGTCACGTGTATTGGGATACAGTGAAAAGTATTGTTTGATTTATTATTGTCACGTACTGGGACACAGTGAAAAGTATTGTTTGATTTATTATTGTCACGTGTACTGGGATACAGTGACAAGTATTGTTTTATTATTCTCACATGTATTGAGATACAGTGAAAAGTATTGATTGATTTATTATTGTCCCGTGTACTGGGATACAGTGAAAAGTATTGTTTGATTTATTATTGTCACGTGTATTGGGATACAGTGAAAAGTATTGTTTGATTTATTATTGTCACATGTACTGGGATAGTGAAAAGTATTGTTTGATTTATTATTGTCACGTGTACTGGGATACAGTGAAAAGTATTGTTTGATTAATTATTGTCACGTGTATTGGGATACAGTGAAAAGTATAGTTTGATTTATTATTATCATGTGTATTGGGATACAGTGAAAAGTATTGTTTGATTTATTATTGTCACGTGCATTGGGATACAGTGAAAAGTATTGTTTGATTTATTATTGTCACATGTAGTGGGATAGTGAAAAGTATTGTTTGATTTATTATTGTCACATGTATTGGGATACAGTGAAAAGTATAGTTTGATTTATTATTGTCACGTGTACTGGAATACACAGTATTGTTTGATTTATTATTGTCACATGTATTGGGATACAGTGAAAAGTATTGTTTGATTAATTGTCACGTGTATTGGGATACAGTGAAAAGTATTGTTTGATTTATTATTGTCTCATGTACTGGGATAGTGAAAAGTATTGTTTCATTTATTATTGTCCCGTGTACTGGGCTATAGTGAAAAGTATTGTTTGATTTATTATTGTCACGTGTACTGGGATACAGTGAAAAGTATTGTTTGATTAATTATTGTCACGTGTATTGGGATACAGTGAAAAGTATTGTTTGATTTATTATTATCACGTGTATTGGGATACAGTGAAAAGTATTGTTTGATTTATTATTGTCACGTGTACTGGGATACAGTGAAAAGTATTGTTTGATTTATTATTATCACGTGTATTGGGATAGTGAAAAGTATTGTTTGATTTATTATTGTCACGTGTACTGGGATACAGTGAAAAGTATTGTTTGATTTATTATTGACACGTGTATTGGGATACAGTGAAAAGTATTGTTTGATTTATTATTGTCACGTGTACTGGGATACAGTGAAAAGTATTGTTTGATTTATTATTGACACGTGTATTGGGATACAGTGAAAAGTATTGTTTGATTTATTATTGTCACATGTACTGGGATAGTGAAAAGTATTGTTTGATTTATTATTGTCACATGTATTGGGATACAGTGAAAAGTATAGTTTGATTTATTATTGTCACGTGTACTGGAATACACAGTATTGTTTGATTTATTATTGTCACATGTATTGGGATACAGTAAAAAGTATTGTTTGATTTATTATTGTCACGTGTACTGGGATACAGTGAAAAGTATTGTTTGATTTATTATTGTCACGTGTATTGGGATAGTGAAAAGTATTGTTTGATTTATTATTGTCACGTGTATTGGCATATAGTGAAAAGTATTGTTTGATTTATTATTATCACGTGTATTGGGATACAGTGAAAGTATTGTTTGATTTATTATTGTCACATGTACTGGGATAGTGAAAAGTATTGTTTGATTTATTATTGTCACGTGTACTGGGATACAGTGAAAAGTATTGTTTAATTTATTATTGTCACGTGTACTGGGATACAGTGAAAAGTATTGTTTGATTTATTATTGTCACGTGTATTGGGATACAGTGAAAAGTATTGTTTGATTTATTATTGTCACGTGTACTGTGATACAGTGAAAAGTATTGTTTGATTTATTATTGTCACGTGTACTGGGATACAGTGAAAAGTATTGTTTGATTTATGATTGTCATGTGTATTGGGATACAGTGAAAAGTATTGTTTGATTTATTATTCTCACGTGTACTGGGATACAGTGAAAAGTATTTGATTTATTATTGTCACGTGTACTGGGATACAGTGAAAAGTATTTCGATTTATTATTGTCACGTGTACTGGGATACAGTGAAGAGTATTGTTTGATTTATTATTGTCAGATGTACTTGGATAGTGAAAAGTATTGTTTGATTTATTATTGTCACATGTATTGGGATACAGTGAAAAGTATTGTTTAATTATTGCCACGTGTATTGGGATACAGTGAAAAGTATAGTTTGATTTATTATTGTCACGTGTACTGGAATATACAATATTGTTTGATTTATTATTGTCACATGTATTGGGATACAGTAAAAAGTATTGTTTGATTAATTATTGTCACGTGTATTGGGATACAGTGAAAAGTATTGTTTGATTTATTATTGTCACGTGTACTGGGATACAGTGAAAAGTATTGTTTGATTAATTATTGTCACGTGTATTGGGATACAGTGAAAAGTATAGTTTGATTTATTATTATCACGTGTACTGGAATACACAGTATTGTTTGATTTATTATTGTCACATGTATTGGGATACAGTAAAAAGTATTGTTTGATTTATTATTGTCACATGTATTGGGATACAGTGAAAAGTATTGTTTGATTAATTGTCACGAGTATTGGGATACAGTGAAAAGTATTGTTTGATTTATTATTGTCACATGTACTGGGATAGTGAAAAGTATTGTTTCATTTATTATTGTCACATGTACTGGGATAGTGAAAAGTATTGTTTGATTTATTATTGTCACGTGTACTGGGATACAGTGAAAAGTATTGTTTGATTTATTATTGACACGTGTATTGGGATACAGTGAAAAGTATTGTTTGATTTATTATTGTCACATGTACTGGGATAGTGAAAAGTATTGTTTGATTTATTATTGTCACGTGTACTGGGATACAGTGAAAAGTATTGTTTGATTAATTATTGTCACGTGTATTGGGCTACAGTGAAAAGTATAGTTTGATTTATTATTATCACGTGTATTGGGATACAGTGAAAAGTATTGTTTGATTTATTATTGTCACGTGTATTGGGATACAGTGAAAAGTATTGTTTGATTTATGATTGTCACGTGTATTGGGATACAGTGAAAAGTATTGTTTGATTTATTATTGTCACGTGTACTGGGATACAGTGAAAAGTATTGTTTGATTTATGATTGTCACGTGTATTGAGATACAGTGAAAAGTATTGTTTGATTTATTATTGTCACATGTACTGGGATACAGTGAAAAGTATTGTTTGATTTATTATTGTCATGTGTATTGGGATACGGTGAAAAGTATTGTTTGATTTATTATTGTCACGTGTACTGGGATACAGTGAAAAGTATTGTTTGATTTATGATTGTCACGTGTATTGGGATACAGTGAAAAGTATTGTTTGATTTATTATTGTCACGTACTGGGACACAGTGAAAAGTATTGTTTGATTTATTATTGTCACGTGTACTGGGATACAGTGACAAGTATTGTTTGATTTATTATTCTCACATGTATTGAGATACAGTGAAAAGTATTGATTGATTTATTATTGTCCCGTGTACTGGGATACAGTGAAAAGTATTGTTTGATTTATTATTGTCACGTGTATTGGGATACAGTGAAAAGTATTGTTTGATTTGTTATTGTCACATGTACTGGGATAGTGAAAAGTATTGTTTGATTTATTATTGTCACGTGTACTGGGATACAGTGAAAAGTATTGTTTGATTAATTATTGTCACGTGTATTGGGATACAGTGAAAAGTATAGTTTGATTTATTATTATCATGTGTATTGGGATACAGTGAAAAGTATTGTTTGATTTATTATTGTCACGTGCATTGGGATACAGTGAAAAGTATTGTTTGATTTATTATTGTCACATGTAGTGGGATAGTGAAAAGTATTGTTTGATTTATTATTGTCACATGTATTGGGATACAGTGAAAAGTATAGTTTGATTTATTATTGTCACGTGTACTGGAATACACAGTATTGTTTGATTTATTATTGTCACATGTATTGGGATACAGTGAAAAGTATTGTTTGATTTATTATTGTCACATGTATTGGGATACAGTGAAAAGTATTGTTTGATTAATTGTCACGTGTATTGGGATACAGTGAAAAGTATTGTTTGATTTATTATTGTCACATGTACTGGGATAGTGAAAAGTATTGTTTCATTTATTATTGTCCCGTGTACTGGGCTCTAGTGAAAAGTATTGTTTGATTTATTATTGTCACGTGTACTGGGATACAGTGAAAAGTATTGTTTGATTAATTATTGTCACGTGTATTGGGATACAGTGAAAAGTATTGTTTGATTTATTATTATCACATGTATTGGGATACAGTGAAAAGTATTGTTTGATTTATTATTGTCACGTGTATTGGGATACAGTGAAAAGTATTGTTTGATTTATTATTATCACATGTATTGGGATACAGTGAAAAGTATTGTTTGATTTATTATTATCACGTATTGGGATACAGTGAAAAGTATTGTTTGATTTATTATTGTCACGTGTACTGGGATACAGTGAAAAGTATTGTTTGATTTATTATTGTCCCGTGTACTGGGATACAGTGAAAAGTATTGTTTGATTAATTATTGTCACGTGTATTGGGATACAGTGAAAAGTATTGTTTGATTTATTATTATCACATGTATTGGGATACAGTGAAAAGTATTGTTTGATTTATTATTGTCACGTGTACTGGGATACAGTGAAAAGTATTGTTTGATTTATTATTATCACATGTATTGGGATAGTGAAAAGTATTGTTTGATTTATTATTGTCACGTGTACTGGGATACAGTGAAAAGTATTGTTCGATTTATTATTGACACGTGTATTGGGATACAGTGAAAAGTATTGTTTGATTTATTATTGTCACATGTACTGGGATAGTGAAAAGTATTGTTTGATTTATTATTGTCACGTGTACTGGGATACAGTGAAAAGTATTGTTTGATTTATTATTATCACGTGTATTGGGATACAGTGAAAAGTATAGTTTGATTTATTATTATCACGTGTATTGGGATACAGTGAAAAGTATTGTTTGATTTATTATTGTCACGTGCATTGGGATACAGTGAAAAGTATTGTTTGATTTATTATTGTCACATGTACTGGGATAGTGAAAAGTATTGTTTGATTTATTATTGTCACATGTATTGGGATACAGTGAAAAGTATTGTTTGATTTATTATTGTCACGTGTACTGGAATACACAGTATTGTTTGATTTATTATTGTCACATGTATTGGGATACAGTAAAAAGTATTGTTTGATTTATTATTGTCACGTGTACTGGGATACAGTGAAAAGTATTGTTTGATTTATTATTGTCACGTGTATTGGGATAGTGAAAAGTACTGTTTGATTTATTATTGTCACGTGTATTGGCATATAGTGAAAAGTATTGTTTGATTTATTATTGTCACATGTATTGGGATACAGTGAAAAGTATTGTTTGATTTATTATTATCACGTGTATTGGGATACAGTGAAAGTATTGTTTGATTTATTATTGTCACATGTACTGGGATAGTGAAAAGTATTGTTTGATTTATTATTGTCACGTGTACTGGGATACAGTGAAAAGTATTGTTTGATTTATTATTGTCACGTGTACTGGGATACAGTGAAAAGTAGTGTTTGATTTATTATTGTCACGTGTACTGTGATACAGTGAAAAGTATTGTTTGATTTATTATTGTCACGTGTACTGGGATACAGTGAAAAGTATTGTTTGATTTATGATTGTCATGTGTATTGGGATACAGTGAAAAGTATTGTTTGATTTATTATTCTCACGTGTACTGGGATACAGTGAAAAGTATTTGATTTATTATTGTCACGTGTACTGGGATACAGTGAAAAGTATTGTTTGATTTATTATTGTCAGATGTACTTGGATAGTGAAAAGTATTGTTTGATTTATTATTGTCACATGTATTGGGATACAGTGAAAAGTATTGTTTAATTATTGTCACATGTATTGGGATACAGTAAAAAGTATTGTTTGATTAATTATTGTCACGAGTATTGGGATACAGTGAAAAGTATTGTTTGATTTATTATTGTCACGTGTACTGGGATACAGTGAAAAGTATTGTTTGATTTATTATTGTCCTGTGTACTGGGATACAGTGAAAAGTATTGTTTGATTTATTATTGTCACGTATATTGGGATACAGTGAAAAGTATTGTTTGATTTATTATTATCACGTGTACTGGGATACAGTGAAAAGTATTGTTTGATTTATTATTGTCACATGTACTGGGATAGTGAAAAGTATTGTTTGATTTATTATTGTCACGTGTACTGGGATACAGTGAAAAGTATTGTTTGATTAATTATTGTCACGTGTATTGGGATACAGTGAAAAGTATTGTTTGATTTATTATTGTCACATGTATTGGGATACAGTGAAAAGTATTGTTTAATTATTGTCACGTGTATTGGGATACAGTGAAAAGTATAGTTTGAATTATTATTGTCACGTGTACTGGAATACACAGTATTGTTTGATTTATTATTGTCACATGTATTGGGATACAGTAAAAAGTATTTGATTAATTATTGTCACGTGTATTGGGATACAGTGAAAAGTATTGTTTGATTTATTATTGTCACGTGTACTGGGATACAGTGAAAAGTATTGTTTGATTATTGTCACGTGTACTGGGATACAGTGAAAAGTATTGTTTGATTTATTATTGTCACATGTATTGGGATACAGTAAAAAGTATTTGATTTATTATTGTCACGTGTACTGGGATACAGTGAAAAGTATTGTTTGACTTTTTATTGTCACATGTACTGGGATGTATTGTTTGATTTATTATTATCACGTGTATTGGGATACAGTGAAAAGTATTGTTTGATTTATTATTATCACGTGTATTGGGATACAGTGAAAAGTATTGTTTGATTTATTATTGTCACGTGTACTGGGATACAGTGAAAAGTATTGTTTGGTTTATTATTGTCACGTGTACTGGGATACAGTGAAAAGTATTGTTTGATTTATTATTGTCACGTGTATTGGGATACAGTGAAAAGTATTTTGATTTATTATTGTCACGTGTACTGGGATACAGTGAAAAGTATTGTTTGATTATTATTGTCACGTGTATTGGGATACAGTGAAAAGTATTGTTTGATTTATTATTATCACGTGTATTGGGATACAGTGAAAAATATTGTTTGATTTATTATTGTCACATGTATTGGGGTACAGTGAAAAGTATTGTTTGATTTATTATTGTCACATGTACTGGGATACAGTGAAAAGTATTGTTTGATTTATTATTGTCACGTGTACTGGGATACAGTGAAAAGTATTGTTTGATTTATTATTGTCCCATGTATTGGGATACAGTGAAAAGTATTGTTTGATTTATTATTGTCACGTGTATTGGGACACAGTGAAAAGTATTGTTTGATTTATTATTGTCACGTGTACTGGGATACAGTGAAAAGTATTGTTTGATTTATTATTGTCACGTGTAGTGGGACATAGTGAAAAGTATTGTTTGATTTATTATTGTCACGTGTACTGGGATACAGTGAAAAGTATTGTTTGATTTATTATTGTCACGTGTAGTGGGACATAGTGAAAAGTATTGTTTGATTTATTATTGTCACGTGTACTGGGATACAGTGAAAAGTATTGTTTGATTTATTATTGTCACGTGTATTGGGATACAGTGAAAAGTATTGTTTGATTTATTATTGTCACGTGTACTGGGATACAGTGAAAAGTATTGTTTGATTTATTATTGTCACGTGTACTGGGATACAGTGAAAAGTATTGTTTGATTTATTATTGTCACGTGTATTGGGATACAGTGAAAAGTATTGTTTCCTGCGTGTTATCCAGACAAAGCATAGAGAAGGGAAGGACAGAGTGCGAATGTAGCTAGGGTGTAGAGAAAGATCAACTTAGTGTGAGGGAGGTCCATTCAAAAATCTGATGGCAGCAGGGAAGGAGAGGTGGCACAGTTAGCACTGCTGCCTCACAGCGCCAGGGATCTGGGTTCGATTCCCGGCTCGGGTCAGTGGGGTTTTGAGATCATGTGGAGTTTGCCTATTCTCCCTGTTCCTGAGTGGTTTTCCTCCCACAGCCCATAGTTGTGCGGGGTTGGCCATGTTAAATTAAGCCGACTGTCAGGGGCATTAGCAGGGTAAATATGTGGGGCTATGTTTGGGTGGGGATAGTGCAGATTCAATGGGCCGATTGGCCTCCTTCTGCACTGTATGAGTCAAATAGTTTTTGGGTTAGTTGGTACGTGACCTCAGACTTGTATCTTTCTCCCGATGGAAGAGAGAATGTCCGGGGTGTGTGGGATCCTTGATTATTCTGGCTGCTTTTCCTGAGGCAGCGGGAAGTGTAGACAGAATCAGTGGATGGGGGTTGGTTTGTGTGATGGACTGGGCTTCGTTCACAACCCTTTGTAGTTTCTTGTGGTCTTGGGCAGAGCAGGAGCCCATACCAAGCTGTGATACAAGCAAAGAATACTCTCTCTGTGGTGCATCTGTAGAGGAGTGGTGAATGTGTGGAATTCACTACCACAGAAAGTATCATCGAAACCCTGCAGGGTAGGTAGAAGGAGGCCATTTGGCCCATCGAGACTCCACAATCCCACCTGGGCCCAACCCCCTCGTCCCTACGCGTTTACCCGCTAACCTTTCTAACCTACGTATCTCAGGATACTACGGGGCAATTTTAGCATGGCCAATCAACCCAACTGGCACATCTTTTGGGCTGTCAGAGGAAACCCACGAGGAGAATGTGCAGACTCCACACAGTGACCCAAAGCCGGGAATCGAACCCAGGTTCCTGGAGCTGTGAGGCAGCAGTGCTAACCCCACTGTGCTACTCAAGTAGTTGAGGCCAAAATGTTGTGTGATTTCAAGAAGGAATGAGATTAGCTCCTGGGACTAAAGGGATCGAGGGATATGGAGGGGAAAGGAGAGGTGAGAATATTGAATTTGATGATCAAAATGAATGGCAGAGCCCAGTCCATCACAAACCAGCCTCCTCGTGCTAGTTTGTATGTTCGAGGCTGACGGGTGGGACTGTGCCTTGGGAGGTACAAAGAACAACACAGCACGGGAAACAGGCCCTTCGGCCCAACGAGCCCGCGCCGCCGTCCCATGGTCAGTGACCTATTCATGATTTTAGTCTATGCCTAATGTGCGAGGATCAGGGAGGTCCAATATAGGGACAATTTGTTACCCAATCAATCAGCCTAAAAGCACATTTTTGGGATGTGGGAGGAAACCGGAGCACCCGGAGGAAACCCACGCAACCACGGGGAGAATGCGCAAACTCCCACGGACACAGGCCCAAATCCATGTGTCCGCACAGCAACAGAGATAGCCTCTGAGCTGTCATGTTGCCCTCGAGATGGTCCAGTTTACGCACACCAACGACATGAAGCAGTAGGCAACTCCCGATGCAATATCCAAGAGCAGCCCACCACAACCTGCCGCACGCATGCCCCTTGCTGGACTTAAATGCCTGTGGATAAAAAATTCATTATTAAAAGACTCTACATCCCTGAGGCTAAAACTGAATCCCAAGCCTACAATGTTTAGTAAGGCCTGCTATATCCCCCTATATGTAGACCGCTCATGTGGCTGTCCAAGTGACTCTTGAACAACCCTAGCGTGCCTGCTTCCACCACCTTACTCGGCAGTGCATTCCACATCCCCACTACCCTTTGTGTGAAAAACTGCCCTCTAACATTAGTCTTATACCTAGCCCCCCTCACCCTAAGCCCGTGACCCCTCGTTCTATCCATTTCTAATAGCGGAAAAAGTTTATGTGCTTCAGGTGAGAGGCTCGACACACTTGGTGGTCTTTTAGACAATGTAGGTGGCACAGT
Organism: Prionace glauca; assembly: GCA_037974335.1. Lineage (NCBI taxonomy): Eukaryota > Metazoa > Chordata > Chondrichthyes > Carcharhiniformes > Carcharhinidae > Prionace > Prionace glauca. The sequence continues at coordinate 17,834,414 of CM075751.1, read as the reverse complement.
GGGTTAGCGCTGCTGCCTCACATTGCCAGGGACCCGGGTTCAACTCCCACCTTGGGCTACCATCTGTGCGGAGCTTGCACATTCCCCCCATGCCTTCGTGGGTTTCCCCCGGGCGCTCCAGTTTCCTCCTCCTAGTCCAAAGATGTGCGGGTTAAGTGGATTAGCCCTAGTCTTGGGGAATAGCAGGGTAAATGTGTTGGGGTTATGGGGATAGGGGCTGGTTGTGTAGGCTCGATGCAGGAATTCTGTGGTTTTGATTCTCCGAGCTGGGTGTGTTACAATCTTCCAAAACTTTGTTTGAAATGGACAGGACAGGGTTAAACCCTTTTGGAACATGGGTCCACGTAAGCCAGCGATTAAACCCCAGGTGATAAATAAAAAGGCCAGTTCGCCCATTAATCCCCCTCTTAGTCACTCTCTGGTATCTTTATGCATCGCAGAAAGATCGCTTAATGTTTAATCTCCCAAGTTTTAAGTGCATTTCAAGCCACAAGTGGAACTGTCAGTGAGTGTTTTCAGGGACAGCACAGTGGTTAGCACTGCTGCCTCACAGCACCCGCCTTGATTCATTGTGTGCGGACTCTGCACATTCCCCCCATGTCTGCGTGGGTTTCCTCCAGGGGCTCCGGTTTCCTCCCACAGTACCGAAAGACGTGCAGGTTAAGTGCTAAATTCTCCCTCAGTGTAACCCAGACAGGCGACTAAGGGGGTTTTTCACAGTAACTTCATTGCAGTGTTAATGTAAGCCCACCTGCGACAAATAAACAAACTCAAAACTTCTTTCCTGTGAGTTATCCTCACCTGTTTACTCTTTCAAGTTTATTTATTAGTCCCAAGTAAGGCTTACATTAACACTGCAATGAAGTTACTGTGAAATTCCCCTCGTCATAAGAACTAGGAGCAGGAGTAGGCCATTCGGCCCCTCGAGCCTGCTCTGTCATTCAGTAAGATCATGGCTAATCATTTTGTGGACTCAGTTCCACTTAGCCACCCTTTCACCATCACCCTTAATTCCTTCACTCTTCAAAAATCCTTGCCTTAAAAACATTCAATGAGGGAGCCTCAACTGGACAGGGAATTCCACAGATCCACAACCCTTTGTGTGAAGAAGTTCCCCCTCAACTCAGTCCTAAATCTGCTCCCCCTTATTTTGAGGCCGTGCCCCCTAGTTCTAGTTTCACCCGCCAGTGGAAACAATCTCCCTGCTTCGATCTAATCTATTGGTGGGGTTGATGTGATCGGCGCAACTCGAGGGCCGAAGGGCCTGTTTGTGCTGTAATGTTCTATGTTCTATTCCCTTCATAATCTTGTATGTTTCTATAAGATCTCTCCTCATTCTTCTGAATTCCAAAGAGCATAGCCCCAGTCTACTCAGTCTCTCCTCATAAGCCAACCATGATGTGGAGCTGCTGGTGTTGGACTGGGACAGGCACAGTAAGAAGTCTCTCAACGCCAACTCAAGGTCCAACAGGATTATTGGGAATCACCAGCTTTCGAAGACTGAAGGAGGGGCTCCGAAAGCAGAAACCTGTTGGATTTTAACCTGGTGTTGTGAGACTTTGGTGTCCTGTCCTGCAGAGGGAACAAGTGTTGAAACAGTGAGGGTTGACTTGTCACACAACTTTGTCTCGCTGACTGCCCGGTGACCTGAATATGGTGGATGGCTGTGAATCGCTCTCTGTCAAGTCATCACATCCGGTGGTTAGTGTCCACCTCCCTTGTGAGTGCCTGAGTTATTGCCTGGACGTTTCCCGAAATGGGATAGGAGATGGCCACTCTTTCAAGGATTTCCGATGCTAGGTGCAACTCTGCCTGTTTTAATTGTTCTGCGACACAAGGTGCAGATCTTTGTAAGTCACGAGAAGATTTTCTTTTTAAAAAATCAGTTAGGGGGTCACCAATTTCTACAGATGCCCCATAGAAAGCATCCTGTCGGGTTTGTATCACAGCTCGGTCTGGGCTCCTGCTCTGCCCAAGACCGCAAGGAACTACAAAAGGCCGGTTAGTTTAACGTCTGTGGTAGGTAAAATGTTAGAATCCGTCATTAAGGAGGAAATTGCGAGGCATCTTGAGGGGAATTGCTTGATAGAGCGGACGCAACACGGTTTCATTAAAGGGAAGTCGTGTCTGACAAATTTACTGGAGTTCTATGAGGATATGTCTAGGGCAGTGGATGGAGGAGAGCCGGTGGATGTGGTCTTTCTGGATTTTCAGAAGGCGTTTGACAAGGTACCTCACAAGAGGTTATTGCAGAAGGTCAGGGGACATGGAGTTAGGGGTAGGGTGTTAGCGTGGATAGAGGATTGGTTGTCAAATAGGAGGCAGAGAGTGGGGGTCAATGGATGCTATTCGGATTGGCGGTTGGTGACTAGTGGGGTGCCCCAGGGGTCGGTGCTGGGGCCTCAGCTATTTACCATTTATATAGATGATCTGGAGGAGGGGGCTGAGTGTATGGTGTCGAAATTTGCTGATGACACCAAGATTGGGGGAAAGGCAAATTGTGGAGGGTGTGGAGAGTCTGCAGAAGGATCTAGATAGGCTGGGCGAATGGGCCAGGAAATGGCAAATGGAATTTAATGTTGGCAAGTGTGAGGTGGTCCACTTTGGTAGGAGGAATGGTAGGAAGGACTATTACTTACGTGGCGAAAAACTGCAGCAGGCGACGGTGCAGAGGGACCTCGGGGTCCTTGTGCATGAGTCGCAAAAACCCAGCTTGCAGGTGCAGCAGGTGGTCAGGAAGGCGAATGGGATGCTGGCCTTCATAGCGAGGGGGATTGAATATAAAAGTAGGGAGGTCTTGCTGCAGCTGTATAGGGCATTGGTGAGGCCGCAGCTGGAGTACTGTGTGCAGTTTTGGGCGCCGCACCTGCGCAAGGATATTTTGGCCCTGGAGGGAGTGCAGAGGAGGTTTACTCGGCTGATACCGGAGTTGAGGGGATTGAGCTATGAGGAGAGGCTGAATAAACTAGGCTTGTACTCGTTAGAGTTTAGAAGAATGAGGGGAGATCTCATTGAGACGTATAAGATGATGAATGGGATGGATAGGATAGAGGTGGAGAGACTCTTCCCGCTCAAAGGACAGTAGGACTAGGGGGCACAGCCTCAAGATAAAGGGGAGGTGGTTTAGAACGGAGTTGAGGAGAAACTTCTTCACTCAAAGGGTGGTGAATCTCTGGAATTCTCTACCCGTTGAAGTGGTGGAGGCTGCATCGCTAAATATTTTTAAGACGTGGGTTGATGGGTTTTTGATAAGAGAGGGATTAAGGGTTATGGGGAGAGAGCGGGAAAGTGGAGCTGAGTCACGACAGATCAGCCATGATCTTATTGAATGGCGGGGCAGGCTCGAAGGGCCAGATGGCCTACTCCTGCTTCTATTTCTTATGTTCTTATGTACAAAAGGGTTGTGAATGTAGCCCAATCCATCACACAAACCAGCCTCCCATCCACTGACTCTGTCTACACTTCCCGCTGCCTCGGGAAAAGTAGCCGGTATAATCAAGGACCCCACGTTCCTGGACATTCTCTCTTCTGTCAGAAAAAAGACACAAAAGTCTGAGGTCAGATACCAACCAACTCAAGAACAGCTTCTTCCCTGCTGCCATCAGACTTTTGAATGGATCAACCTTATAGTAAGTTGATCTTTCTCTGCACCCTAGCTATGCCTGTAATTCTACATTATGCACTCTCTCCTTTCCTATGTCCTCTATGAATGGTATGCTTTATCTGTATAGCATGCAAGTAATGATACTTTTTAGTTTATCCCAATACTCTTGACAATAATCAATCAAATCAAATAGTAGGTTAATCTTTCTCTACACCCTAGTTGTGACTGTAACACTGCATTCTGCTCCCTCTCCTTTCCTTCTCCCCTATGTACTCTATGAATGGTATGCGTTGTCCGTCTAGTGCGCAAAAAAAAACGCTTTTCACTGTATCTCAGTACATGACTATAATAATAACTCAAATCAAATATTAACTTGATCTTTTGACACACCCTAGCTATGACTATGACACCACTGTTATAGCTAGGATGTAGTGAAAGATCAACTGGGTCCTCTCCTTCTCTATGAACAGTATGCTTTGTCTGTAGAGTGCACAAGAAAGAATACTTTTCACAGTATAGTATACATGACAATAATAAATCAAATCCTTACCTTGTCCCTTACATACTCTATGAACAGTGTGCTTTGTATTGTGCGCAAGAAATACTTTTCACTGCATCCTAATTTCATTCATTCGTGGGACATGAGTGTCACTGGCTGGGTCAGTATTTATTGCCCATCCCTAATTACCCCTTGGAGGGCAGTTGAGAGTCAACCACATTGCTGTGGCTCTGGAGTCACGTGTAGGCCAGACCGGGTAAGGACAGCAGATTTCCTTCCCTAAAGGGAACCAGATGGGTTTTTCCGACAGTTGACAATGGTTATCTGTGGATTCTTAAACACCAGATATTTATTGAATTCAAATTCCACCATCTGCCGTGGCGGGATTCGAACCCAGAACATGAGCTGAGTTTCTGGATTAATAGTCTCGCGATAATACCATCGCTTCCCCCATGTGACAATAATAGAAGAAGGAGCTGAAGGGTGGGTTAGTAAATTTGCTGATGACACCAAGATTGGTGGAGTAGTGGATGAGGTGGAGGGTTCTTGTAGGCTGCAGAGAGACATCGATAGGATGCAGAGCTGGGCCGAAAAGTGGCAGATGGAGTTTAACCCTGATAAGTGCGAGGTGACTCATTTTGGTAGGACAAAGTTGAATGTGGATTATAGGGTTCTGAAGAATGTAGGGGAACAGAGAGATCTTGGGGTTCATATCCACAGATCTCTGAAGCATAATGCATAGAGACGTGAAGAAGGCTTATAGTGTGTTACCGTTTATTAACAGGGGGTTTGAGTTTCAGAGCCGTGGGGTTATGCTGCAACTACACCGGACCTTGGTGAGACCACATTTGGAATATTGTGTTCAGTTCTGGTCGCCTCACTATCAGAAGGATGTGGAAGCATTGGAGAGAATACAGAGGAGATTTACCAGGATGCTGCCTGGTTTAGAGGGTGGGTCTTATGTGGACAGGTTGAAGGAGCTGGGGCTTTTCTCTTTAGAGCAGAGGAGGATGAGAGGCGACTTAATCGAGGTTTATAAGATGATTTGGGGGATAGAGTGGGCGTGCAGAGACTATTTCCTCGGGTGGATGTAGCTGATACTCGGAGGCATAACTATAAGGTTCATGGTGGGCGATATAGGAGGGATTTCGGAGGTAGATTCTTCACTCAGAGAGTGGTTGGGGTGTGGATGGTTGGATTGGCGGGTACTGAGGAGCAGTGCCTGGCAATGCAACAGGACATAGACAGGCTGGTAGATTGGGCAGATAGATGGCAAATGGAATTTAATCCGGAGAAATGCGAGGTGATGCACTTTGGCCGGAATAATGTGGAGGGGAGCTATATGATAAAAGGTAGAACTATCCGGAGTATAGATACGCAGAGAGACCTGGGGGTGCAGGTACACAAGTCCCTGAAGGTGTCGGTGCAGGTGCAGAATGTGATGAGGAAAGCGTATGGTATGTTAGCCTTCATAGGAAGGGGTATAGAATATAAGAGTAGGAGTCTGATGTTGCAGTTGTATAGAACGTTGGTTAGGCCTCACCTGGAGTACTGCGTCCAGTTCTGGTCGCCGTACTACCGGAAGGATGTAGAGATCCTGGAGAGAGTGCAGAGGAGATTTACCAGGATGTTGCCTGGTATGGAAGGGCTGTCTTACGAGGAAAGATTGAACGCACTTGGGCTGTTTTCCCTTGAGAGACGTCGGCTGAGGGGGGATTTAATAGAGGTTTATAAGATTATGAAGGGGACAGATAGAGTAGATGGTGATAAGCTTTTTCCGCTATTAGAAATGGATAGAACGAGGGGTCACGGGCTTAGGGTGAGGGGGGCTAGATATAAGACTAATGTTAGAGGGCAGTTTTTCACACAAAGGGTAGTGGGGATGTGGAATGCACTGCCGAGTAAGGTGGTGGAAGCAGGCACGCTAGGGTTGTTCAAGAGTCACTTGGACAGCCACATGAGCGGTCTACATATAGGGGGATATAGCAGGCCTTATTAAGCATTGTAGGCTTGGGGTCAGTTTAGTCTCAGGGATATAGAGTCTTTAATAATGAAATTTTTATCCACAGGCACTTACCATCTCGAGGGCATCATGACAGCTCAGAGACTATCTCTGTTGCTGTGCGGACACATGGATTTGGGCCTGTGTCCGTGGGAGTTTGCGCGTTCTCCCCATGGTTGCGTGGGTTTCCTCCGGGTGCTCCGGTTTCCTCCCATATCCCAAAAATGTGCTTTTAGGCTGATTGATTGGGTAACAAATTGTCCCTATATTGGACCTCCCTGATCCTCATACATTAGGCATAGACTAAAATCATGAATAGGTCACTGACCATGGGACGGCGGCGCGGGCTCGTTGGGCCGAAGGGCCTGTTTCCCGTGCTGTGTTGTTCTTTGTTCTTTGTTTGAATGCGCTGCCTGCTGTGATAGTGGAGTCGGACACTTTAGGAACTTTCAAACGGTTATTGGATAGGCACATGGAGCACTCCAGAATGATAGGGAGTGGGGATAGACTGATCTTGGGATTGGACATAGCTCAGCACAACATTGAGGGCCGAAGGGCCTGTACGGTGCTGTTCTATGTAATAATAAATCAAATGAGAAAAAGGTTTTGAAAGAAAGTTTGTTGCAAATGAAAACTCTGAACAGGGAGATGAATAACTCAGCTTAGGAGAGCAGTTCCTGGCTTTCGAAACGTGTGCACTTAATGGACCCCCCCCCTCTCAAAGGGGGACATCCACAAGTGAAGCCTTGTCTTAAGGTTATGCGGTGGGAGGCTTATTTAATGTGTTGTTAATCTGTAACGGGTGAATAGATTATCTCCTCAAGAGCAGGACATTGCTGACACACACCTCCCTGTCCCCACTTCACAGCACTGTGTCTCTCAGTCTGAGCACTTTGGGATCAGAAAGCATTCCCTGAGCTTGATTAAGTAGCCACAAATCTGTTAATTTTGACTTCAGCGTCTGAATAATGACACTGCGGGGGGGGGATTATAGGATTTGGTTTAATCCTTTGGACAGTTCCACCCCCACTGGGCTCTTAATGGCTGTGTTGTATATAAGCAGTGGCTGAAATGTGAACTGAGCACTGGGCTCCAAGTGTCAACCGAGCAAGGTAAGGATATTCTTCCTCTTGGCGTATCTCTTTCACCTTCTCTCTGGTTCCCTGAGCTATCGGTGTCAGCTCCCGACGGTTCCTGTTTCTGGTTACTGAGTACAACACGAATGGTTTAAGCCAGGGAGAGAGAGTGAGGGGAGCGCAGTGGATCCTGTCTTCATCAGAAGGTTATCACCGATTTCAACGGGATTCTGATCAATTGGGCCAGTGGGCTGACGAAAGGCAGATGGAGTTTAATTTCGACACGTGCGAGGTGATGCATTTTGATAGTTCGAACCAGGGCAGGACTTACTCAGTTAATGGTAAGATGCTGGGGAGAGTTACAGAACAAAGAGATTGAGGGGTACAGGTTCATAGCTCCTTGAAAGTGGAGTCACAGGTGGACAGAGTGGTGAAGAAGGCATTCGGCATGCTTGGTTTCATCGCTCCGAATACAGGACTTGGGACGTCTTGTTGAAGTTGTACAAGACATTGGTAAGGCCACATTTGGAATACTGTGTACAGTTCTGGTCACCCTATGATAGAAAGGGTATTATTAAACTAGAAAGAGTGCAGAAAAGATTTACTAGGATGGTACCGGGACTTGAGTTAGGAGACTGGGAATTTTTTTTGGGGGTCTGGAGCGTAGGAATGATCTTGGAGAGGTCTATAAAATAATCAGATCAGCTAGATCCCAAATCAGATCTCCCAAAGGTAGGGGAGTCGATAACTAGAGGGCACAGGTTTAAGGTGAGAGGGGAACAAAGAACAACACAGCACGGGAAACAGGCCCTTCGGCCCAACGAGCCCGTGCCGCCGTCCCATGGTCAGTGACCTATTCATGATAGGGAGAGATAGACAAGTGTCCAGAGGGGCTATTGTTTCACACAGAGGGTGCTGAGTGTCTGGAGAGGTGGTAGTCAAAGTGGGTACAATTTTAAAAAGCACTTAGACATATATACATATTAGGGAATGGCCAAAAGGTCTGTTTCCAAACTGTAAGCCTCTATGACTCTATGCCGTGGACTTTAGTGCGGCTTTCGACAAGGTCCCTCATAGTGGGCCCATGGAGGAGATGAAGATACATGGGATTCACAATGACTTGGCCTCTCAGATTCAGAATGGGCTTGCCTGAGGGGAGTGTTGGCAGGGTGTTTTGCTGGCTGGAACTCTGACCGGTGGTGTTCCTCATGGGTCCGTGCTGAGACCTCTGCCGTTTGTGATGCATATAAAAGTGTCTTGGATAAGACCGAGATGGGTGGGTTAGTAAGTTTGCAGATAGACGAAGTTGTGGATAAGTGGGATTCTCGATCAGTTGCAGAGATATGCTGAGAAATGGCAGATGGAGTTTCATCCAGGCATGTGTGAGGTGCTTAACTTTGGGAGATCAGTTGTTAAGGGTAAGTATACAGTTAATCGCAGGACCCTGGACAGCAGTGACGTATAGAGGGATCCTGGGGTTCAGAGAAACGTAGAAGATAGGAACAGGAGGAGGCCATTCGAGCCTGCTCCACCGTTCATCACCATCACAGTCTAATCCTGCTTTCTCCCTTTGATCCCATTCGGCCCGAGTGCTATATCTAGCCGCCTCCCGAACATAGAACATTACAGCACAGAACAGGCCCTTCGGCCCACGATGTTGCGCCGACCAGTTACAAAAACAATGACCCACTAGCCTAAACCAATCCCTTGAATATATTCAATGTTTTGGCATCAACTACTTCCTGTGGGAATGAATTCCACCGGCTCAGCGGGTGAAGAAATGTCTCCTTATCTCCGTCCTATCCCCAATCCTCAGATTGTGACCCCCTAGTTCTGGTCTCTCCCCCCCCCCCCCCCCCCACACACCATCGGGATCACCCTCCCTGCATCTACCCTGTCTAGCCCAGTTACAATTTTATAAGTCTCTGTGAGATCCCTCCCCCCCCCCCCACCTCGTTCGTCTGAACTCCAGCAAAAACAATGCACAAACCCGTAGTCCCTCAAAGTGTCCACGCAAGTAGATAAGGTGGTACAGAAGGTGTATAGCATGTTTTATTGGTCAGGGCATTGAGTACAGCAATCAGTATGGAACGTTGCAACTTTATAAAACTTTGGTTAGTCCACACTGTAGAGTATTGTGTGGGTTTACCAGGATACTGCCTGGATTAGAGGGTATGAGCTGTAAGGAGAGGCTGGACAAGGGTTATTTTCTCTGGACTGGCAGAAGCTCAGGGGAGACCTGATAGAAGTCTGTAAAATTATGAGGTTGATGGAATTTTTTTTTTCCCCCCAGTGTTGAAATGTCTAATCCTTGGGGCACTAGAGGTGAGAGGGGAAAGTTTTTAGAGGAGATGTCAGGGGTAAGTTTTTTACACAGTGTGTGTGTGTGTGGAACACGCTGCCAGGGGTGGCGATAGAGGCAGATATTGATAGCGGGAGGGGTATTTAAGGGGCTTTTAGATCAACACATGAATATGCGAGGGGTAGAGGGATATGGAGCAAGGGCAGGCAGAAGGGAGGAGTTTAATTTGGCATCATAGAACCCGACAGTGCAGAAAGAGGCAACTTCGGCCCATCGAATCTGTACCAACCACAATCCCACCCAGGCCCTATCCCCATATCCCTACATATTATACCCGCTAATCCCTCTAACCTACGCATCCCTGGACACTAAGGGGCAATTTCCTAGCACGGCCAATCTCCCTAACCCACACATCTTTCCCACATGTGGGAGGAAACTGGGAGTCAAGTAGATAAGGCAAGTGTGAGGTGGTCCACTTTGGTAGGAGGAATGGTAGGAAGGACTATTACTTACGGGGCGAAAAACTGCAGCAGGCGACGGTGCAGAGGGACCTCGGGGTCCTTGTGCATGAGTCGCAAAAACCCAGCTTGCAGGTGCAGCAGGTGGTCAGGAAGGCGAATGGGATGCTGGCCTTCATAGCGAGGGGGATTGAATATAAAAGTAGGGAGGTCTTGCTGCAGCTGTATAGGGCATTGGTGAGGCCGCAGCTGGAGTACTGTGTGCAGTTTTGGGCGCCGCACCTGCGCAAGGATGTTTTGGCCCTGGAGGGAGTGCAGAGGAGGTTTACTCGGCTGATACCGGAGTTGAGGGGATTGAGCTATGAGGAGAGGCTGAATAAACTAGGCTTGTACTCGTTAGAGTTTAGAAGAATGAGGGGAGATCTCATTGAGACGTATAAGATGATGAATGGGATGGATAGGATAGAGGTGGAGAGACTCTTCCCGCTCAGAAAAGACAGTAGGACTAGGGGGCACAGCCTCAAGATAAAGGGGGGGCGGTTTAGAACAGAGTTGAGGAGGAACTTCTTCACTCAAAGGGTGGTGAATCTCTGGAATTCTCTGCCCGTTGAAGTGGTGGAGGCTGCCTCGCTAAATATTTTTAAGAAACGGGTTGATGGGTTTTTGATAAGAGAAGGGATTAAGGGTTATGGGGAGAAGGCGGGAAGGTGGAGCTGAGTCACGACAGATCAGCCATGATCTTATTGAATGGCGGGGCAGGCTCGAAGGGCCAGATGGCCTACTCCTGCTCCTATTTCTTATGTTCTTATGTTCTTATAAGGTTGTTAAGAAGGCGTACGGTGTCTTGGCGTTTATTGGTAGGGGGATTGAATTTAGGAGTCGCAGCGTCATGATGCAACTGTACACAACTCTGGTGCGGCCGCACTTGGAGTTTTGTGTGCAGTTCTGGTCCCCACATTACAGGAAGGATGTGGAGGCTTTGGAGAGGGTGCAGAGGAGGTTTACCAGGATGTTGCCTGGTATGGAGGGGAGATCCTATGAGGAGAGACTGAGAGATTTGGGGTTGTTTTCGCTGGAAAGAAGGCGGCTAAGAGGGGATCTCATTGAAACATATAAGATGATTAGAGGTTTAGACAGGGTAGATAGTGATAGCCTTTTTCCTCGGATGGAGAAATCTAGCACGAGGGGGCATGGCTTTAAATTAAGGGGGGGTAGTTATAGGATGGATGTCAGGGGTAGGTTCTTTACCCAGAAGGTGGTGAGGGATTGGAATGCCCTGCCAGCTGCAGTTGTAAATGCGCCTAGTTTGGGGGCGTTTAAGAGATCCGTGGATAGGTTTATGGATGAAAAGGGATTGGTTTAGGCTAGTGGGTCATTGTTTTGTAACTGGTCGGCGCAACATCGTGGGCCGAAGGGCCTGTTCTGCGCTGTAATGTTCTATGTTCTATATTATACCCGCTAATCCCTCTAACCTACGCATCCCAGGACACTAAGGGGCAATTTCCTAGCACGGCCAATCTCCCTAACCCACACATCTTTGGACTGTGGGAGGAAACTGGAGTACCTGAAGGAAACCCATGCAGACATGGGGAGAATGTGCAGACTCCACACAGACAGTGACCTGAGCTGGGAATTAAACCCAGGTCCCTGGCGCTGTGAAGTAACCACCGTGCCATATTGGGTACAACATGATGGGCCAAAGGGCCTGTGTGTGTGCTGTCCTATATAAATCCACAATGAATAGTGAACTTGGGGAGAGAGATCCCGTGTTAATCGGACGTGAATGGTAGACTGGGCACTCACTTCTGCTCCTGTCAATAGCAGCAGACTGGAGCTGTAAGCTTTTGGGTTTGGAGGCACTTGCTTGTAATGGGTAGCTCCGTAAATAAATAGCTGTGGTTCTGGCTTCCAAACTGTATTGTCACTCTCTTGCCACTGTCCCAGAGGTTTGGGATTAGGACAGCAGAGTCATTGGCAAGGAATGCTGCACTCAAATGGAACACACACCCACAGGTGAGGGATGGAGGTACATACCACTCAAACTGAGATGTGAATGTCGGCAACAGGAATTTTAATATTTGTGTTTGGTTCTAATATCGCTGTCCTATTCTCATATACTGGACAGCTAAATCTTGTGGGGGGGGCAGTGTAGGTGCTTTAAGTGGATCAGAGACAGGAAGGCGTCATAAAAGGTCCCACTTTATAAGAAGGGTGTGTTTTAGTTTATAAGTGTCACAAGTTGGCTTATCCGAGGTTACTGTGAAATTCCCCTAGTCGCCACACTCCGGTGCCTGTTGAGGGAGAATTTAGCACCTAACCGGCACATCTTTCGGACTGTGGGAGGAAACCGGAGCACCCGGAGGAAACCCACGCAGACACAGGGAGAATGTGCAGACTCCACACAGACAGTGACCCGAGCCGGGAATCGAACCCGGGTCCCTGGCACTGTGAGGAGGCAGTGCCAACCCACTGTGCTGCACCCATGAAGGCGCCTGGTTTGAAATGGGACAGCCAGAAGGATTTACAGAAAGCAAAAAGAAGTGAAGGTGGCACAGTGGGTTAGCACTGCTGCCTCATGGCACCAGGCACCCAGGTTCGATTCCCGGCTCGGGTCACTGTCTGTGCGGAGGCTGCACATTCTCCCTGTGTCTGTGTGGATTTCCTCCGGGTGTTCCGGTTTCCTCCCACAGCCCAAAGATGCGCAGGTTCGGTAGATTGGCCATGCTAAATTGTCTCTTGGTGTCAGGGGGATTAGCAGGGTAAGTGTGTTGGGGTTATGGGGGATAGGGCCTGGGGTGGGGATTGTTGTTAGTGCAGACTCAATGGGCCGAATGGCCCCCATCTGCAATTCTAACCACATGGCTCTGGAGTCACATGTAGGCCAGACTGGGGTAAGGACGGCAGATTTCCTTCCCTAAAGGGAACCAGATGGGTTTTTCCGACAATGAGTCATCAGTAGATTCTCAATTCCAGATTTTATTTATTGAATTCAAATTCCACCATCTGCCGTGTCGGGATTCGAACCCGGGTCCCCCAGAACATTAGCTGAGTTTCTGGATAATAGTCTCGGTGATAATACCACTGGGCCGGCATCTTCCCCTCGCAATGTACTCAGGAAAGAGATGGTGAATGGCATTGAGAATATGGGGAGAAAGTGGGACATTGAGACAAGGGTAGACCATGATCTTAGTGAAATGGTGGAGCAGGCTCGAAGGGCCGAATGGCCTCCTGGTTTCATTGTTTAAAAGCTTCTGGTGGGGCTAGCTGTTTAAAGTTTATTTATTAGTGTCACAAGTGGGCTTACATTAACAGTGCAATGAAGTTACTGTGAAAATCCCCCTAGTTGCCACACTCTGGTGCGTGTTTGGGTACATGGGGGAGAATCTGGCTTGGAATCATTGAATACGAACAGTGCAGAAGGAGGCCATTGAGCCCGCACTGGCCACAATCCTACCCAGGTCCTAACCCCATACATTTAGCATCGTAATCCCCCTGACACTAAGGCCATATTAACATGGCCAGTCCACCTAACCCGCTCATCTTTGGACTGAGGGATGAAACCCACGCAGACATGAGGAGAATGTGCAAACTCTACACAAATCGTTTATAGACAATTTTCATTCTTCTTGCAATTTACTCAAGGTGATTTATCACCCCGACTTGTTTCCCCAAATTTAGAAATAAACGTGAATCTTTATGTTTGCAGCTAACGTCACTCTCACTATCGCAGAATGTCAGCCAAGATGAGATCGCTTGTCTACCTCGCCCTGGGATTCGCCATCTTTGTCAATCTACTGTCCGCACAGCATTGGTCCTTTGACCTCCGACCTGGCGGGAAGAGAGCTGGGAGCGATCTTCTGGAATCACTTCAGGACGTAGGTGCCTTGATTCTGTCTTTTCCCAGGTTTTAACTTGCTTCTTCCAAGGCAGAATCCTACACGCACATGTGCACACACGCGTGCACTTGTACCAGCAGAGGGAGTCTGCATGAAAGAATGCCGCATTCATTTACAGCACATTCTGATTCAAAATGTCTCTGGTTGAATATCAAACAGGCTCTGCCCCGGTTCAAACTAATCACTAAATGTTCTGGCAATCGTCACGACTACCTTTGTCACCTTTGAAAAGAAGCAGCAAGGGTGTGGAGAAAGAATGGGGGAATGTTGTGCTATAATAGAGGGTCAGCCATGATTGTAATGAATGGTGGAGCAGGCTCAAGGAGACTCCCTCCCACACCTATTTCTATCTTTCAAATGTGTTGAATTGGCCAGAGAATGGGAGGTGAGTCATATCCAACTTAGTCTCTCCTCATATAGAACATAGAACATTACAGCGCAGAACAGGGCCCTTCGGCCCACGATGTTGCGTCGATGACAGACCTGCCATCCCAGGAATCAGCCTGGTAAACCTTCGCTGTACTCCCTCTATAGCAAGGACATCCTTCCTCAGATAAGGAGACCAAAACTGCACACAATACTCCAGGTGTGGGCCTCACCAACACCCTGTACAATTGCAGTAAAACATCCCTATCCCTAAACTCAAATCCTCTTGCGATAAGGTGGCACAGATGTTAGCACTGCTGCCTCACAGCTCTAGGTGACCCAGGTTTGTCCCTGCCTTTGTGTGGAGTCTGCATGTTCTCATCGTGTCTGCATGGGTTTCCTTTAGGTGCTCCGGTTTCCTCCCACAGTCCAAAGATGTGCTGCTTAGATGAATTGGCCATGCTAAATTTGCCCCTTAGGGGCTTTTTGGGATAGGCAGTGTAAATATGTGGGGTGACGGGAATAGGGCCTGGGGTGGGATTATGGTCGGTGCAGACTCGATGGGCCAAATGGCCTCCTTCTACACGGTAGGGATTCTATAAATCTATGAAGGCCAACATACTGTGTCCCTTCTTTACTGCCTGCTGTACCTGCGTGCTTACTTTCAGGCAAGAGGACTCCAAGGTCCTCGCTGAGTATCTGCCCCTCTCAAGTTACGCCTATTCGAATAATAATGTCTTCCTATGATTGCTACCAAAGTGGATAAGCTCACATTTATCCACATTTATACTGCATACCCACACACACACAGCTCACCCTCCCACCCAACGTTGTATGTATCCCGATGTCTCACAGAATTCAAGTTGGAACCAAACAAGGGGGGCCAAAAAGCAGTTTGAATGGAGTATAAATAATTGAAGTTTATTTATTAGTGTCACAAGTAGGTTTACATGAATGTTACTGTGAAAATCCCCTAGCTGCCACACTCCTGTTTGAGGGAGAACTTAGCACCGAACCAGTACATCTTTCGGACTGTGGGAGGGAACTGGAGGAAACCCACGCAGACACGGGGAGAATGCACAGACAGTGACCCAAGCTGGGACTTGAACCTGGGTCCCTGGCGCTGTGAGGCAGCAGTGCCAACCCACTGTGCCGCCCGCACAGTTCCTGGAATGCCCCTCCCCTGCCCTCTGATCAGCAGAGAATTTGAAGCTCGGTTTGAATGTGCCTTTTGAGGGAATTAATATTTCATTGCCCTTCCTCACTCCAGGTTGCCATGGACGCAGATGAGCTGATGAACGACCAAATGGTGGATCTTCCTCCTGATTATTTGGGAAGTACTCTGGTAAGCGAGGGAGTGCCTCTCTCAATGTGTTTCTCAAAACCTTGGCTTGTTCATGTTGATAGTTCCTTTCTCCACTCCCTATCTCTCCATTCATCGCCGGTCCCCATCAGATCATAAGATATAGGAGCAGAATTAGGCCGCACGGCCCATCGTCTCCGCTCCACCGTTCGATTACGGATGATATACTACTCATCCCCATTCTCTGAGCTTTTTCCCATAACCCCGATCCCCTTACTGATCAAGAACCTATCCATCTGAGGGGATTGAGCTATGAGGAGAGGCTGAATAAACTAGGCTTGTACTCGTTAGAGTTTAGAAGAAGGAGGGGAGATCTCATTGAGACGTATAAGATGATGAATGGGATGGATAGGATAGAGGTGGAGAGACTGTTCCCGCTCAAAAAAGACAGTAGGACTAGGGGGCACAGCCTCAAGATAAAGGGGGGGGCGGTTTAGAACGGAGTTGAGGAGGAACTTCTTCACTCAAAGGGTGGTGAATCTCTGGAATTCTCTGCCCGTTGAAGTGGTGGTGGCTGCCTCGCTAAATATTTTTAAGAAGCGGGTTGATGGGTTTTTGATAAGAGAGGGGATTAAGGGTTATGGGGAGAGGGCGGGAAGGTGGAACTGAGCCACGACAGATCAGCCATGATCTTATTGAATGGCGGGGCAGGCTCGAAGGGCCAGATGGCCTACTCCTGCTCCTATTTCTTATGTTCTTATCTCTGTCTTAAACACACTCAATGACCCACCAAACCCTTTGGCTGAGGAAATTTCTCCCCATCTCAGTCCCTTTACTCTGAGGCTGTGGCCTGGACTGCTAATCTTACCCCTGAGCGGAAACATCCTCTCCACAAATCTTTCCTCTCGAATTATACCGAGGATTATTCATCCCTGGGACTTGGGCATCACTGGCTGGGTCAGCATTTATTGCCCATCCCTAATAGTCCCTGGAGTCTCAGCCACATTGCTGTGGCTCTGCAGTGACATGTAGGCCAGACCAGGGTAAGGACAGCAGATTTCCTTCCCTCAAGGATATTCGTGAAGCAAATGGCTTTTTCTGACAATGGTCATCGGTAGATTCTTAATTCCAGATATGTTTTCCTGAATTTGAATTCCAATTCCACCATCGGCTGTGGCGGGATTCGAACCCGAGTCCCCAAAAAATTAACCGTGTTTCTGGATTAATAGTCTAGTGATATTACTGTTCGGTTGGCACAGTGGGTTAGCACTGCTGCCTCACAGCTCCCGGGACCCAGGTTCAATTCCCAACTGTCTGTGTGTAGTTTAGAACATAGAACATTACAGCACAAACAGGCCCTTCGGCCCTCGAGTTGCGCCGATCACATCAACCCCACCAATCTATAGACCTATCTATAACCCCCAATCCCATTAAACCCCATATACTCATCCAGAAGTCTTTTAAAAGACCCCAGCGAGTTCGCCTCCACCACCGATGACGGCAGCCGATTCCATTCACTCACCACCCTCTGAGTGAAATTTGCACATTGTCCTTGGGTTTTCCTCTCACAGTCCAAAGATGTGTAGGTTAGGTGGATCGGCCGTGCTAAATTGCCCCGAGATAGGAACTGGATAGGGTCACTGTATGGGTATAGGGGCTTGGTTGGTGTAGACTCAAATGGCTAAATGGCCTCCTTCTGCACTGTAGGGTTCTATGATTGTAATGAGGACCCTAGGTGAGATTTTGGATTAGTAGTCAAGTGATAGCATTGCTTTCCAAGCAATGATCCTGGACACTAAAAATGTGCATGATAGTTCCAGCTGAGGTCGCACTAAGGCTGTACACAATTGCAGCAAGGTTTTTTTACTCTGCGTACACCGTACTATTTGCCTTCCTAGTTGCTTGCATGAACTGGCTTGTTAGCGTTTAACGACATCAACCGCTCAATGACAGATAGAGAGAGCAATGCGATTATCGTCCCACTATTAATCCAGAGTCTCAGCTCCTGTGCTGGGGCCCTGGTTTCGAATCCCGCCGCAGGTGGTGAAATTTAACTTTGTAGCATCCCTGCGGTTCACAGGGAGGCCATTCAGCCCATTGAGTCTGCACTGACCACCCAGGCCCCATCCACCAACCCCAAAAATTTACCCTGGCTCGTCCCCCGGACACGAAGGGCCAATTCACTAACCCGCACAGACACGGGGAGAATGTGCAGACTGTTGGGAATTGAACCCAGGTCCCTGGCACCGTGAGGCAGCAGTGCGAACCCACTGTGCCACCGAAATATCTGGAATTGAGAATCAGTGGGAAGCTTTTTCTGAGATTGGAAATGCACATTACAAGGGGCCATGGGGGGTGAGGGCGAGGTGTAATTCGGACGTTAGAGGTTTTTCACACACACAGGGCAGTGAGGGTATGGAATGCTCTGCCAAGTAGGGTGGTGGACTTGTTTAAGAGTTACTTTGATAGACACATGAGCAGGATGGAGATGGAGGGATATTGGAGATTGTTTCAAGTAAGGTTCAGGAGCCTTGGGACGTCCCTGGGAGTCCAGTTGATTCCTGTGGACCTTCCAGCATATTTTCTGGCTCGCTTATTTTACTTTTGAGCTTATGGGGATTCCCTTGAATGTTTGTATAAGGATGTGTATGGGGTTGATGTTCCATAGGTGATTCGGTCCTCCTTGTTGTCTGACGAGGGGCTGTACGAGGGCTGCTCTTGATTGTTTCAAGAATAGCCGAGTGCTTCACGCCGTTAGTGTACGCTTAAACTGGACCATCTGACAGGCAACACAACAGCTCAGTGACTATCACTGTTTGCTGTGCAGTTACATGGATTTGGGCCGGTGTCACATTCTCCCGTGCTTGCGTGGGTTTTCTCCCACAGCCTAAGGCTGATTGGTGTTAACAAATTGTCCTTAGTCTCCCCTCAACCTGGTTTCCAATGTGGAGTGCCCTAAGCATAGACAAGGGTCATGGGGCCCCTCAATGTTGAAATGGCAGCATGGGCTTGTTGGGCCGAAGGGCCTGTTGCCTGTGCTGTGTTGTTGTTTGATGACCCATTGTGGGAAAAACCCATCCGGTTCCCTTTAGGGGAGGAAATCTCCCATCCTTACCCCGGTCTGGCCTACATGTGACCCCAGAGTCACAGCAATGTGGTTGACTCTCAACTGCCCTCCAAGGGTAATAAATACTGACCCAGCCAGTGACACCCATGTCCCACCAATGAATGAAAACATGCTTGCGGTTAGGAGTCAGTTGCTTAAATGTCTCTGTACCAAATGTCTCTGCTTTCCAGGCAAAGTTTCCACCCCGGAGGAAGAAGTTCTACACTTGGGAGTGACGGCATTTGTTATACCATCAGTCCTGAAGCACCTCTGTTGAAATACTTTGATGTTGAGTGCAAATAAAGTACCAAAACTCTTCAGGTCAAAGTGTGTCTTAATCACTGTTCATTTATACAATGGGTGGGGGGGTGCAGAGTGAGAGACAGAGGTGGGGGGGGGCGCGCTAGAGAGAGAGAGGGAGAAAAAGGAGGAAGAGAGAGGAGAAGGAGAAAAGGAGGGTGGAGAAGGGGGGAGGAAGAGGAGAAGGGAGGGGAAGAGGAAGAGAGAAGAGAAGGGGGAAGGGTAGGGAGAAGGAGGACAAGAAGGGGGAGAGGAAGGGAAAGGAGGAAGAAGAGAAG
The DNA here is from genome assembly GCA_037974335.1 of Prionace glauca. Taxonomy (NCBI): domain Eukaryota; kingdom Metazoa; phylum Chordata; class Chondrichthyes; order Carcharhiniformes; family Carcharhinidae; genus Prionace; species Prionace glauca. Next base: position 17,815,224 of record CM075751.1, on the reverse strand, counting down.
AGGGAGGGGAAGAGAGGGAGGGGGAGTGAGTGAGGAGAAGGGAGGGAGGATGAGGAGAAGGACGGAGGGAGGGAGGAGGACAAGAAGGGGGAGGGAGGAAGGGAGGAGGACAAGAAGGGGGAGGGAAAGGAGGAAGAGGAGAAGGGGGAGGGAGAGAAGAAGGGGGAGTGAGAGGAGAAGGGGAGGAGAAGGGGGAAGGGGAGGAGAAGAGGGGGAGGAAGAGGGAGAAGAGAGAGGGAGGAAGAGGAGAAGGGGGGGGGGAGAAGAGGAGGAGGAGAGAGTAGAAGGGGGAGTGAGGGAGAGGAGGGAGGAAGAAGAGAAGGGGGGGAGGAGAAGAGAAGGGGGAGGGAGAGGAGGAGGAGAAGGGAGAGGAAGAGAAGGGAGGAAGGGGAGGAGAAGAGGGAGAGAGGGAGGGGAAGAGGGAGGAAAAGGGGGAGGGAGAGTAGAAGGGAGAGTGAGGAAGAAGAGAAGGGGGGAGGGAAGGGTAGGGGTAGGGAGGAGGAGAAGGAGAGGAGGGAGGAGGAGGACAAGAAGGGGGAGGGAAGGAAGAGGAGGAGGAGGAGGAGGGGGAGGGAGTAGGAGAAGGGGGAGGAGAAGAAGGGGGGGGAGGGAGGGAGGAGGAGAGGGAGGAGGACAAGAAGGGGGAGGGAGGAAAAGGGAGGAAGAAGAGAAGGGGGGGAGGGAGGATGAGGAGAAGGGGGAGAAGAGGGAGGAGGAAAGGAGAAGGGGGAGGGAGGAAGAGGAGAAGAAGGGGGAGAGGAGAATGGGGAGGGAGGAGGACAAGAAGGGGGAGGGAGGGGGAGGGAGAGTAGAAGGGGGAGTGAGGGGGAGGAGAAGGGGGAGGGAGGAAGAAGAGAAGGGGGGGAAGAAGAGAAGGGGGAGGGGGGGAGGAGAAGGGAGAGGGAGGATGAGGAGAAGGGGGAGGGAGGAGGAGAAGGGGGAGGGAGGGGAAGAGAGGGAGGAAAAGGGGGAGGAGAGGTGGAGGAGTAGGGGGGGTGAGGGGGGGAGTGAGGGGTAGGAGAAGGGGGAGGGAGAGAGGATGAGGAGAAGGGGAGAAGAGGGAGGGAGAGGAGAAGGGGGAGGGGGGAGGAGAAGGGGGAGGGGTAGGGAGGGAGGAGGAGAGGAGGGAGGGAGGAGGAGAAGGGAGGAAGAGAAGGGGGGGAGGGAGAGAGGGAAGGAGAAGAGAAGGGGGAAGGAGAGGAGGAGGAGGAGGGGGAGGGAGAGGAGAAGAGGGAGGGAGTAGGAGAGGGGGAGGAGAGAAGGGAGAGGGAGGGAGGTGCGAGGAGAGGGGGAGGAGAGGGAGGGAGGTGCGAGGAGAGGGGGGAGGGGAGGGAGGTGGAGAAGGGAGGAGAGAGAGGGTGGAGTGGGGAGAGAGAGAGAGGGGGGAGTGGGGGGGGGAGAGAGAGTGGGAGAGAGCGGGAGGGGGGGGAGAGAGGGGGAGGGAGGATAGGGGAGGGGAGGGGAGGGGAGATTTTTAGACATAGAACCCTACGGTGCAGAAACAGGCCCTTCGGCCCATCGAGTCTGCACCGAACACAATCCCACCCAGACCCTATCCCCATATCCCTACACATTTACCTGCTAATCCCTCTAACCTACACATCCCAGGACACTAAGGGGCAATTTTAGCATAGCCAATGAACCTAACCCGCACATCTTTGGACTGTGGGAGGAAACCGGAGCACCCGGAGAAAACCCACGCAGACACGAGGAGAATGTGCAAACTCCACACAGGCAGTGACCCTGAGCCGGGAATCGAACCCAGGACCCTGGAGCTGTGAAGCAGCAGTGCTAACCACTGTGCTGGGGAAGGGAAGGGAAGGGGATATGGGGGAAGGGGTATGAGGGGAGGGATGAGAGGCCAGGGGAGGGGGAGATGGGAGGGGGGAGGTTTGTATGGGGGGCCACAGGAGGGGGAGGGGGGGGACAGGAGGAGGGGGCAGGAGGAGAGGTGGGCAGGAGGAGTGGGGCAGGAGGAGGGAGGGATGGGGAGGGAGGGATGGGGAGCGAAGGCGGGAGGTGTTTGGAGGGGGGAGTGGGGATTAGGGAGGGGGGTGGATTGGGGAGGAGGGGATTGGGGAGTGGGGTGATTGGGGAGGGGGGGATTGGGGAGGGAGGGATGGGGAGGATGGGGGATGGTAGTATTGGGGAGGGGGGGGATTGGGGAGGGGGGGAGATGGTGGTATTGGGGAGGGGGGGATTGTGGAGGAGGGGGGGATGGTGGGATTGGGGGAGGGAGATTAGGGTGGGGGGATGGTGGTATTGGGGAGGGGGGGGAGATTGGGGAGCGGGGGGAGATTGGGGAGATTGGGGAGTGGGGAGATTGGGGAGGGGGGAGATTGGGGAGGGGGGATGGGGAGGAGGGGGGATGGTGGTATTGGGGAGGGGGGGATTAAGGAGATGGTGGTATTGGGGAGGGGGGGGATTGGGGAGGAGGGGGGTTGGTGGGATTGGGGAGGGGGGTGATTGGGGAGGATTGGGGGGGGGGGAGATTGGGGAGGGAGGGAGATTGGGGAGGGGGGATGGGGAGGAGGGGTGATGGTGGTATTGGTGAGGGGTGGTATTGGGGAGGGGGGGGATTGGGGAGGGGGGGAGATGGTGGTATTGGGGAGGGGGGGATTGGGGAGGGGGGGGATTGGGGAGGATTGGGAAGGGGGGAGAGGGTTGAGAAGGGTGGGAGGTGGGTGTGGAGAGTTGCTGTAAAACCCTGCCCTTTGTGTCTCTTTGGGAAGAGTTTTCCCCAAGGAAAGGTTGGTTGAACTGGCTGGGAGGCCTTGGAGAACCTGCTTTTAAATAGCCCCTTCAATTCACTCAAACTATTCATCCAGAATCTCAGCTCCTGTTCTGAGGCCCTGGTTTCGAATCCCGCCACAGTAGGTGGTGAAATTTAACTTTGTAGAATCCCTGCGGTGCACAGGGAGGCCATTCAGCCCATCGAGTCTGCACTGACCACCCCGGCCTCATCCGCCAACCACAAAAATTTCCCCTAACTCGCACGTGCTCACTGTGTCCCTGACACTCGGGGTCAATTTAGCATGGCCAATTCAGCTAACCCGCGGTATCTTTGAACTGTGGGAGGAAACCAGAGTACGCGGAAGGAACCCACACAGACACGGGGAGAATGTGCAGACAGTGACCCAAGCAATAGGCTTGCTATGGACCACATTTAACCCAAGCCACAGAAAGTAAGTTGAGGCCAAACACTGTTCAAGAGCTAAATCAATCTTGAAATCACACAAAGAAAATTACAGCACAGGAACAGGCCCTCAAAGCCTGCCCGACTGAACTAAAACCCCCTCCCCTTCCAGGGATCATATCCTATTCCCATCCGATTCATGTAGTTGTTCATGTATCTGTTTCTCTGATAAAAATCCGAGGGGAGGCAGATAGACGTGTCCAAGAGGCTGGATTTAGAGGATTCAGGAGAACTGGGAAAGCGAGGGGAAATGGAGAAGAGAGGATCGTGTGGATTTGAAAAGGCAATCTGAAATATCTTGGCGGCGATAGACTGGAAGCCAAGTGCCAGCTAGCTGGCCGCTATTGTGTACGTGATCGAGCAGTCAGTTCCTAACTCCCTCAACCCTGGAAACAATCTGCATTTCCAAAGATTCAGGCCTGTTGTCAGGGTAACTTTTGTCAAGCTGTCATCTGAGAGCTTTTAATTGACTCACCCTATGTCAACAGTTGGCATTCCTGCTCGGTGAATTGTTTCAATATTTATGACCGACCCTTCTTTTTAAAACGGTAAAGATATGACATCCAAAACAATGCTCTGAGTTAAAGAAAACGATCGAGAAAGTGATTAAAAAAAAACCCCCACAATAACAGGATCGCTGATTTTAATATCATCGTTAGAAACTAGAAACATGAGGACATTCGGCCCCTCGAACCTGCTCCGCCATTCATTTTGATCATGGCTGATCATCAAATTCAATATTCTGACCCCCCCTCCTTATCCCTTAGCCCAAGAGCTGTATATTATTCCTTCTTGAAATCACACAACGTTTTGGCCTCAACTACTTTCTGTGGGAGTGAATTCCACACATTCCCCACCCTCTGGGTGAAAACATTTCTCCTCACCTCAGTTCTAAAAGGTTTAACCCTTATCCTCAAACTATGACCCCCTAGTTCTGGACTCCCCCCACATCGGGAACATTCTTTGTGAATCTACCCTGTCGAACCCTGTTAGAATTTTATAAGTTTCTATGAGATCCCCCCTCACTCTTCTAAACTCCAGTGAATATAATCCTCATATGTCAGACCTGCCATCCCAGGAATCAGCCTGGTAAACCTCGCTGTACTCCCTCTGTAGCAGGACATCCTTCCTCAGATAAGGACACCAAGGACTTGTGTGCTTGCACCCCCAGGTCCCTCTGCGTTTCTATACTCTTAATAGGCCTACCATTTATCGTGAACTTACTTGTTCCAAAATGCATCACCTCGCGTTTATCTGGATTAAATTCCATCTGCCATTTCTCTGCCCAATATACCAGCCTATCTGAATCCTGCAGTGTGCCTGACACTGCTCCTCATTAATAGCAAGTCCAGCCATCTTCATGTCATCTGCAAACTTGCTGATCACACCACTTACTCCCGCTTCCAAGTCATTTATGTATATTACAAAGAGCAAAGGTCCCCAGTACTGAGCCCTGTGGCACACCACTAGTTCAGACCTCCAACTTGAAAAAGATCTCCACTCGACTGTCTCCTAGCAGTCTAGGCTAGGAGACTAGCAGTTCTCAATCCATCTATACACCAGTCCTTGTATCCATGAGCCTTAACCTTTTCCACCAACCTACCACGAGGACTTTGTCAAACGCCTTACTGAAATCTGTATTGACGACATCCACGGCTCGTCCTTGGTCGACCGGTTTTTGTCACCTCCTCAAAAAATTCTAGCGGGATTCGGAAGGCACGACCGGCCCTTTACAAATCCATGCTGCCTATCACGAATCAGACTGCCACACTCTAAATGCCTATACATCGTAACCCAAAGAATCCTTTCCAACAACTTCCCTACCACTGACGTCAAGCTCACCGGCCTATAATTACCCCGGTTATCCCTACAACCCTTTTTAAGCAACGGTACCACGTTCGCTGTCCTCCAGTCCTCTGGGATCTCACCTGTGTCCAAAGAAGAGACAAAACATTTGCATCAGAGGCCCAGGCAATTTCATCTCTCGTCTCCCTAAGCAGCCTGGGATAAATGCCATCAGGCCCCGGAGATTTATCAGTTTTAATAGTACCTAAAAACCCTAACGCTTCCTCCCTCCTAATAGATATTTCCTCCAACTCCCTCTACAACTCCCTCAAGACACTACTGGACAACAAGTGCAAAGTATTCATTCAGGATCTCCCCCGTTCCCTCAGACTCTAAGCATGGTTCCCCTCCTCTGTCCCTAAGAGGACCGATTTTTTCTCTAACCACCCTTTTGTTCCTAACACAGGAGTAAAATACCTTCGGATTTTCCTTAATCCTGTCTGCCAAGACCATTTCATGCCCCCTTTTCGCCCTGTTTGAGCTCCCTCCTACTCTCTCTGTATTCCTCCAATGCTCTCTCCGTTCCAGTTGCTGAGATCTAACGTACGCTCTCTTTTCTTCCTGACCAAGTCCTCAATGTCCCTAGTTATCCACTGCTCTCTAATCCTACCTTTCCCATCCTTCCTCGTAACCGCATGTCTTCCTGCACCTTCAGTTGTCCCTTAAAAGACTCCCACATGCTGAACGTGGACTGACCCTCAAACAACCTCTCCCAATCAGTATCCATAAGTCCTGCCTGATCCGGCTGGATCGAGCCCTCCCCTTCGGACAGCACTCATCCTTTTCCATTTGTATCCTGAACAGAATTGTGGTCACTGTTTGCCACACGTTGACCTTCTGCACCTCAACTACCTGACCAGGCTCATTTCCCAGAACTAAACCAGTATAGCCCCCTCTCTAGGCGGACTAGCTACATACTACTCCAAAGACCCTTCCAGTACACATTTTACAAATTCCTCCCTGTCCGGACCCCCAGCCCAGGCACCTTCCAATCCACCCCAGTGAGATTAAAATCTCCCACAACCCTACTTTTTCTGCACCTATCCAGAATTTCTTGACATATACTTTCTTCCACTTCCCACGGGCTTTTGGGTGGCCTATAGTATACCCCTAGCATAGTGACTGCTCCCTTCCTATTCCTGAACTCCACCCACAGTGACTCATTTTCCGACTCCTCGAAATTATCCTCCCTCTGTACCACTGTGATGTGCTCCCTCACTAACATGCCACTCCCCTACCTCTTTCACGCCTGAAACACTTATACCCTGGAATATTTAGCTGCCGGTCCTGCCCTTTTAACCACGTCTCTGTCACTGCCACCACATCTAAATTCCTCGTGAACATTAAGGCCTTAAGTTCATCCGTTTTACCCCTTATGCTCCTCACGTTAAAACAGACGCACTCCAGACCTCCAGGCCCACTCAGATCCTCCCTCTCCGAGATAATTTTCCTCTCGTCTAATCTTACCCTGTCACCCAACTCACTTCCAATCCTGGTGCCTACTGAGCTATCAACTTCCCAGCCCCCCTACACATTAGTTTAAACTCTGTCGAAACACTCCAGCTAACATCTCCCAGCTAAGATATTCGTGCCCTTCCCATTTAGCACCTAACCAGCACGTCTTTTGGAGAAAACTGGAGCGCCCGGAAGAAACCCACGCAGACACTGGGAGAATGTGCAGACTCCACGCAGACAGTGACCCGAGGCTGGAATCAAACCTGGTTCCCTGGCACTAAGAAGCAGCAGTGCTAACCACTGTGCTGCCCTTGTGTCCCATGAAGGAATAAAGAGGGGAAAAAAATTGACCACCCGTATGAAAGAAAGGAAGCAAACTCGCAAAGTGATCACTGTACACATTTTAAATAACAAATACAAACTCATCTCTCTTAGAATTCCATTTCAATATGGCTGCTCTCACTGCGAGAACTCGCGTCTCAATAATGAGACTTACCCTTTTTAAAAATCAGTATATTTACAAACTTTACAGAAGGAGTGCATGTTAACGGTTACAAGGAGTCAAGTAACGGTGCTATAAACTGTGTTGTGTCGGGGGGGGAGGATGTTTCTGCCCACAGGATGTCCAAATGGAACAGAACCTTCTCTACAAGGCTTAATCCTTGGCTGGCAAGAGTTTGCAGGAGGGGAGTGCTCTTAGATTGTGTGTGGCTGTGGGTGAGGTCGATAATAACGTCTGTCTCTGTGGTCAGTGGGGTGAGGATATCCGCCGGATTCACAAAAACAGGGCTGCCTGTGGTTAACAATGAGAATGAGCCTTCACCTGAATGGCTTTGTTGTAATATTTAAATCCCCCCTCCCCCTCTCGTTTGGGTGGGGGAAGGGAATTAAGATTGAGCCTCACATGTAGTGGTCTACAGACTGTCCAATTGGAAGCTGGGCTGGGCCATTGACCTTTGACACAGAGTGCCCAGCCGGACAAGTCGGTCGATCTAAACCGGACAAATCAGAAGAATGTCAAATTTTCAAACAACCACAATTTACGCTGAAGGAGAAAAAGCTGCTGGAAATGGACAGCACTTGATGAATGATACTGAATGCGCTGATAGCTACTCATTTAAAATAATCAGTCAAGTTTGTGACATGGCTCATTTATACATACTTGAATCAACACACGTTATTAATGGGAACTCATGCTCTGCAAACAAAAGGAATATGTCCAAGCCTCTCACCTTTTTGGAAGACTGAGGGGATGATAGCTGCTGTCTCCACCTTAGCCAATCAAAGTTGACTGATCAACCAATCAGCAACCTTTTCTCCTGCAATATGAACTGTTGTGATTGGTTGAAATTTGCCACTCTTAGAGGCTGTCCAAACAAAAAAGACCTTACGGAAGGCTTGACTCAGCAGGGTGCTCGATTTCCACTCGCAGGCAGGTCGTGATTGATTGAGGTTGGCCGTTTGGGCTTAATTACGATTGTAGTGCGCTGATTATTGGCACAATGGGAATGCGGTTGATGGCTCCCGAGCCCGTTTCTGTGGCAACTTTCTACCCAAAATCGAGGATGGAGCTGAGAGGGTTGCTGGGCCAGTGCCCTCAAGCTTGTTTGGAGGTCAGGGAAAAACACAACCTTTGCCTCCGAGGCACTACAAGTCAAGGCTTTGCCTCTGTGTGGCCCTGCTTCTGGGTCAGCAAGAACCAGCTCCATTAATCGGGCCTGTACTTGTGTCGGAAGGCCCAAAGTAAAAATACCTTCAGAAATTATTGGGTACCTGGGTTTGAAAGCGACACTTGCCACCGAATCCCAGGTTGGCACGAGGTTTGGCATCAAGAATTTGCCATTTGAGACCAAAAAAAGATTGGGATGAAGGGAAGGATTCCCCTTCTGGTTCTAGACGTCGGGTAGAAGAGACCTAGAAAGGGGGTGAATAATCTTTCAGGCTCAGAGAGAGAATGGGTATTGGGGGTTCCGACGGGTGGTATCGCCTGACCAGGGGGTGAAAACATAGTGAAAAGAAAGGCACCCAAAGGAGAGTGGCAGAGGGCTGCGACTCTGGCGCTCCGCGTTAGAACCAGATGCCAACGTGGCTGAGGGCGACACGGGGGTATTAGAAATGAACTCAATAGAATTATCAATAATTAACTGATGCCTATCATTCTTCGTACATTCAAGTGGTTTAGAATCTTAAATTAACAAGTTAAGTCCCTCTTAATATACAATTCAAATTGTGCAGTGTTATAAACATCCATATTAATCCAGGGGAGGGGGGTGGGGGAGAGAGTCTGCAGTATTGTCGCCCTGGGTGAGAGCTAAAGGTGAGTCCCTTCCAGTTTCTGCTCTCTCCCTCCACTGCTGTCCCACCCCACTTTGAGTACACCCCCCCCCCCCCTCCTCCTGATGTTGGGGGTCTCGTTTAGAAGCTGCGTGGTCCCGAGTTGATCCAAAGGGGGCAGCGCTTAATGAACAATTGTGAGTGCGTTACAGACACAACGAACTTGAGATGATCTATTGAGCCGGCAGATTGGGGGGGGAGGGGGGGGGGGGGAGTGCGATGGGCAGGTAATCAGGAGAAAGCCCAGGCGAGCTGGGATTGCGGAGCACAACCTGGGATCTTGCTGTGCGCAGCAGCCATGCTGACCGAGGGAAGGGGGTTAGAGGGCCCGATGCGACCAAAAGGGGCGCTGCGTCCAGAATCGTTCACTGCACACGAGATAAGGTGAACGCGATGGGCAGCAGTCAGGCCCACCTCTGTTGTTAGTGTCCAGTTCCCCTCACCCACCCTTTCCTCCCTGCCCTGCCGGCCCGCATCTGTGCCCAGGATTCTCCCGCGTTTCGGGAGAGATCGGCAGTCCCACTTGGAGACAGGGACCATGGCAGCAGCTACTCGGCTCCAAGGAGAGATCCAGAGGGAAGGCCTGGCTGTGATCTCCGCACTTTCGGAGGGGGCGCTGGAGGCCGGGGTGAACTCTTGCCAGGTAGAGGTGGGGCGGCCTGTGGAAAAACATAAGAAAATGACAGACTGTTCTGGCTTCACATCAACTCAACCGGTTAGGAATTCATCCATGACTACACCTCAGCTACAGTTAGTTCCCCCTGTTCTCTCTCTTTTCATCCCTCTCTCTCATCCCGCTCCCCTCTTTTCCCCCTCTGTTTTCTCATTCCTCATCTCTCGATTCTCTCCTGCTCATGCTTCTCGCCAGCTCCTCTTCTGTTCCCATATCTCCCTCTCCCTGTAACCTCCCTCTCTGTGTGAGACCCCTCTCTCTCTGTACCTTCCTTCTCTTTGTAACTCCTCTCTGCGACTCCCACCCTCTCTCTGCGACTCCCCCCCCCCCCCCCCCCATCCCCAGACTCTTTTGGTCTCTCTTGTTCTCTCTTGCACTTGCACTCACCGTCACCCTGACACTCTCTCTCTTATACTCTTTCTCCTGCACCCTCACTCTCTCTCGCTCACTCACCCCCTCACTCTCTATCCTTTCCTTCTCCTATTCCCCCCCCTCCCAATATCTCAACTCACTAACTTGTGTGACCTCGCCATCTCCTCTCTCTCTCTTCCTTTTTTAACAACACTCCAGAGCTCTCTCCAATCCCAGCCCTCGTTCCAACTCGCCAGTCAGCATCTCACCTCCGACAAGTCTCTCTGGCTGCCCATTTCGTAGGGTCTGTTCTTCGGTGGGGTTGGTGTGGGGAGTGTCACCTGAGTCTGCTGCGATCTCTGGGCTGCTCTGTAGCGTGGGAGAACCTGCAAGGGGGAAGGCGGAAGGTTACATTAAAACTCTGGGCTTTGAGAATTGCAACTGTCCGATTTTAACCGTGAATAGTGGGTGTCACAAGAAAGAACCCGCAAACTGATATTATTCTTCCCAGTCTCACCCAGGCAAGTGGGGAGTATTCCATCACACTCCTAACTCGTGCCTTATAGATGGTGGATGGTCTTTTGGGGGGGGGGGTCAAGAGTGAGTTACTCTCCACAGGATTTCCAGTCTCTGACCCACTCTGGGAGACACAGTATTTATATGGCTGGGTCCAGTTCAGTTTGATTAATGGTAACCCCCAGGATGTTGAAAGTGGGGGATTCAGTGACAGTACCACCATTTAATGTCAGCGGGCAATGGTTAGATCATCTCTTGTTGGTGATGGTCATTATCTAGCACTTGAGTAGTGCGAATGTTCCCTGTCACTTGTCAGCCCAAATCGTGATCATGTCCAGATCTTGCTGCATTTGGACAGTATAGAATCCCTACAGTGTAGAAGGAGGCTATTTGGCCCATCAAGTGTGTGCCAACCCACCAACAGAGCATTTTACCCAGGCCCATAATCCCTCTAATCCACTGAACCTACACATCTTTGGACATTAAGGGGCAAGTTAACATGGCCAATCCACCTAACCTACACATCTTTGGACATTAAGGGACAATTTATCATGGCCAATCCACCTAACCTGCACATCTTTGGACACTAAGGGGCAATTTAGCATGGCCAATCCCCCTAACCTACACATCTTTGGACATTAAGGGACAATTTAGCATGGCCAATCCACCTAACCTACACATCTTTGGACATTAAGGGACAATTTAGCATGGCCAATCCACCTAACCTACACATCTTTGGACACTAAGGGGCAATTTAGCATGGCCAATCCACCTAACCTACACATCTTTGGACACTAAGGGGCAATTTAGCATGGCCAATCCACCTAACCTACACATCTTTGGACACTAAGGGACAATTTAGCATGGCCAATCCCCCTAACCTGCACATCTTTGGACACTAAGGGACAATTTAGCATGGCCTAACCTGCACGTCTTTGGACACTAAGGGACAATTTAGCATGGCCAATCCACCTAACCTACACATCTTTGGACACTAAGGGGCAATTTAGCATGGCCAATCCACCTAACCTTCACATCTTTGGACACTAAGGGACAATTTAGCATGGCCAATCCACCTAACCTACACATCTTTGGACACTAAGGGGCAATTTAGCATGGCCAATCCACCTAATCGACACATCTTTGAACACTAAGGGACAATTTAGCATGGCCTAACCTGCACGTCTTTGGACACTAAGGGACAATTTAGCATGGCCAATCCCCTGACCTGCACATCTTTGGACACTAAGGGACAATTTAGCATGGCCAATCCCCCTGACCTGCACATCTTTGGACACTAAGGGGCAATTTAGCATGGCCAATCCACCTAACCTGCACATCTTTGGACATGGGTGGCTTCAGTATCTGTGGAGTGAGGAACAATGGTGAACATTGTGCTGTCATTAGCGAACATCCTCACTTCTCATGATGGAAATGAAATGTCACAGAGGGAAGAGTTGACAATTGAATGCGTGTTGAGGAGACTGTAGACCATTCGAGAGGAGCACAAAAGAGATGAGGATTTTGTGGGGGCATCTAATGGTTTGGAGATTCCCCCACACCCCACAGTGAGTTGGTAACCAGCGATTACATACTCAGGGTCCACGTGGCACTGGGAGATGTTCCTGGCAGCGATGAGTATGTCAGCTGGGAGGAGTAGGTTTGCAGTGGGGAGTGACGTCTCTCGCCAAACTGAAGACTCTTTGGTCGCTGGGCTCTCTGAGAAGCGATCTGGAAGCACAAGAGGAATCCATTAAACTTGTGACACCCGTTTCCCCTACCTTTCCTTCATCAAGAATCTATGCATCAAATATTCAATGATTCTGCCGCGACTGAGGATTTCCCACCCTCTGAGAGAGAATGAAAATCTCACCTCATCTCCATCTGAAATAGAATTGTGACGGTGCAGAAAGAGGCCATTTGTCCCATTGAGTCAAGGGGGCTGCAGCACAATGGTTCGCACTGCTGCCTCACGTGCCAGGGACCTGGGTTCAATTCCCGGCTTGGGTCACTGTCTGTGCGAAGTTTGCACATTCATCGTGTCTGCGTGGGTTTCCCCCGGGTGCTCCGGTTTCCTCACTCATTCCAAAGATGTGCAGGTTAGGTGGATTGGCCATGCTAAATTGCCCCCTTACAGTCCAAAAATGTGTAGGTTCGGCAGATTGGCCCTTAGTGTCTAAAGATGTGCAGGTTAGTGGGCTAAATACGTGAGTTAAGGTGATAGGGACTGGGTAAGATGCAGAATTACAGAATCTCTACAGTGCAGAAGGAGGCCATTTGGCCCATCAAGTCCTCACTGACTCTTCAACAGAGTATCTTACCCACTTCCACCCTGCCCAACCCTATCCTCAAAACTCCACATGTTTAACCCACGAATCCACCTAATCCACACATCTTTGGACACTAAAGGGCAATTTAGCATGGCCAATTCAGCCAGAATCGAGCCTGGGTCCCTGTTGCTGTGAGGCACCAGTCCTAACCATGGCGCTGCCACAGGAAGTGGTGGAAGCAGACATGTTAGCAACATTCAATGTGTATCTTGATAAACACATGAACAAGAGGCGAACAGAGGGATAGAAACCGCATATCGACAATAAATAATAGATCTAGATAAGGATTAAGAATCAACGCAGGACTGGTGGGCCAAAGGGCCTGTTCCTGTGCTGTATTGTTCTTTCGGGAAGGAAATCTGCTGTCCTTACCCGGTCTGGCCTACATGTGACTCCACAACTTACTGCCTCCTGGAAAGGCATAGTAAGTAGTCTCACAACACAAGGTTAAAGTCCAACAGGTTTCTTTGGAGCACCGCTCCTTCATCAGGTGAGTACGTGCCTACCCCAGCCTGCAACTCCACACCTGGGAAAATGCAAGAGGGCCATACAGTTATATCAAAACCCACTCACAGGAGAACAATAACAAGGAGATAGAGAATCTGGTGAACTGCTGCGACAAGGATAATCTCTCCCTCAACGTCAACAAAACAAAGGAGATTGTCATCAACATCAGGAAGCGGAAAGGAGAACATGCCCCTGTCTATATCAACAGGGACAAATAGAAATGATCAAAAGCTTCACATTTTTAGGTGTCCAGATCACCACCAACGCCTCTATTTTTTCAGAAGCTAAGTAAATTTGACATGTCAGCTACAACTCTCACTAACTTTTACAGATGCATCATAGGCCAGCATAATGAAGGGCACTATGCCTCCAAACACACACTCTTCCACCTTCTTCCAAGATACAAAAAACTGAGGTCACGTAACCAACCAACTCAAGAACAGCTTCTTCCCTGCTGCCATCAGACTTTTGAATGGACCTACCTCACACTAAGTGATGTTTCTCTATACCTAGCTATGTTTGTAACACTCCATTCTGCACCCTCTCCTTTCCTTCTCTATGAATGATATGATTTGTCTGTCTAGTGCGCTAGAAACAATACTTATTTCTGTACGTCAATATGTGACAATAATAAATCAAATCAAACAATACTTTTCACTGTATCCCAGTACATAGAACAAAGAACAAAGAACAATCCAGCACGGGAAACAGGCCCTTCGGCCCAACAAGCCCGCGCTGCCGCATCACCCTACACCTGCGTATCTACAAATAGAACCCCTGACTTAGCCAGATTCAGGGGAGAATAGTGTCAATTTGGTAAAACCAATCAGCCTAAGAGCACATCTTTGAGGTGTGGGAGGAAACCGGAGCACCCGGAGGAAACCCACGCAACCACAGGGAGAATGCACAAACTCCCACAGACACAGGCCCAAATCCATGTATCTGCACAGCTAGCAGTGCTAGTCACTGAGCTGTTGCGGCGCCCATCTACTGGTCCAGGATCAAGCACACACACTGAACGAAGTACTAGGCCACTCCCGGAACCACCAGGAGCAGCCCACGCACGACCCACCGTGTGCATGCCCCTCGTTTGACAACGAGGTGGACCTCCACCTGCGGAATGAAAAGACAAAAACGTTAATCACAAGCATGCCTTTCCAGTGTCTCCCGAGGTTCTAACCCTTATTCAATAACCCCTATCATACCCTCCATCCTCGTTTCACGCATGTGCCTATCTAACTGAGCCTTAAACGAGTCCAACGTTCCCGCCTCCACCACTCTACTCGGCAGCGCGTTCCATACCCCCACAACTCTCTGCGTAAAGAACCTTCCTCTCATATCCAAATTATACCTCTCCCCCCTTCACCCTTAAATCATGTCCTCTTGTATTTGTAACCAATCTAGGGAGCAGTCTCTCACTATTGACTCTGTCTATTCCCTTCAGTATCTTATATACCTCTATCATATCACCCCTCAATCTCCGTCTTTCCAAAGAGAATAGTCCCAGTTTCTCCAACCTTTCCTCGTAACCCAACCCCTCCATGCCAGGCAACATCCTGGTAAACCTCCTCTGCACCCTTTCCAGAGCCTCCATGTCCTTCCGGTAGTAAGGTGACCAGAACTGGACGCAGTACTCCAAATGCGGTCTAACCAACGTTCTATACAACTGAAGCATTAGACAGCAGCTTTTAAACTCTATACCCCTTCCTATAAAGGCTAGCATTCCAGAAGCCTTCCTGACAATAATAAATCAAACAACACTTTTCACTGTATCCCAGTACACGTGACATTAATAAATCAAACAATACTTTTCACTGTATCCCAGTACACGTGACAATAATAAATCAAACAATACTTTTCACTGTATCCCAGTACACGGAACAATAATAAATCAAACAATACTTTTCACTGTATCCCAGTACACGTGACAATAATAAATCAAACAATACTTTTCACTGTATCCCAATACATGTGACAATAATAAATCAAACTATACTTTTCACTGTGATAGCACAATGGTTAGGGCTGTGGCCTCACAGTGTCAGGGATCTGGGTTCGATTCCCAGCTTGGGTCACTGTCGGTCTGGAGTTTGCATGTTCTCCCCATGTCTGCATGGGTTTTCTCCGGGTGCTCCAGTTTCCTCTCTCAATCCAAAAGATGTGCGGGTTAGGTTGATAGGCCATGCTAAATTGTCCCTTACTGTCAGGAGGACTAGCTAGGGTAAATGCATGGGGTTATGGGGATAGAGCCTGGATGGGATTGCTGGTGGTGCAGACTCAATGGGCTGAATGGACTCCTTCTGCACTGGAGGGATTCTATGAAATCTAGCAATACTTTTCACTGTAGCATTGTCATAGTATTGTCATATGTAGCAATACATATGACAATAATAAATCAAATCTAAATCAATGACAGATTGAGAGGAATGTTTCAGCCCAAGGTCTGGGAACACCAACTGTACTGTTGGATGTACCAACACCAAACGGACTACGTCGGTTCGAGGAGGCAGCTAACGGAACCTTCTCGAGGGGGAATTCAGGATGCTGGGCCTTGCCAGCGATGCTCGCGGCCCTTGGTTGGATTCAAACAAAAAATCAGGTTGAAGGCACATACTGTTTCTGAAAAGTAGGCTCTCTCCGACAAAGGGTCGTTCTTCTGGCCTCTCTCAAAGATGACCTGAGATTTACTGAGGTTCTTCTCTTTTCTCCTCGACAGATTCGCCTTGCCATCAAAGTCGTCCTCCTCGGGCCGAGCGAGGGACAAAGGCCTTCGCTCCAGCAAAGGGTCCAAAACGCAGCTGCAAGGGCACAGAACATGACAGACTTTCTTAACCAGGTAAAGCAGCCACCACTCGCTCAGGAGAAACCGAAAGACTGGCGTTCAAGACAGTGGCACTAACTGCGCTGCATGAGAGTGTCCGCCTTGAATTTTGTGCCTTTCGCGTGAGTTGAATCAGGAATCTTGTGATTCCTAGCCAATTCCCTTTGTTGAAAGTTTTGGGCGCCAAGGGCAACAGGAGTGACAGATACGTATGGACAGAAGGCATAGGAGCTGGAGGTGGCCATTTTGGCCCTTCCATATCACTCTCTTATCGGACTAGATCATCTCCACCTTCCTGAGCTGTCCCCAAATCCTCAATTCCAAGACACACTATCGATCCCCTCCTTGGATAATTCCCTCTTCCCAGGAATCATTCGGTTTTGCCCCTGTTGGGGTTAAGTAGGTCTTAATATCTCTTAGACCCCACATCATTGAAGTAAGCTCTCCTTACTCTTAAAGTCCAATCCCTTTGTGAAATAAGCCAATGGTTGGATGATGCTGGGCAATTTAGGTTATACACAAAGTTAGGATCTCTTCCATGAGATTTTGGAGTGGAGGGGGCAAATTAATGGTGGAATTTAACGGTGGTGATTGTCTGACATCGTGGTCAGAGGATGCTTGGGAGGCATCGCGCCACCTAACACAATTCCCAGGTAATCAGCACTTTGTTGGATGGCCATCCATGTAACGGCCTTACCTGTCCTGGTCCCCCCATACTGACACTATAGTTAAGAATGCCCACCAATGCCTCTACTTTCTCAGAAGACGAAGGAAATTTGGCACGTCAGCTACAACTCTCGCCAACTTTAACAGATGCACCATAGAAAGCATTCTTTCTGGTTGTATCACAGCTTGGTCTGGGCTCCTGCTCTGCCCAACACCGCAAGGAACTACAAAGGGTCATGAATGTAGCCCAATCCATCACGCAAACCAGCCTCCCAACCATTGACTCCTCTACACTTCCCACTGCCTTGGCAAAGCAGCCAGTATAATCAAGGACCCCACACACCCCTGACATTCTTTCTTCCACCTTCTCACATCGGGAAAAAGATGCAAAAGGCTGAGGTCAGGTACCAACTGACTCAAGATCAGCTTCTTCCCTGCTGACTTTTGAATGGACCTACCTTATATTAAGTTGATCTTTCTCTGCACCATAGCTATAACTGTAACACTACATTCTGCACCCTCATCTTTCCTTCTTCCGTATGTATTCTATCAACAGTATGCTTTGTCTGTACAGCGTGCAAGAAACAATACTTTTCACTGTATACTAATATATGGGACAATAATAAATCAAACAATATTTGACTGCGCCCCCCCCCCTCCCCACCCCGATCCCTGCTCCAATGATCTACTCACCCATTGGATGCTGGCCGGGAGGAGGTACTGTCAGACGAGGTGGAGGAGCTGGATGCAGCCGACGAGGCCACGGATATGGTGGAGAGACGCCAGAGGGTGGACGACATGATGTAGGGCAGCACCATGGAGCCGGTCCTGCTTCGTTTCCGGTCGGTGAGGGAGGGTGCCTGAGGGGAGGGCGCAGAGATGGTCAGACAGTTGAGACGCTACTGTGCCTTTAGGAAGTTTTTTTTTTAAACACGATCTCTGCAGTTTGTAAGCTATTCTCCACCCTAAGTCCATAGCATTACATTCTGTACCCTCTCCTTTTCTTCTCCACTGTGTACTCTATGAATGGTATGCTTTGTCTGCTAAGTGCACAAAATAAACAATGCTTTTCACTGTGTCCCAGTACATGTGACAATAATAAATCAAACAATACTTTTCACTGTGTCCCAGTACACGTGACAATAATAAATCAAACAATACTTTTCACTGTGTCCCAGTACATGTGACAATAATAAATCAAACAATACTTTTCACTGTGTCCCAGTACACGTGACAATAATAAATCAAACAATACTTTTCACCGTATCCCAGTACACGTGACAATAATAAATCAAACAATACTTTTCACTGTATCCCAATACACGTGACAATAATAAATCAAACAATACTTTTCACTGTATCCCAGTACACGTGACAATAATAAATCAAACAATACTTTTCACTATGTCCCAGTACACATGACAATAATAAATCAAACAATACTTTTCACTGTATCCCAGTACACGTGACAATAATAAATCAAACAATACTTTTCACTGTATCCCAGTACACGTGACAATAATAAATCAAACAATACTTTTCACTGTATCCCAATACACGTGACAATAATAAATCAAACAATACTTTTCACTGTATCATAAGAACATAAGAACATAAGAAATAGGAGCAGGAGTAGGCCATCTGGCCCTTCGAGCCTGCCCCGCCATTCAATAAGATCATGGCTGATCTGTCGTGACTCAGCTCCACCTTCCCGCCCTCTCCCCATAACCCTTAATCCCTTCTCTTATCAAAAACCCATCAACCCGTTTCTTAAAAATATTTAGCGAGGCAGCCTCCACCACTTCAACGGGCAGAGAATTCCAGAGATTCACCACCCTTTGAGTGAAGAAGTTCCTCCTCAACTCTGTTCTAAACCGCCCCCCCTTTATCTTGAGGCTGTGCCCCCTAGTCCTACTGTCTTCTTTGAGTGGGAACAGTCTCTCCACCTCTATCCTATCCATCCCATTCATCATCTTATACGTCTCAATGAGATCTCCCCTCATTCTTCTAAACTCTAACGAGTACAAGCCTAGTTTATTCAGCCTCTCCTATCCCAATACACGTGACAATAATAAATCAAACAATACTTTTCACTGTATCCCAGTACACGTGACAATAATAAATCAAACAATACTTTTCACTGTATCCCAGTACACGTGACAATAATAAATCAAACAATACTTTTCACTGTATCCCAATACATGTGACAATAATAAATCAGGGATCTGTTTTGGGGCCACTGCTGTTTGTAATCTTTATTAATGATCTGGATGAGGGTATAATTGGGTGGATTAGTAAATTTGCTGATGACACCAAAGTCGGAGGTGTGGTAGATTGTGAGGAAGGATGTCATAGTTTGCAGGGTGACTTAGAAAGGTTGCAGAGCTAAGCCGAGAGGTGGCGGATGGAATTTAATGCGGAGAAGTGTGAGGTAATTCACTTCGGTAGGAGCAACAGATGTGTCAAGTATAGGGCTAACGGGAGGACTTTGAATAGTGTGGATGAACAGAGGGATCTAGGTGTATGTGTACATAGATCCCTGAAAGTTGGGAATCAAGTAGATAAGGTTGTTAAGAAGGCGTACGGTATCTTGGCGTTTATTGGTAGGGGGATTGAATTTAAGAGTCGCAGCGTCATGTTGCAACTGTACACTACTCTGGTAAGGCCGCACTTGGAGTTTTGTGTGCAGTTCTGGTCCCCACATTACAGGAAGGATGTGGAGGCTTTGGAGAGGGTGCAGAGGAGGTTTACTAGGATGTTGCCTGGTATGGAGGGGAGATCCTATGAGGAGAGACTGAGGGATTTGGGGTTGTTTTCGTTGGAAAGAAGGCGGCTAAGAGGGAATCTTATTGAAACATATAAGATGATTAGAGATTTAGATAGGATGGACAGTGATAGCCTTTTTCCTCAGATGGAGAAAGCTAGCACGAGGGGGCATGGCTTTAAATTAAGGGGGGGTAGCTACAAGACGGATGTCAGGGGTAGGTTCTTTACCCATTAAATTAAGGGGGGGTAGCTACAAGACGGATGTCAGGGGTAGGTTCTTTACCCAGCGGGTGGTGAGGGATTGGAATGCCCTGCCTGCTGCAGTTGTAAATGCTCCTAGTTTGGGGGCGTTTAAGAGATCTGTAGATAGGTTTATGGATGAAAAGGGATTGGTATAGGCTAGTGGGTCATTGTTTTGTAACTGGTCGGCGCAACATCGTGGGCCGAAGGGCCTGTTCTGCGCTGTAATGTTCTATGTTCTAATACTTTTCACTGTATCCCAATGCATGTGACAATAATAAATCAAATCAATCCATAGCGCCCATCAGGGCTAAGACAAGGAGTCATACCAGTGTGATTACTCCGTACAGCTTCTCCACTTTCTCCTTCAGCTCCCTGAAGCAGGATGCGATGCGGGCATGAAGAGGCCTCAGCTCTTCCGTGGATTTTTCACCGTGAATCCGTATCCCCTCAGTCAATAGCGGAATCTGGGAAAAGATTCAGGGAGGGAGGTAGTGAGAGGTGAAGAGAAAAAGCTCGTAATTGTGCAGGGGCAAAGAGACTAAGCAATGGAAGGGAGTGGAGGGGTAGACTGGGCGTCAGTGGTGGGCGCGTTGGCGGCCGAACAAGACCAGTGGGCACCGACTGGCATTTGAGTTTCCCATTTCCCAAAGAGATTTGAGAAAGAGTGCTGGCTTTTATCTCAAGTATCCCCCGCCCCAACTTTTACCCCCATGTGTGCCCCTACAAATCTTCCCAAGAAGGGGGTCACTCAGCCAATCGAAACTGCCCAATTTGGAGAGCAGATGGGACCTCAGGGAGAATGAAGTCTTGTTACAGCTCTCTGGAGCTTCAGTTAGGCCACAGTTGGAACACAGTGGGGTGGTACTGTCACTGGACTAATAACCCAGAGACCCAGGGTAATGCTCCTTAACACTGGCTTGAATCCCACCATGGCAGAGGATGAAATTTCAAATTGTTTATAAGTCTATGGGCAACCATTGTTGATCGTCAGAAAAACCCATCTGGTTCACTCATGCCCTTTGGGGAAGAAAATATGCCATCCTTACTTGGTCTGGCTTCCAGTTCCATATCAATCATAGAATCCCTACTGTGCACAAAGAGGCCATTCGGCCCATCGAACCTGCACTACTCTCCAACAGAATGTCTTACCCAATTACTCTCCCTATCACCATAATTCTGTATACTTACCATGACTAATCTATCTAGCTTACACATCTTGGGACGCTAAGGAGCAATTTAGCATGGCCAATCCTCCTAACTTACACATCTTTGGACAGTAAGGAGCAATTTACCATGGCCAATCCACCTAACCTGCACATCTTTGGACACTAAGGGGCAATTTCCCATGGCCAATCCACCTAACTTACACATCTTTGGACAGTAAGGAGCAATTTAACATGGTCAATCCACCTAACCTGCACATCTTTGGACACTAAGGGACAATTTGGCATGGCCAATCCACCTAACCTGCCCATCTTTGGACACTAAGGAACAATTTAACATGGACAATCCACCTAACCTACACATCTTTGGACACTAAGGGACAATTTAGCATGGCCAATCCACCTAACCTGCCCATCTTTGGACACTAAGGGGCAATTTAGCATGGCCAATCCACCTAACCTGCACATCTTTGGACACTAAGGAACAATTTAGCACGGCCTCGAGCCAAATCTGCAGATGACACAAAAATAAGCAGGACAATGAGTGCCAATGAGGAATAAGAACCTTACAAATGGATACAGATAGGTTAGGAGAGTGGGCCAAAATGTGGCAGCTGGAGTCAAACATGGATAAGTGTAAGGTCATGCATTTTGGTTGGAAAAATGGGAAGGTGACTTATTATCTAAATGGGGAGAGACTTTGGGATGCAGAGGGATCTGGCTGTCCTCGTTCATGAGTCACAGAAAACTAGCGTGCAGGTACAGCAGATAATGAAGAAAGCGAATGGGATGTTGTCATTTATAACTAAAGGAATAGAATATAAAGGGAAGGAAGTTTTGTTGCAACTGTACAAGGCATCAGTGAGGCCCCACACTGTATTTGGCACAGTTTTGGTCCCCTCATTTGAGGAAAGATGTAGTGGCATTGGAGGCAGTTCAGAGGAGGTTCGCTAGGTGGATTCCAGAGATGGGGAGGGTTTGTTGTATGAAGAGAGATTGAACAGTTTATGCTGAAACTCTCTGGAATTTAGAAGAATGAGGGGAGGTTAAATTGAGGTTTACAAGGTGATAAAAGGTGTGGATAAAGTAGAGGTGAAACGGATGCTTCCTCTTGTGGGACATTCTGGGACGAGAGGTCATAGTCTCAGGATAAGGGGCAGCAAATTTAAAACAGAGAAACTACTTCTCCCAAAGGGTTGTGAATCAAAGAACAAAGAACAACACAGCACGGGAAACAGGCCCTTCGGCACAACGAGCCCGCGCCACCGTCCCATGGTCAGTGACCTATTCATGATTTTAGTCTATGCCTAATGTGTGAGGATCAGGGAGGTCCAATATAGGGACAATTTGTTACCCAATCAATCAGCCTAAGAGCACATTTTTGGGATGTGGGAGGAAACCGGAGTACCCGGAGGAAACCCACGCAACCATGGGGAGAACACGCAAACTCCCACGGACACAGGCCCAAATCCATGTGTCCGCACAGCAACAGAGATAGTCTCTGAGCTGTCATGATGCCCTCGAGATGGTCCAGTTTACGCACACCAACGAATCTGTGGAATTCACTACCGTAAAGTGTGGTGGATGCTGGGACAGGGAGTAAATTTAAGGAGGAGTTCACAGATTTTTAATTGAGAATGGGTTGAAGGGGAGAAGGCAGGAAAATGGGGCTGAGGAGCAATATCAACCATGATCGAATGACAGAGTGGACTTGGTGGGCCCAATGGTCTAATTCTGCTCCTATATCTTATGAACGTAGGGGGCAGGGGTGCCCACTCGTGTTGAGAGATCGAGCAATCCAACAGACCCATCAAAAGGCAGGGCTGGGAGGCCTGGTATGATGCTAGCGAGCCTACCTGCAGGGCAATGAGTTGTTTTAAGGTGTCTATCTTCTCCTGGTCTTCAGGATGGTCTTGCAAATACTTTGGATTGAAGAACGCCTGGAAGAACGAAGACATTTCAGAAAAGAACTTTGCACATGTTGACATCAGCTTGGCCAACTCAGCGAACATGGAGGCAATGGGAAATGTTACTGCAGATTTTGACACCTTGCACTCGTCCGGGCAAACAGAGGGATGCCAAAGGGTCCCTTGCTTTGATACTGCGCCATTAAGAAATGTCTTAATCATGTTTCACTGCAGGGTGTTTTCTGGAATTTTATCGGTGCCGTACTATCTGTGACTGGTGTTCTTCATTTGTTGCTGAGGCAGTATAATTGATATCAAGTTGATTTTAATCTGGACTAACACAGTGTCCTGGGGTTTGTATGGTCATTTGGTGGATTACCAAGTGAAGCATGATTGGGAGTGACTGACAGTCAAGTGATGCCTGGGGACAGGTTTTTACAGTAATAAGTCTCACAACGCCAGGTTAAAGTCCAACAGGTTTATTTGGTAGTAAACGCCACTTGCTTTCGGAGCGCTGCTCCTTCGTCAGGTGAGTGGGGAGTTCTATTCACAAACAAGGCATATAAAGACACACACTCAGGATACAGAATACTGTGAGTCTTTACAGCTAATCAAGTCTGAAATGTGCAGACAGTGTGAGTGGAGATAGCGTTAAGCACAGGTTAAAGAGATGCGTACTGTCTCCAGACAGGACAGTTAGTGAGATTTTACAAGCCCAGGCAAGTTGTTATGGAGGTTACAGATAGTGTGACATAAACCCAAGGTCCCGGTTGAGACCGTCTCACGTATGTGGAACTTGGCTCTCAACAACTCTGTGCTAATGTGAAGGCCACCTTGGAGAACATTTACCCGAAGATCAGAGGCCAAATGCCTGTGACTGGTGAAGTGCTCGCCAACAGGAAGGGAACAGTCTTGTCTGGATTGATAAGCACTCACCTGACGAAGAAGCAGCGCTCCGAAAGCTAGTGGCGTTTGCTACCAAATAAACCTGTTGGACTTTAACCTGGTGTAGAGACTTCTTACTGTGTTTACCCCAGTCCAACACCAGCATCTCCACTTTGACCGAAAAGTCAAAGTTTTTAGTTTCGGTTTAGTTGCTGTTACAAGTTGGTGAGGCAGACACTATCTCTCTCTTTCCAGACAATTTCTGAAAATTCCAGGACTGCAAAGCCTTAGAAAATTGATCCAGCACTCACAACAGATATTAAAAAGCCGGTAAATCCGGCAGGATGGACAGACTAGACAGGGAGAAACAATTTCCACTCATAAAAGGATCAAGAACGAGAGTGACCGACAAGTAAATTGCAAAATACATCAAAAGGAGCTATTTTGTGTGCAGTTTCGGTCTCCTTATCTGAGGAAGGATGTCCTTGCTACAGAGGGAGTGCAGAGAAGGTTTACCAGGCTGATTCCTGGGATGGCAGGTCTGTCATATGAGGAGAGACTAAGTCGGTTAGGATTATATTCACTGGAGTTTAGAAAAGTTAGGGGGGAATCTCATAGAAACTTATAAAATTCTAACAGGGTTCGACAGGGTAGATTCAGAAAGAATGTTCCCAATGGTGGGGGGGGTCCAGAACTAGGGGTCATAGTTTGAGGATAAGGGGTAAACCTTTTAGGACTGAGGTGAGGAGAAATCTCTTCTCCCAGAGGGTGGTGAATGTGTGGAATTCACTCCCACAGAAAGTAGTTAAGGCCAAAACATTGTGTAATTTTAAGAAGAAATTAGATTTTGTTCTTGGGGCTAAAGGGAGGCCCAGGATATTGAATTTGGTGATCAGCCGTGATCAAAATGAATGGCGCAGCAGGCTCGAGGGGCCGAATGGCCTCCTCCTCTTCTAGTTTCTATGTTGGTCTTGGGGCACTCAGGCCTGCTCAGCAAGTGCTGCCCAGTTGCACCTAACTTGGGGATTTGCCAGTGGGTGGTAAACTTTGCGGTGTTCTCTCTGCACCCTTTCCCCTCCCGAGCTTATCCAGATCACCACGCTAAGGGCGAGCATACCTTTTCGTAATTGACGAAGCCTCCCATCACTCCCGCATCAACTATTCCGGAGAGGAGCATGGAGAGCGGGTGAGCAGGAAGTGATCTGTCCCAGGCATACTGCTGCACCATGTTGCTTATCTTCTCGTTTGTCTTCTCCATGGTTTCGATCGCATTTTCCACGGGACTGATCTCTTCCTGGGTGAGAAAAACCAGAGAAGTGTGAAAAAAAAGGGGAGAAAGGGAGGGAAAACTTGCTCCACCATCATTCATCATCCCCCCACCTCCAAATGCCGCTTCTTCTGATCTCTGAGGCCCACCTGGAGTTTAGAAGAGTGAGAGGGGATCTCATAGAAATTTATAAAATTCCAACAGGGTTCGACAGGGTAGATTCAGAAAGAATGTTCCCGATGGTGGGGGAGTCCAGAACTAGGGGGTCATAGTTTGAGGATAAGGGTTAAACCTATTAGAACTGAGGTGAGGAGAAATCTCTTCTCCCAGAGGGTGGTGAATGTGTGGAATTCACTCCCACAGAAAGTAGTTAAGGCCAAAACATTGTGTGATTTCAAGAAGGAATTAGATTTCACTCTTGGGGCTAAAGGGAAATGGAGGGAACACCCTGTATAATTGCAGTAAAACATCCCTATTCCTATCTGCCTGCCGTACCTGCAAGTTTACTTTCAAAAGAACAAAAGCAACACTTACGGACATCGTGGCTTTGACCTCAAACCACTGGAGAATGCCGGGGAACTTGTATGCCGTTGTGTAAGTCACTCTTTCTAACCACATGGTCTGGAACGCAAGAGGCATCTATAAGGTTACACTTTTCAACTCTCCCCCCCTCCCCACATTGGTAACAATCCTGGTTCACTCCTTGCCAGAAAACAGGAAGAGAAAAGTGGGAAAGATCCACCCCTTTTTCCCATTTCCCCTAGGGAAATATTCAATGGTGTTCACACTCAGACCTTCATATGATGTCCGAGAAACAACGTAACCTTGGTGTGTTTGTCCACAGAACTCTGAAGGTGGAAAGGCAGCTTAATAGGGAGGTGAAAAAGGCATATTTCACACTCACCCTTATTAATCGGGGTATTGATTCCAAAAGCAGAGAGATCATGATGGAATTGTATAGAACCTTGGTGAGGCCACAGCTGGAGTACTGTGTGCAGTTCGGGTCACCACATTATAGGATGTGATTGCACTGGAGGGGGTGCAGAGGAGATTCACCAGGATGCTGCCTGAGATGGAACATTTAAATTATGAAGAGAGGTTGGATAGGCTTGTGTTGTTTTCATTGGAGCAGATAAGACTGAGGGGTGACCTGATCGAGGTGTACAAGATTATGAGGGACATGGACAGTCTGGACAGGGGGCAGCTGTTCCCCTCAGTTGAAGTCACGAGGGGACACGGGTTCAAGGTGAAGGGTGGGAGGTTTAGGGCGGGATTTGAAGAAAAACGTTTTTATCCCGAGGGTGATGAGGGCGATGAATGTGCTGCCTAGGAGGGTGGTGGAGGTGGGATGCCTCACATCCAGTATCTGGATGACTTCTTGGCACATAATTTGGGGCCACTGCTGTTTGTCATTTTCATAAATGACCAAGATGAGGATGCAGAAGGAGGGGTTAGTAAATTTGCTGACAACACCAAAGTCGGAGGAATTGTAGACAGTGACAATGGATGTTACAGTTTACAGAGGGACATAGATCAGCTGCAGAGCTGGGCCGAGAGGTGGCAAATGGAGTTTAATGCGGGAAAGTGTGAGATGATTCACTTTGGTAAGAGTAACAGGAATACAGAATATAGGGCTAATGGAAAGACTCTTAGTAGTGTCGATGAGCAGAGAGATCTCGGTGTACACGTGTATAGATACCCGAAAGTTGGCACCCAGGTTGATAAGGTTGTTAAGGCGGCGTACGGTGTGTTAGCTTTTATTGGTAGAGGGATTGAATTTCGGAGCCGTGAGGTCATGTTGCAGCTGGACAAAACTCTGGTGCAGCCGCACTTGGAGTATCGCGTACAGTTCTGGTCGCCGCATTATAAGAAAGATGTGGAGGCATTGGAAAGGGTGCAGAGGAGGTTTGCCTGGTATGGTGGGAAGGTCTTATGAGGAAAGGCTGAGGGACTTCAGGTTATTTTAGTTAGAAAGAAGAAGGTTACGAAGTGACCGAATTGAGGCATACAAGATGATCAGAGGATTGGATAGGATGGACAGTGAGAGCCTTTTTCCTTGGATGGTGATGGTTAACACAAGGGGACATAGCTTTAAATTAAGGGGTGGTAATTGTAGGACGGATGTCAGAGGTAGGTTCTTTACTCAGAGGGTAGTAAGGGTGTGGAATGCCCTGCCTGCAGCAGTTGTGGACTCGCCAACTTTAAGGGCGTTCAAATGGTCAGTGGATAGGCATATGGATAACATTGGAATAGTTTAGGTTAGAGGGTCATTAGATTCATTCCACTGGTCGGCGCAACATCGAGGGCCGATGGGCCTGTACTGCGCTGGAATGTTCTATGTTCTGTAACATTCAGGGCTTTGGGCCGAGCACTGGTAGATAGGATTAGCGGGGAGGTCAGGTGTATCTCATGTGCTGGTGCAGACTCGATGGGCCGAAGGGCCTTGTCTTCACTGTATGATTCTATGAACAGATGACAAGTGTGCTGATTGGTTGGCAAGTTGGCTATGATTGGTCGAGACATTACAAGCAACAGAAATTATGGGCTCCCCAAATTCCTGGGTAATCCAAAAAAAGGTATAAAACCTGAAGATATTCCTTTTGTTTGTGGAGTACAGAGTTCTACATATGAACATGTCACTTAAGCACAGATAAATGAGTCACATTATGACCAATTATCTTAAATGTGTACCCAGTGCACTCAGGGTTGTTCTTGTTTTGGGCCCATTTCTGAATTACCAGGAGCCTATAGCTCCGCCTTGCTTTCTCCATGGCCAGAGTCCACTTGCTGACCAATCAGATCTGTTTCCTCCTGTTGTACAAATTCGCACATTAGTTTGAAAGTTGACACTCCTGTATTTGCCCTGATTGGGGGGTGGGGGACGGAAGGGAACTTTGAGGCTGTCCCATGCGCTCCTCACCGCAAACTCATTGTCAGGATCTTTCTCTCCCTTCCTGAACGGGCGTGAATACTGGAACTGCTGGACCTCGTTGGCTCGGTAGAAGCTGTTTGGAACAGAGGGGGAAAAGAAGTGAATGAAGACAGCTCTCGAGGTCATAGTCATAGAATTCCTACAATGCAGACGGACGCCAGTCAACCCATCAAGTCTGTACAGACCACAATCCCAACCAGGGCCTATCTCCATAACCCCATGCAATTAGCCAGTTCCCCTGACACTAAGGGACAATTTAGCATGGCCAATCCACCTAACCTACACATCTTTGGACACTAAGGGGCAATTTAGCATGGCCAATCCAACTAACCTGCACATCTTTGGACACTAAGGGGCCACTTAGCATGGCCAATCCACCTAACCTGCACATCTTTGGACACTAAGGGACAATTTAGCATGGCCAATCCAACTAACCTGCACATCTTTGGACACTAAGGGGCCACTTAGCATGGCCAATCCACCTAACCTGCACATCTTTGGACACTAAGGGACAATTTAGCATGGCCAATCCAACTAACCTGCACATCTTTGGACACTAAGGGGCCACTTAGCATGGCCAATCCACCTAACCTGCACATCTTTGGACACTAAGGGGCAATTTAGCATGGCCAATCCAACTAACCTGCACATCTTTGGACACTAAGGGACAATTTCCCATGGCCAATCCACCAAACCTACACATCTTTGGATACTAAGGGGCAATTTATCATGGCCAATTCACCTAACCTACACATCTTTGGACACTAAGGGGCCACTTAGCATGGCCAATCCACCTAACCTGCACATCTTTGGAATGTGGGAGGAAACTGGAGCACCCGGGGGAAACCCATGCAGACACCGGGAGAACTCCAGACGTGACCCAAGCTGGGAATCGAACCCAGGCCCTTGGCACCATGAGGCCACAGCACTAACCACTGTGCCACCCCAAAGCAAACTCAGGTGTGAGTTCGAATCTCACCGTTGAAAGTTCACCCTGACGATGACTATGAGTCCAACTTGCCATCCTTTGCGCCACAGTGCTACTAACCCAGTCCACTATTTTACAAAAGAAATAGCTCTCTGGAACAGGGGCTCCAAGTAACATAGAACTATAAGGGAGGCCTTTCTATCCGTTGTACCTGTGCTGGCCCTTCGCAATCTCTCAGGAGTGAGTTTTAGAAAACTTCTCAACATGTAAAGCACAGTTGAAGTTTGGAAGTCTCTTCCACAAATGGCAAAACCAATTTGAGGTTTTTAATTACTCATTCCAAGTGAAAGGACAGCATAGGCAAGTGGGGCTGAAGGGCCTGTTTCCATGCTGTAGACTTCTATGAATTGAAGTCACGAAGGGGTGAACATGGAATAAGGCCGTGGATGATCCATGATCTGACTGGATGCCAGAACAGTCTCTAGAAGGGGCTGAATGGCCTCTTGCTGCTTCGAATTTCTGATCTAGCCCAGCAGTCACATGGGATTGCTTACTGCTCAAGATCCTTATGACTGTGCGGCCAAATTCCCCTCCAACTCCATTTTCAAGTTTGCTGATGACATCACCATAGTGGGTCAGATCTCAAATAATGATGGGACAGAGTGCAGGAATGAGACAGAGAATCTGGTGAACAATAATCTCTCCTTCATTGTCAACAAAATGAAGGAGATAGTCATTGACTTCAGGAAGTGTAGTGGAGACCTTGCCCCTGTCTACATCAATGGGGATGAATGGGAAATGGTCGAGAGTTTCAAGTTTCGAGGTATCCAGATCACCAACCACCTGTCCTGGTCCCTCCACATTAATGCTATAGGTAAAAAAGCCCACCAAAGCCTCTGCTTTCTCAGGGGTCAAAGAAAATTTCTCATGTCTGCTACGACTCTCATCAATTTCTTCACAAGTATCATAGAAAGCATTCTTTCCGGAAGTATCACAGCTTGGTATAGGCTCCTGCTCTGACCAAGTCTGCAAGAAACTACAAAGGGTTGTGAATGTATCCCAGTCCATCATGCAAACTCGCCTCCCATTCATTAACTCTGTCTAAACTTCCCACTGCTTTGGAAAATCAGCCAGCATAATTAAGGACCCCACGCACCCCGGACATTCTCTCTTCCATCTTCTTCCATTGGGAAAAAGATACAAAAGTCTTAGATCGCGTACCAACCGACTCAAGAACAGCTTCCCTGCAGCCGTCAAGACTTTTAAATTGGCCTAACTTATATTAAGTTGATCTTTCTCTCACCCTAGCTATGACTGTAATACTACATTCTGCACTCACTCCTTTCTTTCTCCCCCAGTACTCTACGAATGATATGCTTTGTTTGTATAATGTGCAATAAACAATACTTCTCACTGCATCCCAGTACACATTAAGGCAGCACAGTGGTTAGCACTGCTGCCTCACAGCGCCAGGGACCTGGGATCGATTCCCGACTCGGGTCACTGTCTGTGCAGAGTCTGCACATTCTCCCCATGTCTGTGTGTGTTTCCTCCATTTGCTCCGGTTTCTTCCCACAGTCCAAAGATGTGCGCGTTAAGTGGATTGGCCATACTAAATTGCCCATTAGGGTCAGGGGGACAAGCTAGGGTAAATGCATGGGATTGTGGGATAGGGCCTGGGTGGAATTGCGGTCGGTGCAAACTCAAAAGGCCAAATGACCTTTTTCTGCACTGTAGGGATTCTATGATCTATGTGTAAATAATAAATCAAATTAAAGAACATTAAGTTTATCTTTCTCTCCATCCTGGCTGTGACTGTGACACTACATTTGGCATTCTCTCCTTTCCTTCTCTCCTGTGTGGTCTATGAACAGTATGGTTTGTCTGTATAGCATGCAAGAAAAAATACTTTTCACTGTATCCCAGTACACGTGACAATAATAAATCAAACAATACTTTTCACTGTATCCCAATACACGTGACAATAATAAATCAAACAATACTTTTCACTGTATCCCAGTACATGTGACAATAATAAATCAAACAATACTTTTCACTCTGCCCCAATACATGTGACAATAATAAATCAAATCAAAAGAATTGAAATAAAATTTGTTTGTGACTTCTCTCTCAGAGAAAGTTGGTCTGTCATGTCACTTACTTTAAGATCTGTTCCGGAACAGGTTTGTCCTTGTAATACAATGGGAGGTTAAGGACTGGTTTCACAGTGAAACACTGAATATCTGGATACTCAGGTCAAGGAATGGGAAATGCTGTATAATCACAATGTTCTGGATTAATACTGACTCAATTCTGTCCACAGCTAATGTGCATTCGTCCATTGTTCCTCATCCATCACTCCAGTGACAGAGGTCGGATAATGGCTTGAATTTCAATGGGGGAGGGGGGGGTTCTGGAGTGCAGCAGGTAAGGGTATGGAGAGGGCTGAGGGCTACCTGCAACCTGCCAGGGACAACAAGAGGGGTGACATGAAACTGGCTGCCTAGGAGGCCTTTGACTGGGGGAAGTGAAGAGCTGTAGCCATGGTCAGTTTAAAAAGCTGGTGCTTTGAGTGCCTTAATCTATCGCTCCTTCCGCAAGTGACTGCAAACTGCTTAGAAGTGAGGTCAGGTCTTGCACTCACCTGCTGCTTCTATTATCCCACCTCCACCCTGGTGTGGGATCAGCCTGTGTAACTCACGCCATGGGCCTCCAATGAAGAGCAAGGATAGCAGAGGCAACAAGACACCTCACTGCTTGTACCGTCAGACTCCTGGAACAAGCGCCCTTTCTCAAGGGGACCAGGTGGATGAGTGTTGCCCACAGTTTTCAGCAGTGGGAAAAGCCAGTGGTTTTTGAATGTTTGAGGTATAATCTACAAGCCCCAGTGTGTGAACGCGTAACAGATGTCTGGTGCAGAAGGGAAGCACGGAAATTTGGGAATAGTCTTGGGACAAAGAACAAAGGATACACTGCTTGGGCGAGGCTTTCAGTTCATCGCCAGGTGGGGAGGTGCTTGTCATCTTCTCAGCATTGGGAAATTGGGTCGCCAGTTTCAATCGGAAGTCCTCGTATCGTTCGTACTCCTTCCCACGGTAAATAAACATTCTATTCTGGAGAAAGAAGACAGATGGAACTGGGGTGCACTGCCCTTCCTTCAGTGTAGACACAATCTTTGTACATGACACTGTCCCTGCAGGGTATATTCCCATACTACACACACAGCTTAATCCAGAAACAAGTCAGTACGCACATAACATTCCGTCATCTGTTCCTGATACTTATAAATGGGCAAGTGTGGAGGCATCTGGGTTATGTGGATCAATGCTGAACCAATTATATTCTGGATCTAACCCCGTGCTGCACCTGTCCGGGAACAGTGTAGAGGGAGCTTTACTCTGTATCTAACCCCGCGCTGTACCTGTCCTGGGAGTGTTTGATGGGGACAGTGTAGAGGGAGCTTTACTCTGTATCTAACCCCGTGCTGTACCTGTCCTGGGAGTGTTTGATGGGGGGACAGTGTAGAGGGAGCTTTACTCTGTATCTAACCCCGTGCTGTATCTGTCCTGGGAGTGTTTGATGGGGGACAGTGTAGAGGGAGCTTTTCTCTGTATCTAACCCTGTGCTGTACCTGTCCTGGGAGTGTTTGATGGGGGACAGTGTAGAGGGAGCTTTACTCTGTATCTAACCCTGTGCTGTACCTGTCCTGGGAGTGTTTGATGGGGACAGTGTAGAGGGAGCTTCACTCTGTATCTAACCCCGTGCTGTACCTGTCCTGGGAGTGTTTGATGGGGGACAGTGTAGAGGGAGCTTTATTCTGTATCGAACCCCGTGCTGTACCTGTCAAGGGACTGTTTGATGGGGGACAGTGTAGAGGGAGCTTTACTCTGTATCTAACCCCGTGCTGTCCCTGTCCTGGGAGTGTTTGATGGGGACAGTGTAGAGGGAGTTTTACTCTGTATCTAACCCCGTGCTGTACCTGTCCTGGGAGTGTTTGATGGTGGGACAGTGTAGAGGGAGCTTTATTCTGTATCTAACCCCGTGCTGTACCTGTCCTGGGAGTGTTTGATGGGGGAACAGTGTAGATTAATGTGGCGGCAGTGTTACTTACCCGCAGGAAGGAGGGGAATCCCTGACCATAATATCCAACTGCAAAATACTCTGGCAAAGGTCTCATGGCCTTCATAATCTTCTCGTAGAATTTGGCTTGCTGTTTCTGTAACAGGGAATGCAGAAAGATCAGCGTAGGGAGAGCGGAGGGAGACACGGAAACGCAGAATCGATGTCACACGTTGGTAAATCTTACCAAGAGAAGGCTCAACTCCTCGTACTCGAATATCTCTTTCTCGTACATGGCTGCCAACTCTTTGCACAGTTTGATGGCGTTTTCCCACATCTGTGATCAAGAGAGCAACATCTGAGTCTGGGTGAGAGTCTCAGAAGGGCAATTATAAATTGAAGAGGGCGGAGGTGGGGGTAGTTTGCGTGCGTCACAGTGGGATGGAGGAACAGAGGTTAGGCTTTGTACAAATACTGTTGCAACCAGTGAGGGTAAGACACATCTCGAATACAATGCACAATTCTGATCCCCTTACTTGAGGAAGGACATACATACGCTCGAGGTTCAGAGAAGATTGACTAGATTGATTCCAGAATTGTCTTTTGAAGAGAGATCGGGCAGCTTAGGCCGAGAATCGGTGGAGTTTACAAAAATGAGAGGGGGGCTAGAATCAGAGAATCCCCACAGTGCAGAAAAGGCCATTCAGCCCATTGGGCCTGTACCAACCATGTATTTACCCTGCTAATCCCGCTGACACGAAGAGTCAATTTAACACTGGGGAGGCGATGGTCTACTTGTATTACCGCTGGACTATTAATCCAGAAACTCAGCTCTGGGGACCCGGGTTCGAATCCCGCCTCGGCAGATGGTCAAATTTGAATTGAATTTAAAAAAAAATCTGGAATTAAGAATCTACTGATGACCTTGAAACAATTGTCGATTGTTGGAAAAACCCATGGATTTTTTAAAAATTCCTGGGATATGGGCGGCCAGCATTTATTGTCCATGGAAGGCAATTGAGAGTTAACCACATTGCTGTGGCTCTGGAGTCACATGTAGGCCAGACCGGGGTAAGGACGGCAGATTTCCTTCCCTAAAGGGAACCAGATGGGTTTTTCCAACAATCCACAATGGTTTCATGGTCATCAGTAGATTCTTAATTTCAAATTCCACCATCCGCTGTGGCGGGATTTGAACCCAGCTCCCCCAGCACATTAGCTGAGTTTCTGGATTAATGGTCTAGTGATAATACCACGAGGCAATCATGATTTGTAGGAATGGAGACATGAGGAGAGTGGTAAGGGTGTTGCCCCAGAGAGAATTGGAGGCACATTCAATCCAATGTCTTGTTTGGATCTGAAACAGGGCGTTGGGGCAAGTGGAGTGGGAGAGGAAGTAGGTGGCTCTCGCATGGTGCTAGCACAGATCCAACGAGCTGAATGGCCCCCTGCTGAAATGAAGGCAATCGGTTCCAAACCCTGAGAGAAGAAAAGGATGTGGCGGTGGTTTGAGTGATGGGGAACCGCATTGGGACGCACTGGGGGTTGGCGCGTGCTTGTGCGTGGCATACTAACCTTGCCCTTGTCGCAGTAATGGATAATTTCTTGGTAAAGCCTCTCTTTTAGTTCCCGGTTGGTCAGGGCTTGGTAATCGCTTCTGTTCATGAGGTGTGGTGCACAGGGCTGGTCTGACCACTTGCAATGTAGCAACAGGAGAGAACACACAGAGACAATCAAGAATCATTGCTGGGCTGAGTTCTTGGGTAGCACGTTGTGCTACCCATCACAAAAATGGGTGGCACGGTGTTAGCACCACTGC
Source organism: Prionace glauca (assembly GCA_037974335.1). Classification (NCBI taxonomy): domain Eukaryota; kingdom Metazoa; phylum Chordata; class Chondrichthyes; order Carcharhiniformes; family Carcharhinidae; genus Prionace; species Prionace glauca. The sequence continues at coordinate 17,780,561 of CM075751.1, read as the reverse complement.
CTTACAGTGCCAGGGACCTGGGTTCGATTCCTGGCTTGGGTCGCTGTCTGTGTGAAGTCTGCACCTTCCCCCCCCGCCCAGCCCCCCACCGCGTCAGCGTGGGTTTCTTCCGAGTGTTCCGGTTCCCTCCCACAACGTGCTGGATAAGTAGGTTGTTGGGCATGAAATGGATTTTTAAGCCCGCGCACTATTTTCTGGGTTTGGCACAGTCTGCGCCAGGCTTGGCAAGGTGGGAAAGTTGGCCCCAATGCCTAGTGGTGAGACATTCCAAAGGTTAGACACACATTGTACAAGTCATTGGTAAGGCTACACTCGGAATACTGTGTAGATTAGAGGGATTAGCAAGTAAAATACGTAGGGATATGAGGGTAGGGCCTGGGTGGGATTGTGGTCGGTGTGAACTCAATGGGCCGAATGGCCTCTTTGTGTACAGTAGGGCTTCTATTCCTAAGTTCCAGTCACCCTATTATACTAAAGATATTATTAAACGAGAAAGAGTGTAGAAAAGATTTACTAGGATGCTACCAGGACTTGATAGTTTGAGTCAAAGGAGAGGCTGGATAGACTGGGACTTTTTTTCCTGGAGTGTAGGAGGCTGAGGGGTGATCTTATAGAGGTCTATAAAATAATGAGGGGCACAGATCAGCTCAATAGTCAATATCTTTTCCCAAAGGTAGGGGTGTCTAAAACTAGAGGCCATAGGTTTAAGGTGAGAGGCGAGAGATACAGAAGGGCCAAGAGAGGCAGTTTTTTCATACAGAGGGTGGTGAGTGTCTGGAACGAGCTGCCAGAGGCAGTAATAGAGGGGGGTACAATTTTGTCTTTTAAAAAGCATTCAGACAGTTACATGGGTAAGATGGGTATAGAGGGACATGGGCCAAATGAGGGCAATTGGGACAAGGTTAGGGGTTTAAAAAAATAGGTGGCGTGGACAATTTGGGCCGAAGGGCCTGTTTCCATGCTGTAAACCTCTGTGACTGCATGACTTGCTGAATAATCCTGAGTGTGCCAAGAATGACACGGGAGACTAATTTAAGATGGTCAGTTGGGCCTCGCAATGAGCTTCACATACATGCGTGGCCACATGTACTCTATCCTGTCCAAGTAAGAGGTACATGTCCATATTTTGAATGAGAAAAAATGCCGGGTGGCAGTTTAGCGTGGGGGGAGCATGCAGGAGGTCGATAGTACCCTGACACATTTCCATGGCAACGCCTCAACCACAGTCAGGATTTGTCAACCAATCAGCAGCCTTTTCCCAGGTAGTTTAAATTGTTTGTTTTATTGATTCGTGGGACATGGGCATCGCTGGCTGGGTCAGCATTTATTGCCCATTCCGAGTTGCCCCTTGAGAAGGTGGTGCTGAGCCGCCATCTTGAACCGCTGCTGTGGGTTGACCCACAATGCCATTTGGGAGGGAATTCCAGGATTTTGACCCAATGACAGTGAAGGAACGGCCGATATATTTCCAAGTCAGGACGGTGAGTGGGTCAGAGGGGGATTGCAGGTGGTGGTGTTCCCCATGTATCTGCTGCCCTTGTCCTTCTAGATGGTAGAGGTTGTGGGTTTGGAAGGTGCTGTCTAAGGATGAGTTGCTGCATCTTGTCGATGGTACACACTGCTGCTACTGAGTGTCGGTGGTGGAGGGAGTGAATGTTTGTGGATGGGGGGCCAGTCAAGCGGGGCTGCTTTGTCCTGGATGGTGTCGAGCTTCTTGAGTGTTGTTGGGAACTGCTCCCATCCAGGCAAGTGGGGAGTATTCCATCACACTCCTGACTTGTGCCTTGTAGATACTGGACAGGCTTTGGGGAGTCAGGAGATGAGTTACTCCAAGCAGGATTCCCAGCCTCTGACCTGGTAGCCAATGTATTTATATGGCTGGATCCAGCTCAGTTTCTGGTCAATGGTAACCTCAACGAAGTTGATAGTGGGGGCCGGTGTGGGGGAGGAATTCAGTGATGATAATACCACTGAATGTGAGGATTGGTGCTTAGAGCATCTCTTGTAACACCCTCGGAAAATTTGATAATTCTTGCATCTGATGAGTGTGAGGTGAAAAGCTTCAGCAGCATGTATCTTTTTGGCAAGATTGGAGTTCTGTGCTCCCTGCGCAGCTATTGAGGTGGGGAAAGGGTTCCATCGAAGCAGGTGGAAACTCTTTCGAAGGGTGTGACGCCGGCCCGGTTAGATTTGCCATTGTCCCTGGGTAGCGGGTACAATGACGGTTGGTGCTATTCCTGTTATGTGAGGGGGGGAGGGAGATGCATCACTGATAGTTTCAGAAAGCACAGTTAAACCTCTTACCTGGAGTAGCTCAGCGTGCAGGAGTAGGGTGTAGGCAGCCTCGGTGTAATTTTCACAGTCGCAATGTAGATCTCGCAGCTTGTAGAGGTACCTGGCATCGACAAGGGCAGACGGTTAAGAGCGCCAACCCTCCCTTCCATCGCCTGTTGCTATCAGATAACCCAAGGCCAGGTTACAGAGCACCAGTATCACTCGGTATCCCTCTGAACTCCCCCTCAAACCCACATCCACACTAAAATCAAAAACATTCTCGGGACGTTCTTGCCAAATATTTAAGTGGGGGGGGGTGGAAACTCCATCATTTATCATTATGGCTGAGCTCCATCAATTCCATCCCCTCCATATTCCTCAGTATCCAAACAGTTCCCAGTCTAGAATATACCCCACAATTGAGCCTTCACAGTTACTCAGGGGTAGAGAGCGTGCAGACTCTGCACAGACAGTGATACAAGCCAGGAATCAAACCCAGGTCCATGGCGCTGTGAGGCAGCAGTGCTGTCACCCAATGCTATGTCAGTAATAATAGACTCTCCCCATTCCTGGTCAATTGATTAATCATTTCGTTACTGGGTCTGAAAGTCTATAACTGGGTTAAATCTCATTTCTGTTTTAAGTGTGTCCTCCCTTGTCTCCTTTGCCTCAAACTCTGCCCTCTCTTTCTAGAAGGTCCAACAAGAGGAAACACCCCCTCCAATTCTAACCTGCCAATCCCTTTCAGCATCTTATATTCCTCAATTAGACATATTATTGGGGCTGCACAGTGGTTAGCACTGCTGCTTCACTGCACCAGGGACCTGGATTCGATTCCAGGCTTGGGTCACTGTCAATGTGGAGTTTGCACATTCTCCCCATGTCTGCGTGGGTTTCCTCCAGGTGCTCTAGTTTCCTCCCACACTCCAAAGATGAGCAGGTTTGAGGGATTGGCCATGCTAAATCGAATAACATGTTGGGGGGATTAGCAGGGTAAATACGTGGGGTTATGGGGATAGGGTTGTGGTTGGGGCCGAATGGCTTCCTGCACTGTAAGGATTCTCCGATCCATTATCGAAGTTGAGGGATTCCTGCTGCTTTAATGATTTTTGAGGCCTCATCTCAACCTGAGAGAGGCGTCCACGAGGGCGTGACCTTCCATGGCGTCTACTCACCTGATATAGATGTCCTCTCGTTTCTTCTCCTTATAGAAAGCCTGTGGTGCAAACGGAAAGGATATTTGTTAGCTCCAGATCTCTCCGTTGGCTCTCCAACCGGGAATGGGGGCTGCTGAATCTTCTCTTTATTTCTTCTTGGCCACAGTTTAACCTTTGACCTGCCCCCCCCGCTAACCTCTATTTTTCTCCCATCTTTCAAGTTGGATTGGGAAGCCTTGACTAACTCCAACCATCGGGCACCCTTCCCTGTGCTGGCCTGCCAGATCTCTCTTGGCTTCCTGCTTTCCCAGGGGCATGGAGGGAGTGCAGGCCCCACGTCCAACAGGCATGTCACTTTCAAGAGGAGTTGGTTGGTGCATGTTGGCCCGGCCAAGGTTAAGTATGGCAGATTTCCTTCCCCAGAGCCCTTTCCCTTAGTGACAGCTTTACCTCTTGTAATTCCCAAATCCCTAAAGCAGGATTCAAATTGTGGTCCAATGAATCGTTACGTCAATCGTTACTCGTCTAGTTACAGAACCACTACAGCAGATAAGAAAGAAATGGGATGTTGGCATTGATAGCAAAAGGAATAGCATGTCAAGGTAAGTAAGCATTTTCTCTTTTGGAAGCCAATAGTATGTTGTCCAAAGAACTCAAAACATAATCTGGATCATGGAAACAGAGAAGATAGGAGCAGGAGGTGGCCATTTGGCCCTTCGAGTCTGCTCTACTGTTCATCACCATCATGGCTGATTGTTCAACTCAATAGCCGCATCCTGCTTTCTCCCCATAACCTCTGATCCTGTTCATCCCAAGTCCTATATCCAGCCGCCTCTTGAATACATTCAATGTTTTGGCCTCAACTACTTCCTGTGGTAGTGAATTCCACAGGCTCACCGGGTGAAGAAATGTCTCCTCATCTCCGTCCTAAATGGTCTACCCTGAATCCACAGGCTGTGACCCCCTGGTTCTGGACTCCCCCCCCCATTGGGAACACCCTCCCTGAATCTACCCTGTCTAGCCCTGTTACAATTTTATAAGTCTCTGTGTGAGTCCACCCCTTATTCATCTAAGCTCCAGTGAAAACAATCCTAACCTAGCCAATCTCCTCACACATCAGTCCCGTCATCCCCAGAATCGGTGGTTTGAGTTATAAGGAGAAGTTGGATAGACTGGGACTTTTTCCTCTGGAGCGTAGGAGGCTGAGGAGTGATCTTACAGAGGTTATAAAATAATGAGGGATATAGATAAGGTAGATTGCCTGGATCAAACTAACTAAACATACAACTAAATACTTATCTGTGTTATGAAAGAGTTGGGTACAAACAGTTTTCAACCAACATAAACGACTGGCAGTTGTTACCATGAAACCCTGCTGTTTACCTTGCGAGAAAGCCTGTTTGCCTTACACGGCATTTTCAAGGAATGTAGCCAATTCATAAGTTGAACCCAGAATTCCAAGCTGGGTTTTAAAAGGTGGTCATTTTAGCTTAAGTTAGCTTCAAAGCATAGCTTAATTAGTTACACAGACAGAGACACCTCAATATGAAGCCTTTTAACTAAAGCAAACCATACACAAGCCATACAGGTTTACAGCATGGAAACAGGCCCTTAGGCCTAACTTGTCCATGCCGCACAGTTTTTTTAACCACTAAGCCAGCCCCAATCGCCCAAATTTGGCCCATATCTTATCTTATCCATGATGTGGAGATGCCAGCCGTGGACTGTGCACAGTAAGAGATCTCACAACACCAGCTTAACGTTGGACAGGTTTATTTGGAATCACGAGTTTTTGGCGCACTGCTCCTTCATCAGGTGAGTGATGCCGTGCTCCGAAAGCTCGTGACACCAAATAAACCTGCTGGACTGATGTTGTGAGACTTCTTACTGTGCCCATTTTACTCATAAAACTGTCTGAACGCTTTTCAGAAGACAAAATTGTACCTGCCTCTACTACAACCTCTGGCAGCTCATTCCAGACACTCACCACCCTCTGTGTGAAAACATTCCCCCTCTGGACCCTTTTGTATCTCTCCCCTCTCACCTTAAACCTATGCCCTCTAGTTTTAGACTCCCCTACCTTTGGGGAAAGATATTGACTATCAAGCTGTACCCCTCATTATTTTATAGATCTCTTGTAAGGTCACCCCTCAGCCTCCTACACTCCAGAGAAAATGGTCCCAGTCTATCCAGCCTCTCCTTATAACTCAAACCATCAAGTCCTGGTGGCATCCTTGTAAATTTTTTCTGCACACTTTTAATTTAATAATATCCTTTCTATAATAGGGTGACCAGAACTGCATACAGCATTCTAGGCTTGGCTTCACCAATGTCCTGTACAACTTCAACAAGACGTCCCAACTCCTGTATTCAATGTTCTGACCAATGAAACCAAGTATGCTGAATGCCTTCTTCACCACTCTGTCCACCTGTGACTCCACTTTCAAGGAGCCATGAACCTGTACCCCTCAATCTCTTTGTTCTATAACTCTTCCCAACGCCCTACCATTAACTGAGTAAGTCCTGCCCTGGTTCAATCTATCAAACCTCGCACATATCTAAATTAAACGCCATCTGCCATTCATCAGCCCACTGGCCCATTTGATCAAGATCCTGTTGCAATCTTAGATTACCTTCTTCACTGTCCACTATGCCACTAATCTTGGTATCATCTGCAAACTTACTAAGCATGCCTCCTAAATTCTCATATGAGCCTTCATAGAAAGCAGAAGGCGAGAGGTCACCAGCCTTAAACAGTGGATAGAGGACACCGGTAGCCCTCCACACCGCAAACACTCACCAGGACATTGACGGTACAGCTCATTTGGTTCTCCTTGCTCCCATCATGCATAATGGTCCTGTAATCAAGGAGGTTTTCCAGCAGGCTGGAAACTAAAATGACGAAGGCTTCTCCCGAGGTAGTGAGGTATTTGTGCTTTTTGCAGTGCTCCAGGAGGCTGAGGAACAGATACCATGAAGGGAATAATCAGCAGTGAAACACTACATTTGCAACGCGCACCCTTTCTTTCCCCAAGGGCCCATCATTCTCTCGAGGTTGATACGAGCGATACCTCGGAGGTTCCGCATTGTCAGAGGTGCCGATGCATATTTCCCCGACTTGCTAAAAGCTTTTTCTTTCTCCCACCTCTTTCCCTGCTGTAATCTTTCCCACTCCGAGGGAGTTCAGTGTGGGTTTACAATGTCAGGGCCTCAGGGGTTAAGTTAAAAGGAGAAATGAGACAATTTAGGCCTATATGCCCTCAAATTCAGAAGGTTGAGGAGCAACCTGATAGAAGTCTACAAAATACTAAAGGACAGGTGGACAAACATAGGAACTGGAGCATGAGGAGGCCATTCGGCCCTTCCAGCCTGTTCCGCCATTCATTTTGATCATGAACTGATCGTCCATTTCAATATCTTGATCCCCCCGATATCCCATGATCCCTTTAGCCCCAAGAGTGAAATCTAATTCCTTCTTGAAATCACACAACGTTTTGGCCTCAACTACTTTCTGTGGGAGTGAATTCCACACATTCACCACCCTCTGGGTGAAGACATTTCTCCTCACCTCAGTTCTAAAACGTTTACCCCTTATCCTCAAACTATGACCCCCTAGTTCTGGACTCCCCCCACCATTGGGAACATTCTTTCTGAATCTACCCTGTCGAACCCTGTTAGAATTTTATAAGTTTCTATGAGATCCCCTCTCACTCTTCTAAACTCCAGTGAATATAATCCTAACCAACCCTCTGCGGCACTCCCTCAGCACTGACCCTCTGACAGTGCGGCACTCCCTCAGCACTGACCCTCTGACAGTGCGGTGCTCCCTCAGCACTGACCCTCTGACAGTGCGGCGCTCCCTCAGCACTGACCCTCTGACAGTGCGGCACTCCCTCAGCACTGACCCTCTGACAGTGCGGCACTCCCTCAGCACTGACCCTCTGACAGTGCGGCACTCCCTCAGCACTGACCCTCTGACAGTGCGGCACTCCCTCAGCACTGACCCTCTGACAGTGCGGCACTCCCTCAGCACTGACCCTCTGACAGTGCGGCACTCCCTCAGCACTGACCCTCTGACAGTGTGACACTCCCTCAATACTGACCCTCTGACAGTGCGGCACTCACTCAGCGCTGACCCTCTGACAGGGTGGCGCTCCCTCAGCACTGACCCTCTGACAGTGCGGCACTCCCTCAGCACTGACCCTCTGACAGTGCGGCACTCCCTCAGCACTGACCCTCTGACAGTGCGGCACTCACTCAGTGCTGACCCTCTGACAGTGCGGCACTCCCTCAGCACTGACCCTCTGACAGTGCGGCACTCCCTCAGCACTGACCCTCTGACAGTGCGGCACTCACTCAGTGCTGACCCTCTGACAGTGCGGCACTCACTCAGCGCTGACCCTCTGACAGGGCGGCGCTCCCTCAGCACTGACCCTCTGACAGTGCGGCACTCCCTCAGCACTGACCCTCTGACAGTGCGGCACTCCCTCAGCACTGACCCTCTGACAGTGCGGCACTCACTCAGCGCTGACCCTCTGATAGGGCGGTGATCCCTCAGCACTGACCCTCTCTCAGTGCGGCGCTCCCTCAGCACTGACCCTCTCTCAGTGCTGCACTCCGTGAGTCCTGACCCTTGGACAGACAAGATGGTTGCTTAAATGCTTGGAATCTGGTCCAACACTTACGTTCTCTCCAGGAGAACCTTGTACTGTTCGTCTCCTCTGCCTCCCTCCACCTCCTGGTCCAGTTTGGTGATGAGTTCGTTCTCAAACTGGAACGAGAGACGTGGTTAATACAGCAGGTGGTCCTTACTGATGCACAGTGATGCCCTAAATGAGATGCCTGATGGTCAATCCTCCCACTTGGAGCACTAGAATAGTGTTTGCTCAGTATTAGGCCCCATCTCGCCCAGTCAACCTGCTTCTACTCTGAGGGAAAGCCAGACAACTACTTGACTTGGAGAGAGTGCAGAGGGGATTCACCAGGATGCTGTCTGGTTTGGAGGGTCGGTCTTACAAGGAAAGGTTGATGGTGCTGGGGCTTTTCTCTTTGGAGTGGAGGAGGTTGAGAGGCGACTTAGGAGAGTTTTATAAGATGATGAGGGGGGTGGATAGAGTGGGCGTGCAGAGACTATTTCCTCGGGTGGATGTAGCTGTTACTCGGGGGAATAACTATAAGATTCATGGTGGGTGATATAGGAAGGATGTCCAAGGTAGATTTGTCACTCAGAGAGTGGTTGGGGTGTGGAATGCGCTGCCTGCTGTGATAGTGGAGTCAGACACTTGAGGAACTTTCAAGCGGTTATTGGATAGGCACATGGAGCACACCAGAATGATAGGGAGTGGGATAGTTTGATCTTGGGATTGGACGTAGCTCAGCACAACATCGAGGGCCGAAGGGCCTGTACTGTTCTATGTGAACTATATTCGAAAAGAAACTTTGTTCCTCAGTGGGTCATTAGCATCAGACTTGAAGTGGAATATTTCATGCTTATCCTAGCCAAATTCAAGAGCCAAAATGTATGAATCAGACAGGCTTCATAGAGGGGCCTGGAGTTTCGAACCCGAACCATACTGTGGGATCCTTCCCCTCCACCCCAAGAAAGCAATGGGAGGTTGTGGAATATTGAATATTAGCAGGCTGGTACAGAGGGTTAAATCACACGGGATCAGGGGTGAACTAGCGAGATGGATTCAGACCTGGCTTGGCCATAGGAGACGGGGTAGTGATGGAAGGGTGTTTTTCCGAATGGAGGTCTATAACTAGTGATGTTCCGTAGGGACCAGTGCTGGGACCTCTGCTGTTTGTAATATATATAAATGACTTTTGGAAGAAAATGTAGCTGGTCTGATTGGCAAGCTTGGGGCTGATACTAAGATTGGCGGAGTTGTGGATAGTGATGAAGATTGTCAGAGAATACAGCAGGATATAGGGGGGCTGGAAAATTGGGCGGACAAACGGCAGATGGAATGAATGTGAGGTGATGCATTTTGCTCGAGGTGGGAGCTATAAAATAAATAGCAGAACCATCAGGAGCATAGAGACACGGAGAGATCTGGGAGGACAAGCCCACACATCCTTTAAGGTGGCAGCACAGGTGGAAAAGGTGGTGAAGAAAGCATGTGGCATGCTTGCCTTCATTGCACAGGGCATCGAGTATAAAAGCTGGCAAATTATGTTAGAGTTGTATAAAATGTTGGTTCGGCCATATTTGGAATACTGTGCCCCATTCTGGTACCCACACGACCAGAAGGACATGGAGGCTTTGGAGGGAGTTCAGAGAAGGTTTACCAGGATGTTGCCTGGTCTGGAGGGTATTAGCTGTGAGGAGAGATTGAATAAACTGGGATTGTTCTCCCTGGAAAGACGGAGGCTGAGGGGGTGACCTGATAGAAGTTTATAAAATTACGAGGGGTGTAGATAGGGTGAACAGTTGGAAGCTTTTTGCCAGGACAGAAATGACAATCACAAGGGGACACAAGTTCAAGATAAGGGGGGAAAGGTTCAGTGGAGATGTGCGGGGGAAGTTTTTTTTTACACAGAGGGGGGTGGGGGGCCTAGAATGCACTGCCAAGAGAGCTGGTTGAGGCAGATACAATTGCGACATTTAAGAATTATCTGACAGACACATGAGCAGACTGGAAATCGAGGGATTCAGGAGGTTAGTCTAGATAGGACAATGTGATTGGCACAGGCTTTGGAGGGCCGAAGGGCCTGTTCTTGTGCTGTGTTGTTCTTTGTGATATCCAAGGCAGAGTTTTCGAGGGAGGAAGGTGAGCAAGATCAGCTGCACTCTTCCCAAATTGAGAAGCAGGCTTCATGGCCTCGTCACTCCTCCTCTCTGTTCTGGCATCAGGTTTCCTGCCCCCCCGACCCCCCCAGGGCCAGCCTGAGGCACTCACCAGATGAAAGGAGCGGTTGACGTTGTATTCACACTGCATCATGTCGAAGAAGATAGGGATGGTGGCTCTCCGTAACTCAGGCTGGGGGATCAGGGTCATCTGCAGGATTGGGCCCACCATGTCTGGGATGAACTTGATCTTGTGAGGGCCTGCAACACAAACACAGAGGTCCGTTCAGCGAACACCCCCTCCAATCTTACATCAATCGCTTTAAATCTATGACCCCCTCCCCACCGTCACTGCCGCCCCTCTGCACCCCGCCAACCACCATCCTTGCAGTAAAGAGGACGTTTGCACCCTCTCCCTCCAAGCCTGTCACACTCACTCCCTCCACCACCGACACCCCATCTACAAGATGCACTGCAGCAGCTCAGCATGATGGTACAGTGGTTAGCACTGCAGCCTCACAGTGCCAGGGACCTGGGTTCGATTCTTGGCCTCGGGTCACTCTCAGTGCAGACTCTTCACGTTCTCTCCCCTCCCCGTGACCATTTGTTACCCTCCGCACTCTGATCTGCCCTGTAGGCCCACTGACAGAGACCATTTAGCACGTCAGCTGCCCCACCAAGCCCTGGATGTCAAGGGATGGGGCGATCGTGAGGCTCTTACATGGAGGGGGCTGCAAGTTATGTGCAGCAGGGTGGCACAGTGGTTGGCACCACTGCCTGACGGCACCAGGGACCCAGGTTTGATTCCCAGCTTGGGTCACTGTCTGTGTGGAGTTTGCACGTTCTCCTCTGTGTCTGCGTGGATTTCCTCTGGGTGCTCCGGTTTCCTCCCACAGTCTGAAAGATGTGGTGGTTTGGTGCTTAATTCTGCCTCAGTGAAACCCAAACAGCAATGACTAGAGGAATTTCACAGTGTGAATGTAAGCCAACTTGTGACACTAACAAATAAACTTAAACTGTGAATAATTACCCCAAGATCCCATCATTCCTCTGAGCCGCCAAGAGTTAATGCTATTCATTAAATACACCCTCATCTTGTTTCAGTGCTAATGTCAGTCTTATGACAATAATAAATAAATCTGAGCTTAAACACATCCTTGGGCAGCATCCTCCAAACCTCTACCATCTAGAAGGACAAGGGCAGCAGATACATGGGGAACATCACCACCTGCAAGTTCCCCTCCGAGCCACTCACCATCCTGACTTGGAAATATATCGGCCGTTCCTTCACTGTCGCTGGGTCAAAATCCTGGAACTCCCTTCCTAACAGCACTGTGGGTGTACCTACACCACACGGACTGACTGATGTCCAATAACAATCCTGGAACTCCCTCCCTAACAGCACTGTGGGTGTACCCACACCACACGGACTGACTGATGTCCAATAACAATCCTGGAACTCCCTCCCTAACAGCACTGTGGGTGTACCTACACCACACGGACTGACTGATGTCCAATAACAATCCTGGAACTCCCTCCCTAACAGCACTGTGGGTGTACCCACACCACACGGACTGACTGATGTCCAATAACAATCCTGGAACTCCCTCCCTAACAGCACTGTAGGTGTACCTACACCACACGGACTGACTGATGTCCAATAACAATCCTGGAACTCCCTCCCTAACAGCACTGTGGGTGTACCTACACCACATGGACTGACTGATGTCCAATAACATCCTGGAACTCCCTCCCTAACAGCACTGTGGGTGTACCTACACCACACGGACTGACTGATGTCCAATAACAATCCTGGAACTCCCTCCCTGACAGCACTGTGGGTGTACCTACACCACACGGACTGACTGATGTTCAATAACAATCCTGGAACTCCCTCCCTAACAGCACTGTGGATGTACCTACACCACACGGACTGACTGATGTCCAATAACAATCCTGGAACTCTCTCCCTAACAGCACTGTGGGTGTACCTACACCACCTGGACTGACTGATGACCAATAACAATCCTGGAACTCCCTCCCTAACAGCACTGTGGGTGTACCTACACCACCCGGACTGACTGATGTCCAATAACAATCCTGGAACTCCCTCCCTAACAGCACTGTGGGTGTACCTACACCACACGGACTGACTGATGTCCAATAACAATCCTGGAACTCCCTCCCTAACAGCACTGTGGGTGTATCTACACCACACGGACTGACTGATGCCCAATAACAATCCTGGAACTCCCTCCCTAACAGCACTGTAGGTGTACCTACACCACACGGATTGACTGATGTCCAATAACAATCCTGAATATCCCTCCCCAACAGCACTGTGGGTGTACCTACACCACACGGGCTGACTGATGTCCAATAACAATCCTGGAACTCCCTCCCTAACAGCACTGTGGGTGTACCTACACCACACGGACTGACTGATGCCCAATAACAATCCTGGAGCTCCCTCCCTAACAGCACTGTGGGTGTACCTACACCACATGGACTGACTGATGTCCAATAACAATCCTGGAACTCCCTCCCTAACAGCACTGTGGGTGTACCTACACCACACGGACTGACTGATGCCCAATAACAATCCTGGAGCTCCCTCCCTAACAGCACTGTGGGTGTACCTACACCACATGGACTGACTGATGTCCAATAACAATCCTGGAACTCCCTCCCTAACAGCACTGTGGGTGTACCTACACCACACGGACTGACTGATGTCCAATAACAATCCTGTAACTCCCTCCCTAACAGCACTGTGGGTGTACCTACACCACACGGACTGACTGATGCCCAATAACAATCCTGGAGCTCCCTCCCTAACAGCACTGTGGGTGTACCTACACCACATGGACTGACTGATGTCCAATAACAATCCTGGAACTCCCTCCCTAACAGCACTGTGGGTGTACCTACACCACACGGACTGACTGATGTCCAATAACAATCCTGTAACTCCCTCCCTAACAGCACTGTGGGTGTACCTACACCACACGGACTGACTGATGCCCAATAACAATCCTGGAGCTCCCTCCCTAACAGCACTGTGGGGTAATGGACACCAGTTCTTGAACTGCAGAGGCATCACGGTACCTACATCACACAGAGTGCAGCAGGCGTTAATGGCAGGAATGATAAAATGACGAGATAGCAGAATCATGTGGGGCTGAGTGGACTCCATAGTGTGTATTCAGTGCAGGTGAGGGTAATTCTCAATTCACTCTCTTTGCTCTGACGCTGAATATAGTTTGGATGGAATCATAGGTCGAAGAGTTGAGCAAGATACTCACCCAGGACATACCACATGTCCCGAATTTTAAAGCCTATTTCTTTCCTCATGTCCCCGTACCTACAAAACATGGACAAGGAAATGAGAAACTCAAAGCAATTCATTTTAATTAAATTAATTAATACTTCATTGAGTTTAGATACAGAGTAAAGCTCCCTCTACACTGTCCCCCATCAAACACTCCCAGGACAGGTACAGCACGGGGTTAGATACAGAGTAAAGCTCCCTCTACACTGTCCCCCCATCAAACACTCCCAGGACAGGTGCAGCACGGGGTTAGATACAGAGTAAAGCTCCCTCTACACTGTCCCCCCATCAAACACTCCCAGGACAGGTACAGCACGGGGGTTAGATACAGAGTAAAGCTCCCTCTACACTGTCCCCATCAAACACTCCCAGGACAGGTACAGCACGGGGTTAGATACAGAGTAAAGCTCCCTCTACACTGTCCCCCATCAAACACTCCCAGGACAGGTACAGCACGGGGTTAGATACAGAGTAAAGCTCCCTCTACACTGTCCCCCATCAAACACTCCCAGGACAGGTACAGCACGGGGTTAGATACAGAGTAAAGCTCCCTCTACACTGTTCCTCCCATCAAACACTCCCAGGACAGGTACAGCACGGGGTTAGATACAGAGTAAATCTCCCTCTACACTGTCCCCCACCAAACACTCCCAGGACAGATACAGCACAGGGTTAGATACAGATTAAGGCTGCCTCTACGTTGTATGATGAAAGCTTAGGAGGTGAACATTACTTGCTGATGATTTTGTTGCGTTTCTCAGTTGAGAAGCTCTCCAGCTGCAGTGAGTCCTGTGTCAGGAAAGCGATGGCCAAATGGAAGTAATTATTCCAAAGCTATAAGGAACAGGAAGGAATTCTCATTAATTCTCGATCGGGCAGGGCAGTGGGAGAGAGGGTCCCACCTGAAACATGTCCCATCCCCAAAGGCCTCACAATGAATCAGCACTCCGAAAACCATCCCATCGGTGAGGATAAGATCATCCACTTGAACATCACAGAATAGGCCCTTCGGCCCATCGAATCAAACTTGACAAAGATATTTTGTTCTCAGCTGCTCCAGCTACTAGGATTCGGGGGCTGATCAGGGGCATACAGTGAGGAAGCCAGGGGTGTGCGGATTGTGAGGGAGAACCTTTCTTTACAGTGAGTGGGAGTGATCTGGATCTTGCTGCCTGCGAGGCAGGGGTAAGGGGAGATGATGAACGATTTGCAAAGGAAATTGGTTGGAGAACTCCAAAGATGTATGAGTTAACTGGATAGGCCATGCTAAATTGTCCCTTAGTGTCCAAAGATGTGTAGGTTAGGTGGATTGGCCATGCTAAATTGTCCCTTAGTGACCAAAGATGTGCAGGTTAGGTGGATTGGCCATGTTAAATTGCCCCTTAGTGTCCAAAGATGTGCAGGTTAGGTGGATTGGCCATGATAAATTGTCCCTTAGTGTCCAAAGATGTGTAGGTTAGGTGGATTGGCCATGATAAATTGTCCCTTAGTGTCCAAAGATGTGCAGGTTAGGTGGATTGGCCATGCTAAATTACCCTTAAGTCTCAGTGGAATCAGTAGGGTAAATAAATGGAGTTGCAGGGAGAGATGCTAGGTGGGATTGTTGTTGGGCTGAATGGCCTCCTTCTGCAGCATAGTGATTCTATGATTCTGTGACTTGAGGGGAATAAAGGGGATCGAGCGGGAGGTGGAGAGTGGAATAGGTTTGACTGGGTCACTTTGGAATGAGCCAACATGGCTTTGGTTGGCTGAACTATATGCCGCCACCACCCCCCGCCACCCAGTCTCTTCGACTGTGCCCTCTGGATTGCTAGCTCAGTGATAGTCCCCCTACAGCACCATCTCCCCAGTACTGATAATGCTGGGACCGGGGTGGGCTGTTGAGATTGGCCCATCGAGCCACCTTGGCTGACGTGTTGGGAGGTTCAAAGGTCAGAGTTCGCCGCATGCAAACGAGAAAGCACAGTTAGTCAGAGAGGGAGAGTTTGTCCCGGTGAGACCCTGAAACAATGCAGGGCGGCCCACTAAAGAGGGACCTGATTGGGTGGCAGTCTTCCCCTCCCATCAGCCCCCAGGAAGATGTCAATGGCCTCTGCTGAAGGAAGGACCCCAAGGCCATGAATCACCCTGGAGGAGGTGGGCCTGGGTGTCTTAGGCTGGGAGGGTTTGGTTAAGGGGTTGAAAGGTTGTGCCAGGCTCTCAGAGAGCAAACAAGTTACCCAGCTGACCATAATTCTGCCAATGCTTCGAACCTCCATTCTAACATCAGTTTCTTATTCAGTCTGGGACGTGGGCATTACTGGCTGGGTCAGTATTTATTGCCCATCCCTAGTTGCCCTTGGAGGGCAGTTGAGAGTCAACCACATTGCTGTGGCTCTGGAGTCACGTGTAGGCCAGACCGGGGTAAGGACGGCAGATTTCCTTCCCTAAAGGGAACCAGATGGGTTTTTCCCACAATGGTTTCATGGTTTTCAGTAGATTCCTATTTCCAGATATTTTATTATTGAATTCAAATTTCACCATCTGCCGTGGCGGGATTTGAACCTGGGTCCCCAGAACATTACCCTGGCTCTCGGGAATACTAACCCAGTGACAATAGCTCTACGCCACTGCCTCCGAGCACAGCATTCGGTATTCACAATCCTGTCAGTTCCTCCCCGCTTTCCTTTGGTGAGGTACAAAGGAACAAGGCCCTTCGGCCTTCCAAGCCATGACGCCCTAACTAAACTGAAAAAAACCTTCTGCCCTGACCCAGTCTTATTCCTCTCTTCCCTCCCTATTTATGTACCCATCCAGGTGTCTCTTCAATGTTACTCGTGCCTGCTTCCATCACCTCCTCTGGCATCGCGTTCCAGGCACCCAACACTCTCTGTGTGGAAAAACTCCCCCGCACATCTCCCTTAAACCATCCCTCTCTCACCTTGAACCCGTGCCCTCTTGTAATTGATACTTCCACCCTGGGGAAAAAGCCTCCGACTCTCCATCCTGTCTGCGCCTCTCATCATTTTATAGGCCAGCTCTCCCCTCAGCCTCTGTCTTTCCAGTGAAAGCAATCCCAGTTTATTCAACCTCTCCTCATAGCTGACACCCTCAAGACCAGGCATCATCCTGGTGAACCTTCTTGGCACTCTCTCCAAAGCCTCCACGTCCTCCGTAGTGTGGTGACCAGAACCTCACTCAATACTCCAAATGCGGCCTGACCCAAGGTTTTTATCGCTGCAACAGGATTTGCCAATTCTTGTACTCAATGCTCTGGCTGATGAAGGTAAGCCTTCTTAATCACCTTGGTCATCTGTGTTGCCACTTTTAGGGAACTGTGGACCTGTACACCCAGATCCCTCTGTATGTTGATATTCCTAAGGATTCTGTCATTTACAATTCACACCGAAATTTGATCCTCCAAAATCTTGTAACCTTGCTTTCGCCTTTGAGCTCTGAGAGACAATGACACCCGCCCCACCCCCACCCCTTCTCCAGAGGAGAAATCCAAATCCCCCCACCCCAACTCACTCACCTGTAACTCAAAATTAGCTTGGTCGAGGAATAGTTTGTTGAGGACAGCTGCAAACTGGTGGATGGCTCGAAGGAAAACCCTACAGGAAGAGAAAGACATTGAGTGAAAGGCGGCCAAGATTGAGCATTACGCAGCCTTGGACACACCTTTTTATTCATTCTTGCTGAAAGGAGGTGCTGTTGAAACTTTTCGTCTTCTACTTATCAGGACAAATGCAAGAATGCCACATTTCAAACAATAAAGGGAGCTGATTGGTTGGTTGAAGCATCTATGATGACATTGTGCCTTTAAGAAAGGTCTTTGTGTCATGTTTCCTGCGCAGGATTTTTTTAAACAGTGATTTCAGTTTATTGGTGCCAGTTTGTCTATAATTGAGAGCCCACACTGCAGTAGCAAAATTGATCCGAATTGCTGTAATTCCTGTTTTAATCTGGGCTAATGCAGTATTTTTTTTAATGTTTTCCCCTGGGATTTTTCAGAGTGGGGTTTGATTAGCTTGATTGACAGGAAAGTCATGTGACTGAGTGGGCCTTGGCTCAGCTGTTGCTTAGGAATTTAGGTAGAAGCTCTCTGTCTCCCTCTCTGGAAATTGGAGACTGGCACCTGTTTCTTTGACATTCTGCTGTTTGATGATAGGTCTTTCTCTGGAAGCCACTGTATGAGATTCAGAAGACAGATGTCCTTCTGTATCTCTGTTCAGAAGTGTTAAAAGGCTGAAAGCCTAGCACTCACTTCATGTTTTTTGAGGAGCAATTTATATCTGTGGGGATATTGCTTAAATTGGAACTAATAGAGATAGACTAGCAGTTAAGAATTATAACTTGTCCTGTTGAAATATTTCAACTGGTAAAATTTACACTCATTCAATTTTTATATTTTAATTGTGATGTAAAATTAAATTTGTTTTCATAAAAGCTTCCAAGTGGGTCAATAGAATCAAACCTGGAGTGAAACACTCATGCTAAAATCAATAGAAGTTGGGGTATATGCTCACTTCTGAATATACCTTGGAGTTTCTGATCTGGTCCCTAACACATTGCCATTGGAGAGAGCAATTGGGAATTATAGACTCCCTAAGTTCCGGGGTAATTCTAGATAAGTCTTGGACACAATCCTTTTATTTGCACAGAATGGATATGAGTGTCAATTCGAGTAGGTATAAATGAGCCACATTACCGATGATCTTTAATTGGTTGTTAGTGTAGTTATTGGCGCATTCGAGATTATTCAGTAGTGCACATCCCACAGTGGAGGTTACATTTTGTTTCGCAAGCGTGGGATGGCTTGAGGATGGAAGGTCACCTTGGGGTCAAAGGTGAATCCTTTCGCCACCCCGCCAAGGTTAACAAAGAGACTGCCTTTAATGTCAGACTGCTGCCAGGATGTTGGGGGGGGCGGTGTTACCCACTGGTATATGCGCAGAATGATGGCTTGTTGCAGCCAACTTGAGATGATGCACTACCTCCAATGTTTTGGTTCCTGGGATCATACTCTGCTCTCTTTTCTTCCTGCACATCCACCTACCTGTTCTGCACCATATTCATCACCATCCAGTCCGAGGGATAAACATTCTTCCCGATGAGATCCTTGAACATGATGAACGTCTCCATCAGAAAGTCCTGGGAAGAAAACACACGAGACCCAAATCAGTTTTCAAGCCTTCAAGGTGTTAAAGGTGAGCTTGATGATGCCAGAATGTTTGGCAATTAGTTTGAGGCTGGGGCAGAGCCCATCTGACATTCAACCAGAGACATTTCAAATCGGAATGTGCTGTAAGTACACGGGGCATTCTTTCGACTCCCTCTACTGGTACGTGTGTGTCTGTGTATGCATACGTGTGCATGGGAGGCAATGTCTCTGTCTCTCTCTCTCAAAAGACGTGGTGAAGGTTCCAGAGCTGGGAAGCCTCAGGGCACTGATGCAACATTCAAAGGAGCAATCGCAGCAGGTGTTAAAAAGCTGCAAAATCCAGCATCACGGCACACAAAGCAAGTATGCTGACAAGTCAAGAAGAGGATGTATGTCTGTGGGTGTTGGTTGACTTGGAACATCAGAGATAGCTAGCTGTTAAGAATTACACCGTATCAGTTTTGATTCCTGTAATTGGAAAAAAAATTGGAAAATGCCAACTATTTTTGCAATATTCTAACTACGTGCTTAAATAAACTTGGTTTGGTAAAAGCTCCCTAGTGGATTGCTTGAATCGTACCTGGAGTGAAACATTGTCCACCCACCAATACCGAAATCAAATGTAAATCTTAGGGTCTCGGCTAACTTCATAAAACATCTTGGAGTTTCTGGCCTAGATCTTAACACACTATAAGAGGAAAAGGGACTGATCTGTTGGCTCTGATTGGCTAAGGTGTTGCCAAGCAGAAAGCAATGGGGGTGGCACAGTGGCTAGCCTCACACCCTCAGGGGCCCACGTTCAATTCCCAGCTTGGTAAAAGCTCCCGAGTGGGTCACCTGAGTCATACCTGGAGTGAAACACTTTATTCTCACCAATGCCAAACTCAAATGTTAAACTTAGGGTTTACGATAATTTCACAAAACACCTTGGCAATTCCAGCCTGGGTCTTAACACTTACAATGACATCGTGACGCGTCTTGAAGGTGTTGATGTAGTGTTTATAATGGTTGTCTTCCATTTGGTTGAGGATGGCAATCATACAGGCGATGAAAGGGCCCTGTAGGGGGAGGCAGAGAGGGAGTCAGTGTCCTGTCAAGACCCAGTGGAGGAGCCGCCCTTCCCATCACCCACTGGAGGGAGACAGATTCTGCCACCGAGCAAGCAAAAGGTGGAGTGCCAGAGGAATCTGCAAGTTCCCCTCCGAGCCATTCACCACCCTGACTTGGAAATATATCGGCTGTTCCTTCACTGTCGCTGGGTCAAAATCCTGGAACTCCCTCCCTAACAGCACTGTGGGACAACCCACAGCAGCAATTCAAGGGAAGGGGGAGGATGTTGGAGCAACTTGCACACTCTCCACGCCAGGAGAAACTCCCAATACATAGAAACGAGAAGCAGGAGGAGGCCATTCGGCCCTGTGAGCCTGCTTTGCAATCATCAAATATCCTGATAGTCTCTTCCCCACCACCCCTTCCCACATCCCATATTCCTTAAGCCATAGAATCCCAACAGTGCAGAAGAGTCTATTTGGCCCATCGAGACTGCACCGAATCGCTTACAGATTATCTTACTCAGGCTGCTGCCCTGTCCTATCCCCGCAAATGAACAGTATTCCTGACCTGCACATCTTTGGACACTAAGGGACAATTTAGCATGGCCAATCCACTTAACCTACACATCTCTGGACACGAAGGGACAATTTAACATGGCCAATCCACCTAACCTGCACATCTTTCGACACTAAGGGGCAATTTAGCATGGCCAATCCACCTAACCTGCACATCTTTGGACACTAAGGGGCAATTTAGCATGGTCAATCCACCTAACCTACACATTTTTGGACACTAAGGGGCAATTTAGCATGGCCAATCCACCTAACCTGCACATCTTTGGACACGAAGGGACAATTTAGCATGGCAAATCCACCTAACCTACACATCTTTGGACACTAAGGGACAATTTAGCATGGCCAATCCACCTAACCTACACATCTTTGGTCACTAAGGGGCAATTTAGCATGGCCAATCCACCTAACCTACACATCTTTGGACACGAAGGGACAATTTAACATGGTCAATCCACCTAACCTACACATCTTTGGACACGAAGGGACCATTTAACATGGCCAATCCACCTAACCTGCAAATCTCTGGACACGAAGGGACAATTTAGCATGGCCAATCCACCTAACCTACACATCTTTGGACACTAAGGGACAATTTAGCATGGCCAATCCACCTAACCTACACATCTTTGGTCACTAAGGGGCAATTTAGCATGGCCAATCCACCTAACCTACACATCTTTGGACACGAAGGGACAATTTAACATGGTCAATCCACCTAACCTACACATCTTTGGACACGAAGGGACCATTTAACATGGCCAATCCACCTAACCTGCAAATCTCTGGACACGAAGGGACAATTTAGCATGGCCAATCCACCTAACCTACACATCTTTGGACACTAAGGGACAATTTAGCATGGCCAATCCACCTAACCTACACATCTTTGGTCACTAAGGGGCAATTTAGCATGGCCAATCCACCTAACCTACACATCTTTGGACACGAAGGGACAATTTAACATGGCCAATCCACCTAACCTACACATCTTTGGACACGAAGGGACAATTTAACATGGTCAATCCACCTAACCTACACATCTTTGGACACGAAGGGACAATTTAACATGGCCAATCCACCTAACCTGCAAATCTCTGGACACGGAGGGACAATTTAACATGGCCAATCCCCCTAACCTGCACATCTTTGGACACTAAGGGACAATTTACCATGGCCAATCCACCTAACCTACACATCTTTGAACACTAAGGGACAATTTAGCATGGACAATCCACCTAACCTAGACATCTTTGGACACTAAGGGACAATTTAGCATGGCCAATCCACCTGACCTACACATCTTTGGACACTAAAGGGCAATTCAGCATGGCCAATCCACCTAACCTGCACATCTTTGAACACTAAGGGACAATTTAGCCTGGCCAATCCACCTAATCTGCACATCTTTGAACACTAAGGAGCAATTGAGCATGGCCAATCCATCTAACCTACACATCTTGTCCTTCCCTTGTTTGATAGCTGACAGTCTTGAAAGGACTTCATTAGAGAGAGAACTGTATTCAATTTGATGATTAGCCATGATCGTAATGAATGGCAGAACAGGGCTCGATGGGCCGAATGGCCTCTGCCTGCTTCTAGTTTCTAAGTTCCTCGGACTGTGGATGGAGGGAGGGGATGGGCTTGTGAACACAGAGGTTAGAGGTCGGATCGAGGAAGAACACGTTTGCTGAAGTTTAAAACAAAGAACAAAGAAAGGTCCAGCACAGGGACAGGCCCTTCAGCCCCTCCAATACCCGTACTGAATCATGATGCCCAAACTAAACTAAACAATAACCCTTCTGTCCTTACTCGGTCTGTATCCCTCTCTTCCCTCCCGATTCATGTACCATCCAGGCGTCTCTTCAATGTTGCTCATGTTTCTGCTTCCACCACCTCCTCTGGCAGCGTGTTCCAGGCACCCACCACTCTCAGTGTGAGAAACCTCCCCCGCACATCTCCCTTAAACCATCCCTCTCTCACCTTGAACCCGTGTCCTCTTGTAACTGACCCTTCCACCCTGGGGAAAAAGCCTCTAACTCTCCACCCTGTCTGCGCCTCTCATCATTTTGTAGACCAGGTCTCCCCTCAGCCTCAGTCTTTCCGGTGAAAACAATCCCAGTTTATCCAAGCTCTCCTCGTAGCCAACACCCTCGAGACCAGGCAACATCCTGGTGAACCTTCTTTGTACTCTCTCCAAAGCTTCCACGTCATTTTGATAGTGTGGCGACCAGAACTGCATTTATTCACCAAATATCCTTAGACAGCACCTCCAAACACACGACCTCTACCATCTTGGACAAGGGCAGCAGATACATGGGGAACACCACCTCCTGCGAGTTCCCCTCCGAGCCACTCACCGTCCTGACTTGGAAATATATCGGCCGTTCCTTCACTGTCACTGGGTCAAAATCCTGGAACTCCCTCCCTCACAGCATTGTGGGACAACCCACAGCAGCAATTCAAGATGGCGGCTCGCCACCACCTTCTCAAGGGGCAACTAGGGATGGGCAATAAACCAGCCAGCGACGTCCATGTCCCATGACTGAATAAAAAGTAAATAAATGTGGCCTAACCAAGGTTTTATATAGCATGGTTTGCTAACTCTTGTACTCAATGCCCTGGCTGATGAAGGCAAGAATGCCATATGCTTTCTTGATCACCTTGGCCACCTCTGTTGCCAATTTTTGTGGACCTGCACGCCCAGATCCCTCTGTACGTGAATGTTCCTAAGGGACCTAGCACTCACAGTATAATTTACGCCTAAACTTGGTCCTCCAAAAGTGCATTGTTTCCATCTGGGACACTATCCGGAAAGTCTGAATCCGTGAGCGGGGCTAGGCTTGACTGGTCTGAGAGACTGAAGTCCTAATTTTGACTCAAGCCCAGTATTCGAGATATTTATTCATTGTGGGTATGTCTGAGGGTAATGAGGCAAGTGGGAAACTCCTAGCATTCGGAGTAGCCTGTATGGCCTCCCTGTCCTCCAAACTGTGTCAGCTCGCGCTGGTCTGGATTAAACTCCACTTTCCACCCAACTGGACAGTGAGGACTGGCTGGAAGTTCCATGAAGATATCATAATTTCTCAACTGCGTATCGTCTTATTGTGGCTTTGAGATGGAGGGAGAGTCGCGGAGGACAATGAAGGAGTGGGTGGGGAACGTGGGACACTCACGACCTGGCTGGCTTGTCGATCCATTCCGATAACGGTACGATTAATCCTCCTCAACAACCTCTCCATGATCAGCTGGATGTGAATTTGCCGGGGTCCCTGGAACGGAATGAGACATTGGGCAGCATGGAGCGGTGTATGTTACCCCCACCACCACCAACTTGTAAACCATCCAACAGCAATCCCCCCTTTCCCATCCCACCAATCTTGCCAATACCCCTCTCTGCAATAATTGTCTGAACCCCCCCCCCCCTGTACAATTTATTCATTAGTCTCCTAAGTAGGCTGACGTTAACACTGTTAATGTAATGAAGTTAATGTGAAAATCCCCTATTTGCCACACTCCGGTGCCTGTTTGGGTTACATTGAGGGAGAATTTAGCACCTAAGCAGCGCATCTTTTGGACTGTGGGAGGAAACCAGTGCACCCGGAGGAAACCCACGCAGACATGGGGAGAAGGTGCAGGCTCTGCACAGACAGTGACCCAAGCCGGGAATCGAACCCGGGTCCCTGGCGCTGTGAGGGGCAGCAGTTCTAACCACTGTGCCACCCATAACGTGTAAATGGGATTGTCTCACAATCGCGCAGTCCCTTGGGCTCTGTACAGGCCAGGTCAGAGAGCGGGATACTCACGATATCGTTGCGGTCCAGCACCTGCAGGATGGAGCTCAGTAAGTGCGCACAGGCCTCATGGTCGGGTTTGCTGGAGTTGTCGTCCAGCTGGCCACTCAGTTGGTCGATCATGAGAGGAAGGAGGATGTCTCTGCATTCTGTCGGAGCAAGGCCAAGATTGAAACACTCTCCAAATATACTCAACATCCGGCTCTCTCTCCCAGACTTCACACAGTGCTTTTCACTCACACCCCCTCTCCCTGAGCACACACTCACTCTCACCCTGTCTCTACCTTTCTCTCTCCATATCGCTCTCTCTATCTTTCATTCTATTTCTCTATCTCTCTATTTTTCCCTTTAATCTCTGTTTTACTCTCTCTCTCTATTTCCCCCTCTCTCTATCTCTTTCTCTGTAACTACCACTCTTTCTCACTCTCTGCATCTCTCTGGTAAATGGGTGCAGAGTGCGGAAAAGATTTACTAGGAAGCTCCCGGGACTTGATGGATTGAGTTATAAGGAGAGGTTGGATAGACTGGGACTTTTTCCCCAGAGCGTAGGAGGCTGAGGGATGATCTTCTAGAGGTCTATAAAATAATGAGGGGCACAGATCAGCCAGATAGTCAGTGCCTTTTCCCAAAGGTAGGGGAGTCTAAAACCAGAGGGTATCAGTTCAAGGTGAGACGGGAGATATACAAGAGTGTCCAGAGGGGCAATTCTTCAACACAGAGGGTGGTGAGTGTCTGGAACAAGCTGTCAGAGGTAGTAGTAGAGGCAGGTACAATCTTATCTTATAAAAAGCATTTAGACAGTTACATGGGTACAATGAGTATAGAGGGATATGGGCCAAATGTGGGCAATTGGGATGAGCTTAGGGGTTTTACAAAAAAAGGGCGGCATGGACCAGTTGGGCCGAAGGGCCTGTTTCCATGCTGTAAACTTCTATGACCCTCCTTCTCTCTCTGTATCTGCCACCCTGTCCTGTAATGCCGTCCTCAGCCTCAGTCAGGGAGCAGTGTGGTGCAGTGGGTCTATTGGCAGTGCCTGGGTCATGCCAGGGGCTGCACTGCTTCACTCACCGGGCTGTCTGAAGAGCTCACTTTCCACTACCTTGCACATGCAATTGAGTTTCTGCCGGACCAGCTGGTAATCCGGGATGCTCTGGATGAACTTGGTGAAGAGGACACTGCACAGGGAAACAATCGGGAGGACAGAAAGCAAATTACGGTTAACGCAATCAAAAATCACATAAGGGAGAGAGAGAGAAAAAGCTGTTTGCATTCTCTAACCGGGTGGTGGAAGCGGTATGGGGAATGCTGACAGGATTGATATATAGAGGGATAGTATGGAGTCGATGGGCTGAAGGGTCTGATTCCAGAATGGCAGTGGACTGAAATGGGAAGTCTTGTTGGAAGTTCAAAGAACAAAGAACAATACAGCACTGGAAACAGGCCCTTCAGCCCCTCAAGCCTATACAGCTCATTGGTCCAACTAGACCATTCGTTTGTATCCCTCCAGTGCCAGTCTGCTCATGTGACTATCCAGATACGTCTTAAATGATCCCAGCGTATCCGCCCCCACCACCCTGCTTGGCGGTACATTCCAGTTTTCTGGTTTCCAAAGGTTTTCTCAGCCCAGAAAAGGGAGCCATGGTGAGGCCCACCATGATCGAATAGCCTCAGGATGGGAGTGGGCGCTCCCAGACGACGGAAGGAGTCAGACCCCAAGGGTTCGAATCCCGGATGCGTGCCTGCTTGGCGTGGGGGAAAGTGGGTGCTTGTACACAGTGCTGAATGGTTAGGGGTATCTTCCGGCCTACCTGAGTTCAACAGGGTCAAACACCAGCATCACATGGTTAATGATGGCGGGAAGGTACTTCAGCGCGGCACCCTGAGAATAGCAGAAACAAACATTTACCAGAAGGACACAACACATGGACTCAGCACCCCTTGTGGCAGGAGGTCACAACAACCACACCTGCCCTCTGTGCAAATTTGGGTTGGTTACAGAACTCTGTATCTAAATCCTGTGCTGTACCTGTCCTGGGAGTGTTTGATGGGGGACAGTGTAGAGGGAGCTTTACTCTGTATCTAACCCTGTGCTGTACCTGTCCTGGGAGTGTTTGATGGGGGGACAGTGTAGAGGGAGCTTTACTCTGTATCTAACCCCGTGCTGTACCTGTCCTGGGAGTGTTTGATGGGGGGACAGTGTAGAGGGAGCTTTACTCTGTATCTAACCCCGTGCTGTACCTGTCCTGGGAGTGTTTGATGGGGGACAGTGTAGAGGGAGCTTTACTCTGTATCTAACCCCATGCTGTACCTGTCCTGGGAGTGTTTGATGGGGGACAGTGTAGAGGGAGCTTTACTCTGTATCTAACCCCGTGCTGTATCTGTCCTGGGAGTGTTTGATGGGGGACAGTGTAAAGGGAGCTTTACTCTGTATCTAACCCCGTGCTGTACCTGTCCTGGGAGTGTTTGATGGGGGGACAGTGTAGAGGGAGCTTTACTCTTTATCTAAACCCGTGCTGTATCTGTCCTGGGAGTGTTTGATGGGGACAGTGTAGAGGAAGCTTTACTCTGTATCTAACCCTGTGCTGCACCTGTCCTGGGAGTGTTTGATGGGGACAGTGTAGAGGGAGCTTTACTCTGTATCTAACCCCATGCTGTACCTGTCCTGGGAGTGTCTGATGGGGGAGTGTTGAGGGAGCTTTACTCTATCTAACCCTTTCCTGGGAGTGTTTGATGGAGGACAGTGTAGAGGGAGTTTTACTCTGTATCTAACTCTGTGCTGTACCTGTCCTGGGAGTGTTTGATGGGGACAGTGTAGAGGGAGCTTTACTCTGTATCTAACCCCATGCTGTACCTGTCCTGGGAGTGTTTGATGGGGGACAGTGTAGAGGGAGTTTTACTCTTTATCTAACTCCGTGCTGTACCTGTCCTGGGAGTGTTTGATGGGGGACAGTGTAGAGGGTGCTTTACTCTGTATCTAACCCCGTGCTGTACCTGTCCTGGGAGTGTTTGATGGGGGGACAGTGTAGAGGGAGCTTTACTCTGTATCTAACCCCGTGCTGTACCTGTCCTGGGAGTGTTTGATGGGGACAGTGTAGAGGGAGCTTTATTCTGTATCTAACCCCGTGCTGTACCTGTCCTGAGAGTGATTGATGAGATACGAGACTCCTTTTTCCGAGTTACGCACTAATGTAACAGGCATAACATTCTGAGGGAGTACAGAAGATCAATGACAGGCTGATTGGAGATAGCAATGTGGGAGTGATGATGTCTCTCTCTAGACAACAGCCATCCCCGCATTTACCTTAATTTTGACTGATTCTTCCAACGGCCTGTCCATCAGGGAGTTAAATGAAAGGAATAATATCCGGATGGATTCATAGAACTCATTGTCACCTTCCTGTGTCCCATAGATCCTGAAAGAGAGAACGCAATGGTGGGAACTCTTTTGGGGAACCTTGCTGTTACGTGTGTTAATCCTCTGCTAAAACCCCAACTAAACCCTCCTCACTGACAACAAGGCGAACTAGAATTAAACAATATCTGAATTAATTAGCCTCTGCGACTAGATCCTGAACTTCCTAACTCACAGACCACAATCTCTAAGGATAGGCAACAACACCTCCTCCACGATCATCCTCAACACCAGTGCCCCACAAGGCTGTGTTCTCATACCCTACTATGCTCCTTGTATATCTATGACTGTGCGACCAAATTCCCCTCCAATTCGATTTTCAAGTTGGTTGACGACACCACTGTGGTGAGTCAGATCTCAAACAGTGACGAGACAGAGTACAGGAATGAGATAGAGAATCTGGTGAACTGGTGCGGCAACAATAATCTCTCCCTCAATGTCAACAGAACAAAGGAGATTGTCATCGACTTCAGGAAGTGTAAAGGAGAACATGTCCCTGTCTACATCAATGGGGATGTAGGAGAAAGGGTCGGGAGCTTCAAGTTTTTAGGTGTCCAGATCACCAACAACCTGTCCTGGTCC
This sequence comes from Prionace glauca, assembly GCA_037974335.1. Lineage (NCBI taxonomy): Eukaryota > Metazoa > Chordata > Chondrichthyes > Carcharhiniformes > Carcharhinidae > Prionace > Prionace glauca. The sequence goes on along the minus strand of CM075751.1, from coordinate 17,752,453 downwards.
CCCCCATGCCATCACTATAATTAAGAAAGCCCCACCAACGCCTCTACTTTCTCAGGAGGCTAAGGAAATTCAGCATGTCAGCTATGACTCTCACTAATTTTTACAAATGCACCATCAAAAACATCCCCCCCAAACCTCCCACCCCTCACTTTTAACTTGTGTCCCCTCGCAACTGACCCTTCAACTAAGAGTAACAGCTGCTCCTTTTCCACTGTGTCCTGGCCCCTCATAACCTTGTACACCTCGATCAGGTCGTCCCCTCAGTCTTCTCTGCTCCAGAGAAAACAACCCAAGCCTACCCAACCTCTCTCCATAATTTAAATGTTCCATCCCAGGCAGCATCCTGGTGAATCTCCTCTGCACCCCCTCCAGTGCTATCACATCCTATAATGTGGTGACCCGAACTGCACACAGTACTCCAGCTGTGGCCTCACCAAGGTTCTATACAACTCCAATATGCCCTCTCTGCTTTTGGAATCGATACCCCGATTGATAAGGGTGAATGTGAAATATGCCTTTTTCACCACCCTATTAACCTGCCTTTCTGCCTTCAGAGATCTATAGACAAACACACCAAGGTCCCTTTGTTCTTCAGAACGTCAGGATGCTGGGATGGAATATTAAAGTCATGGAGAGAGGTTGGATAGGCTTGGGTTGTTTCCTTTGGAGCAGAGGAGACTGAGGGGTGATCGAGGTTTTAAGATTATGAGGGATGTGGACAGAGAGGGCAGGGAGCAGCTGTTCCCCTTAGTTGAAGGGTCAGTTACGAGAGGACACAAGTTAAAAGTGAGGGGTGAGAGGGGGATTTGAACAAAAACATTTTACCCAGAGGGTGCTGAGGGTCTGCAACGTGCTGCCTGGGAGGGTGGTGGAGGTGGGATGCCTCACATCCTTTAAAAAGTGTCAGACATTTCATAGTATACTTAGTTGTTAAATTACTCCTTCCAGAGTGCATCACCTCACTCTGTTCAGGGTTAAATTCCATCTGCCATTTATCCACCCATTTGACCATTCTGTCTGAAATCCAAGGAATACAGACCCAATCTTTCCTCATGTGGCAGTCCCTCCATACCCAGGATCATCCTGGTAAACCTTTTCTCCAATGCCTCGAGTGGATAATATACCTTTCCGCAAATAAGGGGATCAAAACTGTCCACGGTATTCGAAATGTGCCCTCACCAGTACCTTTTAATACAGAATGGTCAAATGGGCGGATAAGTGGCAGATGGAATTTAGCCCTGAAAAGTGTGAGGTGATGCACTTTGGACGGAGTAATTTGACAAGGAAGTATATAGTGAATGGTATGACACTGGGAAGTTCTGTGGGACAACTGGACCTTGGTGTGTTTGTTCACAGATCGCTGAAGGCAGAAAGGCAGGTTAATAGGGCGGTGAAAAAGGCATATGGCACACTTGCCTTTATCAATCGGGGTACAGATTCCAAAAGCAGAGAGATCATGTAGGAACTTTGGTGAGGCCACAGCTGGAGTACTGTGTGCAGTTCGGGTCACCACATTATCGGAAAGATGTGATAGCACTGGAGGGGGTGCAGAGGAGATTCACCAGGATGCTGCCTGGGATGGAACATTTAAATGATGAAGAGAGGTGGGATAGGCTTGGGTTGTTACCATTGGAGCAGATAAGGCTGAGGGGTGACCTGATTACAAGATGATGAACATGGACAGAGTGAGAAGGTGTTCCCCTTAGTTGAAGGGTCAGTTACGAGGGGACAAAGGTTCAAGGTGAGGGAAAGGAGGTTTAAGGAGGATGTGAGGAAGGACTTTTTTACCCAGAGGGTGGTGAGGGTCTGGAATGCGCTGCCTGGGAGGGTGGTGGAGACGGGATGCCTCACATCCTTTAAAAGGTACCTGGATGAGGTATTTGGTACGTCATAACATTTTAGACTATTGGCAATTGCTGGCAAGAGGGATTCGTTGAGCAAACAGGGCCTGTCATGCGTCGGTGCTAACTGAAGGGCCCCTTCTGCACAATATCTTCTGTGATTCTTTGATTTTATATGAGGTAGTCGGTGGGGTGGCCCAAAAAAGGGTAGGGGGTGCGATGATTTCTGGCTATAACAGCCCAGGGCCTCTGAGGGTCACAGCTCAACCAATCCCTGCTGAATCGAACCCCCTCATTCCCGGGTAGGCCTCAGTGCTGACGCTTCCTTACCTCAGGTAGAGTTGCCTCGATTGGATAATAAAACGGAAGATGTATTTTAGCCCCTTCAGAGCAGAGAAGAGGAGGTCCGTTTTGTCTGCATTCTCGGCATTGGACACATAGTAGTTTAGCACCTTGGTGAGCTTTCTGCAGAGGGGAATGTGAGGGGAGAGGGAGATCAGGCGGCCATCCTGAAGCACCACAGAGAAACATAGTCGATACCACGTGCCTCACTGCAGTCATCTCAGCTTCAGATGCAGCGGGACAGAGGCCCCCCCGCACACACGCGCGCGCACACAGGAGACAGGGGCCCCCCACTCACACATAGGGAAACAGTGCCTGCCCACCTCCCCCCACCAACACACACGAGATACAGGCCTACGCACAGGCAGACAGGGGCCTTCATTTCTCGAAAGCCTGTTGCTAAGGAAAGGCAAGTCTCACTTGAATCTTGCCCTAGGAGTGTTGGCACTGGTCAGTACCAGTGCGGTTCCATGCGGTGACTACCAATGTCTGTCCCCCCATCACGAGCCACCCCTTGAGCCTCGGGCCTAACTCCCACTGAGATTTCAGACACACGCCAATGTGAGCTCATTTACATCACATTTACTGGGTGTGAGCATCAGTGGCCAGGCCCAGTAGTTATTACCCATCCCTAGTTGCTCCCTGAGAAGGTGGTGGGTGAGCCGCCATCTTGAACCCACTGCAGTCCGTGTGGTGCAGATACACCCACAGCGCTGTTAGGGAGGGAGTTCCAGGATTGTTATTGGACATCAGTCAGTCCGTGTGGTGTAGGTACACCCACAGTGCTGTTAGGGAGGGAGTTCCAGGATTGTTATTGGACATCAGTCAGTCCGTGTGGTGTAGGTACACCCACAGTGCTGTTAGGGAGGGAGTTCCAGGATTGTTATTGGACATCAGTCAGTCTGTGTGGTGTAGGTACACCCACAGTGCTGTTAGGGAGGGAGTTCCAGGACTGTTATTGGGCATCAGTCAGTCCATGTGGTGTAGGTACACCCACAGTGCTGTTAGGGAGGGAGTTCCAGGACTGTTATTGGGCATCAGTCAGTCCGTGTGGTGTAGGTACACCCACAGTGCTGTTAGGGAGGGAGTTCCAGGATTGTTATTGGATATCAGTCAGTCCGTGTGGTGTAGGTACACCCACAGTGCTGTTAGGGAGGGAGTTCCAGGATTGTTATTGGACATCAGTCAGTCTGTGTGGTGTAGGTACACCCACAGTGCTGTTAAGGAGGGTGTTCCAGGATTGTTATTGGACATAAGTCAGTCTGTGTGGTGTAGGTACACCCACAGTGCTGTTAGGGAGGGAGGTCCAGGACTGTTATTGGACATCAGTCAGTCCGTGTGGTGTAGGTACACCCACAGTGCTGTTAGGGAGGGAGTTCCAGGATTGTTATTGGACACCAGTCAGTCTGTGTGGTGTAGGTACACCCACAGTGCTGTTAGGGAGGGAGTTCCAGGATTGTTATTGGACATCAGTCAGTCCGTGTGGTGTAGGTACACCCACAGTGCTGTTAGGGAGGGAATTCCAGGATTTTGACCCAGTGACAGTGAAGGAACGGCCGATATATTTCCAAGTCAGGACGGTGAGTGGCTCGGAGGGGAACTTGCAGGTGGTGGTGTTCCCCATGTATCTGCTGCCCTTGTCCTTCTAGATGGTAGAGGTTGTGGGTTTGGAAGGTGCTGTCTAAGGATGAGTTGCTGCAGTGCATCTTGTAGATGGTACACACTGCTGCTACTGAGTGTCGGTGGTGGAGGGAGTGAATGTTTGTGGATGGGGGGCCAATCAAGCGGGGCTGCTTTGTCCTGGATGGTGTCGAGCTTCTTGAGTGTTGTTGGGAGCTGCACCCATCCAGGCAAGTGGGGAGTATTCCATCACACTCCTGACTTGTCCCTTGTAGATGGGGGACAGGCTTTGGGGGGAGTCAGGAGGTGAGTTACTCTCCGCAGGATTCCCAGCCTCTGATCTGCTCTGGTAACCACTGTGTTTATATGGCTGGGTCCAGCTCAGGTGCTAGTCAATGAATCAAACCTTGGCATAAAATATCCCAACTGAGACCCCAGCAGAGATCCACTGGGGAAGGGTGGAGGGGGGGGGGGGGGGGGGGGAGCTAGAGAGAGGTTGGGGGCGGGGGAGAGAGAGAGAGAGAAGAGATGGAGAGCTAGAGAGAGAGCTAGAGAGAGAGCTAGAGAGAGAGCTAGAGAGAGAGCTAGAGAGAGAGCTAGAGAGAGAGCTAGAGAGAGAGCTAGAGAGAGAGCTAGAGAGAGAGCTAGAGAGAGAGCTAGAGAGAGAGCTAGAGAGAGAGCTGGAGAGAGAACTGGAGAGAGAGCTGGAGAGAGAGCTGGAGAGAGAGCTGGAGAGAGAGCTGGAGAGAGAGCTGGAGAGAGAGCTAGAGAGAGAGCTAGAGAGAGAGCTAGAGAGAGAGCTAGAGAGAGAGCTAGAGAGAGAGCTAGAGAGAGAGCTAGAGAGAGAGCTAGAGAGAGAGCTAGAGAGAGAGCTAGAGAGAGAGCTAGAGAGAGAGCTGGAGAGAGAGCTGGAGAGAGAACTGGAGAGAGAGCTGGAGAGAGAGCTGGAGAGAGAGCTGGAGAGAGAGCTGGAGAGAGAGCTGGAGAGAGAGCTGGAGAGAGAGCTAGAGAGAGAGCTAGAGAGAGAGCTAGAGAGAGAGCTAGAGAGAGAGCTAGAGAGAGAGCTAGAGAGAGAGCTAGAGAGAGAGCTAGAGAGAGAGCTAGAGAGAGAGCTAGAGAGAGAGCTAGAGAGAGAGCTAGAGAGAGAACTAGAGAGAGAACTAGAGAGAGAGCTAGAGGGAGGTTGGGGGCAGGGGAGAGAGAGAGAGAGAGAAGAGATGGAGAGCTAGAGAGAGAGCTAGAGAGAGAGCTAGAGAGAGAGCTAGAGAGAGAGCTAGAGAGAGAGCTAGAGAGAGAGCTAGAGAGAGAGCTAGAGAGAGAGCTAGAGAGAGAGCTGGAGAGAGAGCTGGAGAGAGAGCTGGAGAGAGAGCTAGAGAGAGAGCTAGAGAGAGAGCTAGAGAGAGAGCTAGAGAGAGAGCTAGAGAGAGAGCTAGAGAGAGAGCTAGAGAGAGAGCTAGAGAGAGAGCTAGAGAGAGAGCTAGAGAGAGAACTAGAGAGAGAACTAGAGAGAGAACTAGAGAGAGAGCTAGAGAGAGAGCTAGAGAGAGAGCTAGAGAGAGAGCTAGAGAGAGAGCTAGAGAGAGAGCTAGAGAGAGAGCTAGAGAGAGAGCTAGAGAGAGAGCTAGAGAGAGAACTAGAGAGAGAACTAGAGAGAGAGCTAGAGAGAGAGCTAGAGAGAGAGCTAGAGAGAGAGCTAGAGAGAGAGCTAGAGAGAGAGCTAGAGAGAGAGCTAGAGAGAGAGCTAGAGAGAGAGCTAGAGAGAGAGCTAGAGAGAGATGTAGAGAGAGATGTAGAGAGAGATGTAGAGAGAGAGCTAGAGAGAGAGCTAGAGAGAGAGCTAGAGAGAGATGTAGAGAGAGAGCTAGAGAGAGAGCTAGAGAGAGAGAAAGGAATAGAGAGAGAGTGATGGAGAGATAGGTAGAGAGAGAGAGGGACAGACAGAGAGAGGGGGAGAAAGAGAGAGAGAGAGAGAGAGAAAGGAAGAGAGAGAGAGTGATGGAGAGATAGGTAGAGAGAGAGAGACAGGGAGGGAGAAAGAGAGAGACAGAGAATGGTTGGTTTTCAGGGCACGACCCCCTGCAGTTATACTCACACATAGGCAAGTGTTGCGCTGAAATGATTGGTGATGTAGGTTTCGAGAACAGGGTTAAAGTGTTGGAATTTGATATCGGCAATCAGGGAGATAATAAATACCTGGAACAGAGAGAGAGAGAGAAGCAGTGAGATTCAAAAGCTACTGGGGAATAAGACTAAACAACATAGGGAGATAGCGTACAGAAGGCAGAATGCTGGGACTGTATTGTTACAACAGTCTGGGGCTTACTTCAGTATTTATTGTGCCCAAGGGCGGCACAGTGGTTAGCACTGCTGCCTTACAGCGCCAGGGAGCCGGTTTGATTCTGGCTTTGAGTCGCTGTGTGGACTCTGCACATTCTCCCCATGCCTGCGTGGGTTTCCTCCAAGTGCTCCAGTTTCCTCCCAGATTCCAAAGATGTGCAGGTTAGGTGGATTGGCCATGCTAAATTGCCCCTTAGTGTCTAAAGATGTGCAGGTTAGGGTGGATTGGCCATGCTAAATTGTCCCTTAGTGTCCAAAGATGTGCAGGTTAGGTGGATTGGCCATGCTAAATTGCCCCTTAGTGTCTAAAGATGTGCAGGTTAGGGTGGATTGGCCATGCTAAATTGCCCCTTAGTGTCTAAAGATGTGTAGGTTAGGGGGATTGGCCATGCTAAATTGTCCCTTAGTGTCCAAAGATGTGCAGGTTAGGGTGGATTGGCCATGCTAAATTGTCCCTTAGTGTCCAAAGATGTGTAGGTTAGGGTGGATTGGCCATGCTAAATTGTCCCTTAGTGTCCAAAGATGTGTAGGTTAGGTGGATTGGCCATGCTAAATTGCCCCTTAGTGTCCAAAGATGTGTAGGTTAGGGTGGATTGGCCATGCTAAATTGTCCCTTAGTGTCCAAAGTTGTGTAGGTTAGGTGGATTGGCCATGCTAAATTGTCCCTTAGTGTCCAAAGTTGTGTAGGTTAGGGGGATTGGCCATGCTAAATTACCCCTTAGTGTCCAAAGATGTTCAGGTTAGGTGGATTGGCCATGCTAAATTGTCCCTTAGTGTCCAAAGATGTGTAGGTTAGGTGGATTGGCTATGCAAAATTGTCCCTTAGTGTCCAAAGATGTGTAGGTTAGATGGATTGGCCATGCTAAATTGTCCCTTAGTGTCCAAAGATGTGCAGGTTAGATGGATTGGCCATGCTAAATTGTCCCTTAGTGTCCAAAGATGTGCAGGTTAGATGGATTGGCCATGCTAAATTGTCCCTTAGTGTCCAAAGATGTGTAGGTTAGGTGGATTCGCCATGCTAAATTGCCCTTAGGGTCAGGAATTTACTGAATATGTAGGGTTATGGGGATAGAGCATGGGTGGGATTGCGGTTGGTGGAGGCTCGATGGGCCTAATGGCCTCCTCTTGCACTGTACAGATCCTATGATTCTAATACATCCCCTCAGCCCCCTCGGGGTGCACAATAAAATTAGGCATTAAGAAACAGTCTCCAAAAAACTTGCAGCGTGACTGTGCCAAAGTGTCTCGCAGCCAATGTCGCACCTTTGTGATTGAAGAACCATGGTAACCAACAGGAAGATTCCACACACAGGCACACAAAAAAACACCCCAGCATTGCGAGAATGACCCCCAGGGCCTGAGGCTTTTATTGGAATGTTAGTTTGCGGGATGAATATTGTCCTTGGACATTGGGATGAACTCCCTTGCTCATCCAACAGATCTTCCCACACACTCACTGGAGTCACACGTAGGCCGAACCAGGCAAGGATGGAAGATTTCCTTCCCGAAAGCACATTAGTGAACCAGGACAAGTTTTTCAATTGCCATCTTGGAAAATGTCATCCGATACCTTGTTTATTCATCGACTATTAATTCCCTGCATTGGAGATTTGAACCCATGTCCACAGATGAGAGAACCTCTACAGTGCAGAAGGTGGCCATTTCACCCATCGAGTCTGCACCCACCACAACCTCACCCAGGTCTTATTCCCACAATTTACCTTGCTAATGCCACTAACCAACACATCCCGGGGCAATTTAGCATAGCCAATCCACCTAACCTGCACATCTTTGGACTGTGGGAAGAAATCCATGCAGACACAGGGAGAACATGCAGATCTGCACAAACAGTGACCCAAGCTGAAATTGAACATGGGTCCCTGGAGCTGTGAGACAGCAGTGCTAGTGAGTGTGGCCACCGTGCCACTCAAACTGCCCAAATGTGCCATCATGCCGCTGGACTAGTAACCCAATGTTCTGGATGACTTGTCCAACGAAATCACCATGAAACCACCATATCCACATGACTCTTCTCCCGCCACTCTCTCACGTGAGTGGGGAGTCTCCCACCTGTTTTATATTTGAAAGGGTTGCAGGTGGCTTCAAGAGCTATTCTGGTGACAATGGTGTCATTTGGGTGCTGGCACTGGCTGTTGATTTTCATTCAGTTTTGCAATCCATAGACCAGAGACAGCAGCTCCTCAATAAAACTCATTGTGTGTTAGATTGAATCTACACGTGCAATCCCAGACTTTTGCTTTCCTGTTAAAACCCACACTCTCCCACCTTTCCCCAACATAGTTAGGACATTATAGGAAGAAAATTTATAATGGGTTGGGATTTGGTTTCAATGAAAAAGAAAATCCAAAGAGAAAAATATTGAGAGTCTTCGGATTTGGCTGGTTGAAGGCAGGAGAGAAACAACAACGTGATTAAACGACCAGATCCAGGGAGAAGTAGGAAAAAGCTCCTGGTATGATTTTAAAAGAGAAGGTTTTTCAGATAAGAGCGGGATTAGATTCCAGGCTGCTTCAGGTACGAAGCACAGAGAACAGTACAGCACAGGAACAGATCCTTCAGCCCTCCAAACCTACGCCAATCATGAGATCTAAACTAAAACCGTACGTACTCTGTATCCCTCCATTCCCATCCTATCCACGTATTCTTCTAGATGCCCCTTAAATGCCGCTATTGCACCTGCTCCCACACCCCCCCCGCCCCGACACCATGTTCCAGACAGTCACCATCCTCTGTGTAAAAAAACTTACCTCGTGCATTTCCTCTAAACTTTCCCCACACATCTTAAACCTGTGCCCTCCAGTACTTGACCTTTCTACCCTAGGAAAGAGCATTTGATTATCCACTCTGTCCATACTCCTCATAATCTTGTAAATGTCTATCAGGTCGCCTCTCAACCTCTGTCATTCCAGTGAGAACAAACCGAGTTTCTCCAACCTCTCCCCATAGTTAATATCCTCCACACCAGGCAACATGCTGGTAAATCTTTTCTGGACCCTCTCCAAAGCCTCCACATCCTTCTGGTAGTGTGGCAACCAGAATTGTACACCATATTCTAAATCTAACTAAGGTTCTGTACAGCTGCAACATGACTTGCCAATTTTTAAACTCAATGTCCTGGCTGATGAAGGCAAGCATTGCCATATGCTTTCTTGACTACCTTCTCCACCTGCGTTGCCACTTTGTGATGGTGGACATGCACACCCAGATCCCTCTACCTGGTAAGACTCCAAAGAGTTCTACCATTTACTGTATAACTCCCACATGCATTGGACCTTCCAAAATGGTATATTAAAAAAGAGTGGATGCTTTGCTGTATGGATGGGACCATTTGAAAAAGAACCACATTAAAGCAATGGTCTCCAGATTAAAAAAGGGAGTAAAAGAGTAAAATACTGGGCAGTCTTGACTCACTGGTGACTACAAGAGAAGTGAATCAATAGCATGCAAGGGGCCCTTCAATTTATCATCTATACTATCCCTAACTATAGACACATTCAGGAGTGTTCAACCAGTGCTGCCTCATCACGCATTCACACCTAACAGTCCCGACTTGACCCTTGCAATGTGGTTCAGCTTCTCACAACGATTTTCAAATGCCACCATCACACCTTCTCTTCCCCTCCAAGGAGAACGGTCTCCAGGGGTAAGCACAGCTTCTTCTCATTTTTTCCAGATAGCTCCCCACCCATCTCCGCGAGGGGCAATTCAGGACGGGCCAATGAATGCTGGCCTTGCCAGCAACGCTCTCATCCCGTGAATGAGACAACAAGGGCCCAGTGGTACTATTCATCCAACCAATGTTCTGGGGATCCGGGTTCGAATCCCGCCACGGCAGATGATGGAATTTGAATTCAATATAAAAAAAAAATCTGGAATTCGGAATCTACTGGTGATCATGAAACCATTGTCAGAAAAACCCATCTGGTTCCCTAATGTCCTTTAGGGAAGGAAATCTGCCCTCCTTACCCGCTCTGGCCTACGTGACTCCAGAGCCACAGCAATGTGGTTGATTCTCTACTGCCCTCGGGCAACTAGGGATGGGCAATAAATGCTGGCCCAGTCAGCGACACCCATGTCCACAAATGAATAAAAAGAATGAATATTAAGAAAAAATATTCAAGCAGCGGCAGGCTGAACTGCTGGAACTTACCAATGCATCAAAGACCAAAAAGTCATAAGTGTCGCTTTCCGAAGTTTCCATCATTATATTGAAGAGTGTATCGAGGGTGTCTTGTAAAAACTGAGAGGAAGGGAGATTGGGAAAGGGTTAATACTTCGAGAAATTTACCATCTCTCTCTCTCACTCACACACTGACATATGCGGCAATGGTGGCACAACTGTTAAACTCCCTGCTTGGGTCACTGTCTGTGTGGAGTTTACGCATTCTCCCTGTGTCTCTTGTGGGTTTCCTCCAGTTTCCTCCCACAGTCTGAAAGACGTGCTGGTTAGGTGCTAAATTCTCCCTCAGTGTAACCCAAACAGGCGTGTGCCAACTGGGGGATTTTCACAGTAACTTCATTGCAGTGTTAATGTAAGCCTACTTGTGAAACTAATAAAAATTAGATCTCACAGACACATACAATCTCTCTCTCACACAGTTTAGGTGGATTGACCACGTTAAATTTCCCCTGATGTTTATTAAGGCTGCCACATTCCTTGCGGATTTATTAATGAACTGGATTGAGTTTCCCCACTCGCCCCCATGGTGGGATTCGAACCCATGACGCTGGGCTGCTTACCTTTACAATCTCGCTGCCATCCACTTCCATTAGCCGCCTGAGGTTCTGCTCGATACTCTGGTGGCTGCTCCGCCAGTTTAACAGGCCCAGTAAATCAACTGTCAACACAACACACATACTCTGTATCAATACGTATCCAAAGAGACAACATTGCATTTTAATAGCACCTTCTGCTACCTCAGGCTGCTCCAAAGCACTGCAGGCCCACTGACCAACTTTCCAAGTTCAATCACTATGACACTCTGGGGATTTTTTACACAGCAGGATTCCATAAAAAGTAACGTGTTTCTTTTTGAGATTTCATTCATGGGATGTGGGCATTTATTACCCATCCCTAACTGCCCCTTGAGAAGTGGTGGGTGAGCAACCATCTTGAACTTGCTGCAGTCCTGGTGTTGTAGGTACACCCACAGTACTGTTAGGGAGGGAGTTCCAGGATTGTTATTGGACATCAGTCAGTCCGTGTGGTGTAGGTACACCCACAGTGCTGTTAGGGAGGGAGTTCCAGGATTGTTATTGGACATCAGTCAGTCCGTGTGGTGTAGGTACACCCACAGTGCTGTTAGGGAGGGAGTTCCAGGATTGTTATTGGACATCAGTCAGTCCGTGTGGTGTAGGTACATCCATGCCATTGGTAGGGAGGGTAGTTTGTCCATTGTATTGGTTTGATTCGAAGACTGTAGATATTTTTGTCCAGGGTTATACATTATAATGATTGTTTCTCGTTTGTAATTGATAAAAGTCCTTACTAATTTACTTACTGTACATGTTAACTATACTCTTAATTAAACTTTGTTTGATGAAAGCTCCCTAGTGGGTCATTTCAATCATACCTGAAGAGGAACATATCATGTTCACCCTAGCCAAATTCAAGAGGCAAAACTTATGGTTCAGGTAAAACACTCTGAAGCTTCCAACCTGAAGCATGGGGCTAAATTCCACACTGGCAGTATTGGGAGCTCTTGAAAACACGTCAATGGACACTACTAACACGATCGCAACCCGATTTGGCCCTATTGTGTTTGGAACATACCGTTTTGGGTCAGCTTGGTCGAACACACCAGAGTTGCGATCTGAAAGCTGTCTTTGATGATCGATAGGCTGGTCGAATGGTGAAAGCCCTTCCCGAACTCTCTGTCTCTCAGCTCCTGCTCTTCCTTGGTGCTGGGTTGCGTGAGGTAACACCTGGCATCTTCCGCTTTCTTCGTGTCTCCCTGGTGATGGGTCAGAGGTTAGTAGAATGGTTTTTCTTTCTGAGCCCCGTATCTAAGGAAGGACGCGCTGGCCCTCAGTGAGGGTCCAGAGGAGGTTCACGAGAATCATCCTAAGAATGTTAAAGGCTTGAAATATGAGGAGCGTTTGAGGACTCTGAGTCTGTACTCGATGGAGTTTAGAAGTTTATAAGTCCATAAGATACAGGAGCAGAATTAGGCCATTTGGCCCATCGAGTCCGCTCTGTCATTCGATCATGGCTGATATGCTTCTCATCCCCATTTTCCTGTCTTTTCCCCTTCAACCCATTACCAATTAAAAATCTATCCAATTCCTCCTTAAATGTGCTCACTGTCCCAGCATCCACCACACTTTAGGGTAGCGAATCCCACAGATTCACAACCCTTTGGGAGAAGTAGTTTCCCTGTTTTAAATTTGCTGCCCGTTATCCTAAGACTTTAACCTCTCGTCTCAGAATGTCCCACAAGAGAAAGCGTCCGCTCCACGTCTACTTTATCCACACCTTTTATCATCTCAATTTGATCTCCCTTCATTCTTCTCAACTCCTAAACTGTCCAATCTCTCCTCATACAACAAACCCCTCATCTCTGGAATCAATTGAGTGAACCTCCTCTGAACTGCCTCCATTACACCTTTCATCAAATAAGGGGACCAAAACTGTGCCCAATACTCCAAGTGTGGCCTCACCAGTGCCTTGTACAGTTGCAACAATACTTCTTTACCTTTAGCTATCAATGCCAACATCCCATTTGCTTTATTATCCGCTGTACCTGCACACTTTCTATGAAGAATGAGGGGGGATCTCATTGAAACTTACAGAATACTGAGAGGCCCTGGATAGAGTGGTCACAGGGAAGATGTTTCCATGAGTCGGAGAGACTCGGATCCGAGGGGCACAGCCTCAGAGTAAAGGGACAACCCTTTAGAACCGAGATGAGGAGGAATTTCTTCAGCCAGAGGGTTTGGGGAATCTGTGGAATTCATTGCCACAGAGGAGGCTGGGTCACTGAGTGTATTTAAGACCGAGATAGGTCGGTTCTTGATTGGTAAGAAGGTCAAAGGTTATGGAGAAAAGGTAGGAGAACAGGGTTGAGAAACTTGCCAGCCATAATCGAACGGCGAAGCAGACCAAATGGGCTAATTCTGCTTCTATAACTTATAGTCTTACAATTCCCTAAACCTACAGACTCAGAAACAGGCCCTTTGGCCCATCCATCTGTAAACTGAGATGAGGGGGAATTTGTTCAGCCAGAGGGTTTGGTGAATCTGTGGTATTCATTGTCACAGAGGAGGCCGGGTCACTGAGTGTGTTTAAGTCAGAGTTAGATAGGTTCTTGATTGGTAAGGGGGTCGAAAGTTACAGGGAAAAGGCAGGAGAATGGGATTGAGAAACTTATAGCTGTGATCGAATGGGAGATAGACTCAATGGGTCGAATGGCCTAATTCTGCTCCTACACCTTATGATTACAGGGCCCAGAGAGAGATTGGGATTGTTCTCCTTGGAAAGACGGAGGCTGAGGGGCAACCTGATAGAAGTCTGTAAAATTATGAGGGGTATAGATAGGGTGAACAGCTAGAAATGACAATAAAAGGGGGCACAAGTTCAAGATAAGGGGGGAAAGGTTCAGTGGAGATGTATGGGGGAAGTTTTCTTTACACAGGGGGTGAAGGGGGCCTGAAATGTACTGCCAGGTGAAGGGGTTAAGGCAAACACTTGAGCGACATTTAAGACTTATTTGGATAGACACATGAGCAGGTGGGAAATAGACATACGCGGTTGGTCTAGATAGGACAATGTGATCAGTGCAGGCTTGGAGGACCGAAGGGCCTGTTTCTGTGCTGTACTGTTCTTTGTTCCTCCTTGCTCACCCTCTGCTGGGGTAACCCTAAACCCCCGGCCCCTCACCATCAGGCGAACAGAACACCGCTAATCAAGAAAAGGGAGAAAGGGGAGGGTAACCTATATGAGGGGATGAGTTGGTCTAATATCCACCAATGGGAAAATGCTTGGGGTCTGCTGTTAAAGAGGTGGCGGCTGGGTATTCCAAGAATCACCACAGAAATCAGGTAGATTCTCCATGGTGTCGGGAAAGGATAATGGCATACTTTGAGGTTGTAACATGCAGGGTGGATAAAGGGGGACCAGTTGATGTAATGTATTTGGATTTTCAAAAGGCATTTGATAATTTGTCAAGTGAGAGGTTACTGCAAAAGATACAAACTTATGATTAGGGAGGAAATTGATAGAAGATTGGGTAACTAACAGGAAACAGAGATCTGAATTGTTTATGATCGGTACTGATGACTTGGAGGAAAGGACTAAGTTGTAGCCAAATATGCTAATGAGACAAAGATAGGGACGAAAGTAAGTTATGTGGAGGATACAAAAAGCGGGTGAGAGAGAGGTGACAAGAGTGGGCCAAAATTAGACAGTTTGGACTATGAATGTGGAGTACAAAGTTCTTGCTCCAATTGCACAGGGCATTGGTGAGATTACACCTGGATTAATGTGCAGTTTTGATCTCATAAAGTCTTAGAGTCATAGAGGTTTGCAGCATGGAAACAGACCCTTCAGCCCAACTTGTCCATGCCACCCAGTTTTTATCCACTAAGCCAGTCCCGATCGCCTGCATTTGGCCCATGTCCCTCGAAATCCATCTTACCCATGTAACTTTCTAAATGTTTCTTAAAAGACAAAATTGTACATGCCTCTACTACTGCCTCTAGCAGATCATTCCAGACACTCACCACCCTCTGTGTGAACAAATTGCCCCTCTGGACTCTTTTGTATCTCTTCTCTCTTATCTTAAACCTATGCCCTCTAGTTTCAGACTCCCTTACCTCTGGGAAAAGATATTGATTAACGAGCTTATCTATGCACCTCATTATTTTAAAGACCTCTATTAGATCACCTTAAGCTGTTGGTGGCATCACATTGGCACAATGGCTAGCATTGCTGTCTCACAGCACCAGGGACCCAGGTTCAATTCCAGCCTCAGGTCTTCGTCTGTGTGGAGTCTGCACATTCTCCCCATTTCGGCATGGGTTTCCTCTGGGTGCTCTGGTTTCCTCCCACAGTCCAAAGTTGTGTGGGTGAGGTTGATTGGCCATGCAAAATTGCCTCTTCGTGTCAGAGGGATTAGCAGGGTAAACATGTAGGGTTTGGGGTAGGGCCTGTGTGTCATAGCAGGCTCAATGGGCCAAATGGCCTCCCTCTGCACTTGCAGGGACGCTATGATTCTGGATCTCTCTACACCTGTCTCACCCATTGTAATGTGCTAAATGCTTTTTAAAAGACAAGACTGTACCTGCCTCTACTATGACCTTTGGCAGTTTGTTCCAGACACTCCCCACCCTCTGTGTGGATAAATTGCGGTAAAAAGTCTGACAACACCAGGTTTTAGTCCAACCTATTTATTTGATAATATACTCACAAGCTTTCGAGAGGACTGCCTCTTCGTCAGGTGAATGGAGAGTTCTGGCCTCAGACAGAGCATATAAAGCACACTGTTTACAGATACTGACTAGAATGCGAATCCTTACACCTAACCTGCTGTTCAAGACCTGAAGTGGCTGATAATGTGAGTGGAAGGAGCACTGATCACAGTTTAAAGAGATGTGTATTGTCTCCAGACAGTACAGTAAGTGAGGTTTTGCAAACCCAGGCAAGTCACGGGGGTTACAGATAGTGCGACATGAACCCAAGATCCCTGTTGAGACCGTCCTCATGTGTGCGGAACTTGGCTATCAGTCTCTGCTCAGCGACTCTGCGCTGTCGTGTGTCGTGAAGGCTGCCTTGGAGAATGCTTACCCGAAGGTCAGAGGCTGAAGGCCCGTGACCACTGAAGTGTTCGCCCACAGGAAAGGAACAGTCTTGCCTGGTGACTGTCGAGCGATGTTCATTCATCCGTTGTCGTAGCGTCTGCATGGTCTCCCCAATGTACCATGCTTCGGGACATCCTTTCTTGCAACGTATCAGGTAGACAATGTTGGCCGAGTTGCAAGAGTATTTACCATGTACCTGGTGGATGGTATTCTCACGTGTGATGATGGTATCCATGTCGATGATCCGGCATGTCTTGCAGAGGTTGCTGTGGCAGGGTTGTGTGGTATTGTGGTCACTGTTCTCCTGAAGGCTGGGTAGTTTGCTGCGAACAATGGTCTGTTTGAGGTTGTGTGGTTGTCTGAAAGCAAGAAGTGGGGGTGTGGGGAAAGCCCTGGCGAGATGTTCGTCTTCATCAATGATATGTTGAAGACTCCGGAGAAGATGTCGTAGATTCTCCGCTCCGGGGAAGTACTGGACGACGAAGGTTACTCTACCCACTGTGTCCTGTGTTTGCCTTCTGAGGAGATCGGTGCGGTTTTTCGCTGTGGCGCATCGGAACTGCCGATCTATGAGTCGAGCACCATATCCTGTTCTTATGAGGGCATCTTTCAGGGTCTGGAGGTGTCTGTCACGATCCTCCTCATCTGAGCAAATCCTGTGTATACGGAGAGCTTGTCCATAGGGAATAGCTTCTTTAACATGTTTAGGGTGGAAACTGGAGAAGTGGAGCATTGTAAGATTGTCTGTGGGCTTGCGGTACAGTGAGGTGCTGAGGTGACCGTCCTTAATGGAGATAAGTGTGTCCAAAAATGCAACTGATTCTGGGGAATAGTCCATGGTGAGTCTGATGGTGGGGTGGAATTTGCTGATATCATCATATAGTTGTTTCAGTGATTGTTCACCATGAGGCCAAAGGAAGAAAATGTCATCGATGTATCGAGTATACAGCATCGGTTGAAGATTCTGTGCAGTGAAGAAGTCTTGTTCGAACCTGTGCATGAAGATGTTGGCATATTGAGGTGCAAATTTGGTCCCCATGGCTGTTCCGTGTGTCTGGATGAAAAACTGGTTGTTGAAGGTGAAGAGATTGTGGTCCAGGATAAAGCGGATGAGTTGTAAAATTGCATCTAGAAACTGACAGTTGTCAGCATTGAGTACTGAGGCAGTCGCAGCAATGCCATCGTTGTGGGGGATGTTGGTGTAGAGCGCTGAGACATCCATTGTGACAAGGAGTGTCCCTAAACTTTCTGTGCTTTATATCCTCTGTCTGAGGCCAGAACTCTCCATTCACCTGACGAAGAGGCAGTCCCCTCGAAAGCTTGTGAGTATATTATCAAATAAATAGGTTGGACTAAAACCTGGTGTTGTCAGACTTTTCACTGTGTTTACGCCAGTCCAACGCCGGCATACCCACATCATGGATAAATTGCCCCTCTGGACCCTTTTGTATCTCTCCCTTCTCACCTTAAACCTACGCCCTTTAATTTTAGGCTCCCCTACCTTTGGGAAAAGATATTTACTATCGAACTGATCTGTGTCCCTCATTATTTTAAAGATCACCCCTCAGCCTCCTACACTCCAGAGAAAATAGTCCTGGTCTATCCAGTCTCTCCTTATAACTCAGACCATCAAGTCCTGGTAGTGTCCGAGTAAATCTTTTCTGCACTCTTTCAGTTTAACAAAATCCTTTGTATAATAGGGTGACCAGAACTGTACACAGTATTCCAAGTGTGGCCTTATGGAAGGAGGGAGATATTTATCTCGGAGGCAGTTCAGAGAAGATTTGCTCGGCTAATTCCTAGGATGAAGGGAGGTTTGTCTTCTGAGGAGACACTCATTGGAGTTTAGAAGAGCGAGAGGGGATCTCAGTGATACATTAGATTCTGAGGAGGGTTTGACGAGTGGATAATGGGAGGATTGGTTCCCTGTCATGAGGGAATCGGGGCACAGTTTCGGATCCAGGGTCACCCATCTAAGAGATAAGGAAGAATTTCTTCGCTCAGGGGATGGTTATTCTGGGGAATTCTCCCTCCAAGAGAGGAGTTGGGGGGGGGAAATCTGTGGGTCACCCACTTATAAAGAGAAGCCTGACAGGGCTCATTCTTGTCTGTTCCACACACTCCACCCCCCACCTTGCTGCACGTCACCTACCTTAAAGACGATTAAGTCATGTTTCCCGTCACGCAACGTCGTGCCGTCTGGTTTCATTAACTTCACGAAAGCCATGCCAAAGAACTTCTCCGACTTGTCTTTGGCTGCAGATACGGCAACAGACAATTTGTCAAGAAGGGCTAGAAGGCCTGAATGGCCTACTCCTGCTTCTGGTTTCTACGTTAAGAAACTTTCACAAGTGCCATTCAGGCTGTGATAACACTGTTAAAATGCCCGAAAGCTGGCTGAGTGTGATAGAGGACGCCACTGTGCACGTGCAGGTCTCTAGCAGCAGAGTCAAGCCACTCAAACCTGCTCAATCATAGAATACCACAGTCCAGAGGGGGCCATTCAGCCCATCGAGTCTGCACCAACCACAATCCCACCCAGGCCCTATTCCCATATGCCTATGCATATACTCTAGCTAGTCCTCCTGATACTGAGGAGCAATTTAGCATGGCCAAACCATCTAACCCACATATCTTTGAACACTAAGGGACAATTTAGCATGGCCAATCCACCTAACCTACACATCTTTGGATATTAAGGGACAATTTAGCATGGCCAATCCACCTAACCCACATATCTTTGGACACTAAGGGACAATTTAGCACGGCCAATCCACCTAACCCACACATCTTTGGACACTAAGGGACAATTTAGCATGGCCAATCCACCTAACCCACACATCTTTGGACACAAAGGGGCAATTTAGCATGGCCAATCCCCCTAACCTACACATCTTTGGACACTAAGGGGCAACTTAGCATGGTTAATCCACCCTAACCTACACATCTTTGGTGCTGACGCGATAGTTCAGAAAGCCCACCAATACCTCTACTTTCTCAAAAGGCTAAGGAAATTTGGCATGTCAGCTACGACTCTCACCAACTTTTACAGATGCAACATAGAAAGCATCTTTTCTGGTTGTATCACAGCTTGGTATGGGCTCCTGCTCTGCCCAAGAAACTACAAAATGTCATGAATGTCGCCCAATCCATCACACAAACCAGCCTCCCATCCATTGACTCTGTCGACACTTCCCACTGCCTTGGAAAAGTAGCCAACATAATTAAGGCCCCCACACACTCCAGACATTCTCTCTTCCACCTTCTTTCATTGGGAAAAAGATACAAAAGTCTGAGGTCACGTACCAAGCAACTCAAGAACAGCTTCTTCCCTACTGCTGTCAGACTTTTGAATGGACCTACCTCGTATTAAGCTGATCTTTCTCTACACCCTAGCTGTAACACGACATCCTGCACTCTCTTCTTTCCTTCCCCCCACGTACTCTATGAATGGTAGCTTTGTGTGCATAGTGTGCAAAAACGAGACTTCTCACTGGATTCCAATACACGTGACAATAATAAATCAAACAATACTTTTCACTGTATCCCAATACGTGACAATAATAAATCAAACAATACTTTTCACTGTATCCCATTACACGTGATAATAATAAATCAAACAATACTTTTCACTGTATCCCAGTACACGTGACAATAATAAATCAAACAATACTTTTCACTGTATCCCAATACACGTGACAATAATAAATCAAACAATACTTTTCACTGTATCCCATTACACGTGACAATAATAAATCAAACAATACTTTTCACTGTATCTCAGTACACGTGACAATAATAAATCAAACAATACTTTTCACTGTAAACCAGTACACGTGACAATAATAAATCAAACAATACTTTTCACTGTATCCCAATACACGTGACAATAATAAATCAAACAATACTTTTCACTGTATCCCAATACACGCGACAATAATAAATCAAACAATACTTTTCACTGTATCCCAATACATGTGACAATAATAAATCAAACAATACTTTTCACTGTATCCCAGTGCACGGGACAATAATAAATCAAACAATACTTTTCACTGTATCCCAGTACACGTGACAATAATAAATCAAACAATACTTTTCACTGTATCCCAGTACACGTGACAATAATAAATCAAAGTTCTCTACGCCCGAGCTGTGACTCACTACATTCTGCACTTTCCGCTTTCTTTCTCCCCTAGGTGCTCTACACGTTTGCAGACTTTTGTATCTTTTTCCTGACGGAAGAAGGGGCCTTGATTACGCTGGTTGCTTTTCCAAGGCAGCAGGAAGTGTAGACAGATGGGAGGACGGGAGGCTGGTTTGCGTGATGGACTGGGATATATTCATGACCCTTGGGTCGTGGGCACAGCAGGAGCAATGCCAAGCTGTGATACATCCAGAAAGGATGCTTTCTATAGTGCATCTGTAAAAGTTGGTGAGAGTCAAAGCTGACATGCCAAATTTCCTTAGTCTCCTGAGAAAATAGAAGCATTGGTAGGCTTTCTTAAATATAGTGTTGCCTTTGGGGGGGCCGGGGGTGGAAACCAGGACACCTGGAAATATGGAGCTCTTGAAGTACGCTGAGCAAGTATAAATCATTAACACTGATTTGTAAGAGGACAGATGGGGCACTGGACTTGCAATCTAAGCAAACAAACTCTTGTAGTAAAGAAAAGCTCTGTGTCATGGGTTCAGACCAGGGTAGCGGCATAACGGTATTGACCACTGGACTGTTAATCCAGATACCCTAGTTCTCTGGGGAATCGGGTTCGAATCCCACCACTGCAGGTGGTAAAAATTGAACTCAATAGAATGCTCGAATTAAAAGTCTAACGATTTGTGTTCCCCACAGCTATTTGGCAACGGGAGCCATCGTAACTGAAAGCTGAAATTTTCGCACAGGAATTTGTGCCTCGAATCAGTTCTCCAGGGGTAATGGTGGCAGGGTTATTAGGGAGAGCTTCACTCCTGAGGAGGTTTCTGACCTTGAACGACACTACAACAATTGCTATTGAATGGAGAGAGAGCTTTGAACACTTACACTCCTGCGAGGACCGATGTCGGAAGGTGAATCGGAGGTGACACCGAGGGACATCCTCAATTGCAATGGCCACCTTCGAGCAGAGAGAGAGAGAGAAAGTTTTGGAGTTCTGAGTCCATATTCTTCCACGTGACCATCTCACCACTCTGTTCTCCCCACCCATCGGGACAGACCTGTTGTGATACCTGCACCACATCTGTCCAAATACATGCCATTGGGGACTTGCCCGAATTCTGACCCCCCTCTAGCCCCACGGTGACGGAGTCCAAGTGATCGACTCTGTGGGACAGGGCGGCGCTCCCTCAGCACTGACCCTCCGATAGGGCGGCGCTCCCTCAGTACTGACCCTCTGACAGTGCGGCACTCCCTCAGCACTGACCCTCTGACAGTGCGGCGCTCCCTCAGCACTGACCCTCTGACAGTGCGGCACTCCCTCAGCACTGACCCTCTGACAGTGCGGCGCTCCCTCAGCACTGACCCTCCGATAGGGCGGCGCTCCCTCAGTACTGACCCTCTGACAGTGCGGCACTCCCTCAGCACTGACCCTCTGACAGTGCGGCACTCCCTCAGCACTGACCCTCTGACAGTGCGGCGCTCCCTCAGCACTGACCCTCTGACAGTGCGGCACTCCCTCAGCTCTGACCCTCTGACAGTGCGGCACTCCCTCAGCACTGACCCTCTGACAGTGCAGCGCTCCCTCAGTGCTGACCCTCTGACAGTGCGGCACTCCCTCAGCACTGACCCTCTGACAGTGCGGCGCTCCGTCAGCACTGACCCTCTGACAGTGCGGCACTCCCTCAGCACTGACCCTCTGACAGTGCGGCACTCCCTCAGCACTGACCCTCTGACAGTGCGGCACTCCCTCAGCACTGACCCTCTGACAGTGCGGCACTCCCTCAGCACTGACCCTCTGACAGTGCGGCACTCCCTCAGCACTGATCCTCTGACAGTGCGGCACTCCCTCAGCACTGACCCTCTGACACTGCGGCACTCCCTCAGCACTGACCCTCTGACAGTGCGGCACTCCCTCAGCACTGACCCTCTGACAGTGCGGCACTCCCTCAGCACTGACCCCCTGACAGTGCAGCACTCCCTCAGCACTGACCCTCTGACAGTGCGGCGCTCCCTCAGCACTGACCCTCTGACAGTGCGGCACTCCCTCAGCACTGACCCTCTGACAGTGCGGCGCTCCCTCAGCACTGACCCTCTGACAGTGCGGCGCTCCCTCAGCACTGACCCTCTGACAGTGCGGCGCTCCCTCAGCACTGACCCTCTGACAGTGCGGCGCTCCCTC
Source organism: Prionace glauca (assembly GCA_037974335.1). Classification (NCBI taxonomy): domain Eukaryota; kingdom Metazoa; phylum Chordata; class Chondrichthyes; order Carcharhiniformes; family Carcharhinidae; genus Prionace; species Prionace glauca. The sequence continues at coordinate 17,730,159 of CM075751.1, read as the reverse complement.
AGCACTGACCCTCTGACAGTGCGGCACTCCCTCAGCACTGACCCTCTGACAGTGCGGCGCTCCCTCAGCACTGACCCTCTGACGGTGCGGCGCTCCCTCAGCACTGACCCTCTGACAGTGCGGCACTCCCTCAGCACTGACCCTCTGACAGTGCGGCGCTCCCTCAGCACTGACCCTCTGACAGTGCGGCACTCCCTCAGCACTGACCCCCTGACAGTGCGGCACTCCCTCAGCACTGACCCTCTGACAGTGCGGCGCTCCCTCAGCACTGACCCTCTGACAGTGCGGCACTCCCTCAGCACTGACCCTCTGACAGTGCGGCGCTCCCTCAGCACTGACCCTCTGACAGTGCGGCGCTCCCTCAGCACTGACCCTCTGACAGTGCGGCGCTCCCTCAGCACTGACCCTCTGACAGTGCGGCGCTCCCTCAGCACTGACCCTCTGACAGTGCGGCACTCCCTCAGCACTGACCCTCTGACAGTGCGGCACTCCCTCATCACTGACCCTCTGACAGTGCAGCACTCCCTCAGCACTGACCCTCTGACAGTGCGGCACTCCCTCAGCACTGACCCTCTGACAGTGCGGCACTCCCTCAGCACTGACCCTCTGACAGTGCGGCACTCCCTCAGTACTGACCCTCTGACAGTGCGGCACTCCCTCAGCACTGACCCTCTGACAGTGCGGCACTCCCTCAGCACTGACCCTCTGACAGTGCGGCACTCCCTCAGTACTGACCCTCTGACAGTGCGGCACTCCCTCAGCACTGACCCTCTGACAGTGCGGCACTCCCTCAGCACTGACCCTCTGACAGGGCGGTGCTCCCTCAGCACTGACCCTCTGACAGTGCAGTGTACTGAATTGAACAGTGTGGGAGCTTTGCAATGCTATGGGACTGAGAGTGGCTGATTCCACCTACCTTCACTGTCTCGTACCAAAAAGGCTGCTTCACTTGATAGTAGACCACCGACTTGTATTCCGAAACACCCTGGTATCCCGATCCTGGGAATATTGCTTTCTGTTGAGGTAATGAGAGGGTTAGAGATGGGACAGGAAGGGCCCCTATCCCATGGGAATATAGCTCTCCTGACCTCCAGGATTGAGTGTCAACAACTCCTCGATTTACAAGGGGATAGCAGCGAACTGCGAATGGACACGGGCAGCCAAGGGGCAGGTGCAGTTTAACCCAACGAAGTGTGATGTGTGTTGGAATACGCAGGCAGATAGTGTAAAATGCAGCGTGGTTGGCGGAGGGAGGGTCAGGGGCAAAGTACTGGTGCCCCATTCCATCGGATAGTCAGGGAGACAGGAATATCTCAGAGCCCGCCCACACATGCCTCAGGGAACTCCAGTAACCCTGGCACGAACCCACCCGCTGTCAACCTCTTGCTGACAATCCTGGAATGTCGCGACCATTAAACGATAGCAGAATTAGTTATGTGATGACACTGTGCCTTTTCGAATCATGTTGTTTTGTAGGATATTATCGGTGCCGTGTTGTCTGTGGCTGGTGTCCTTTATTGCTGCTAAGGCAGTTTAATGGATATCATGCCAATTTCAATGGGCTAATGCAGTATCCTGGAGTTTTATGGTCCTTTGAGGATTGCTGAGTGGAGTTTGACTGAGATTGATTGAAAGTTGATGTCTTGTGGCATCGGACAGCCCTGCTTCACATAACAGTTTTAGTTTCATTTCCCAGTTGCTATTAGAAGCTGGTGAAAGAAAGCAGTGTCTCTCCTCTCTCTCTCTTTCTCCAGTGGTTTTTGAGAGCTCCAGGATTTGGAAGCCTCCGAGAGTTAATCCAGCATTCAAAGGACTAATTCACTGTAAAATAAACTTGAAAAAATATTGGGCATCACGGTGGCACAGTGGTTAGCACTGCGTCTCACTGTACCAGGGACCGAGTTCGATTCCCGGATTGGGTGACTGTCTGTGCGGAGTCTGCACATTTTCTCCCCATCTCTGCCTGGGTTTTATCTGGATGCTCCGGTTTCCTCCCACTGTCTGAAAGGCATCCTTGTTAGGTGGATTGGCCATGCTAAATTGCCTCTTAATGTGCAGAGATGTAGATTAGGTGCCATGGCTTTGCTAAATTCTCCCTCAGTGTACCCGAACGGGTGCCGGAGCGTGGCAACTAGGGGATTTTCAAAGTAACTTCAATGTGGCGTGAATGTAGGCCGACTTGTGACACTAATAAATAAACTTTAAAAAAACATAAACATAGCATATGATAAAAATCTGAAAATCCAGCATCACGTGGGCATACTTGCTTTCTGTCTAAGTCTGGAAAAGGGTATGTGTCTGTGGGATTTGACTTGAAACAACAGAGATAGCTAGCTGTTAAGAGATATACTTTATCATGTATAAATCTTGTAATTGGTAGAAGTTATTCTAAATTTTTTTTGTTAAATTCTAACTGCGTCCTTAAGTAAACTTGGTTTGGTAAAAGCTCCCTAGTGGGTCACCTGAATCATACCTGGAATGAAAAGCAAACCCAAATGCCAAAATCAAATGTAAAATTAGTGGGGGCTAATTTTACTGTTCTGTCTGCTACAGGAATTGGAGCAGGTGAGGGGAGGACTAAGGAAAGGTTTGTCGATCTCAGGCAGGATTTTCCAATTTCAGGGCGAGCGTAGCTGGAAAATCCCACCCCAACACTTTGTAAAGTGTTTTGGAGTTTCCTGTCTGGGTCTTAAGTTATACTTAAGGTAACTTAGAAGAGAAAAGCTCTATCATTAGACCTCTCCGGGATTCTTTCCTAAAGTTTTCTACTGTGGAGTATCGGCGGGGAGGAATCGGATCGGGAATGAGGGCAGGCGCCTGGAGGGGCAGGGGGGGGCAGGTGGCCAGGAAGGGATAGCCATGCGGAGAGAGAGAGTTTGCCCCCACTCACCCTACCTCAATACGTTTGCCTTCCTCATCGAACACCCCCATGGTCACCTCCACATTCTTTGGTGTCTTTTTCTTGCCCTTGTCGAACTCGCCTTGGATCAGGGTGACGTAGATGTCATTCCTGACATCCCCTGCCATAAGAGAGAGGAACGTTATGCATCACTACCCAGCGCACGCCCTGCCCCCTGTAAACCGACAGCCCACGCCTCGGGCTTACGACTTACCGGGAAGGACAATCTCCGGGAATCCCATTTTCCGGGCCACAGCCGTGGATCTGTCAATGAGGTGAGGGAAATCCTTGTGGACCTGCTTCATGTCTCCAGGTAGTAATTTCATGGAGACCCATAACCCTGGGTGAACATGGGAAGAAAATGCAATAACATTAGGGCCACGGTTTCCTGAGAAGATTTACAGTTATAGAGTCCTAGATATTTACACCTTGGAAACAGGCCCTTCGGCCCAACTTGTCCATACCACCGCTTTTTTTAAACCCCTAAGCTAGCCCCAGGTGCCCAAATTTGGCTCATATCCCTCTGTATCCATCTTATTCATGTAACTGTCTAAATGCTTTTTAAAAGACAAAATTGTACCCACCTCTACTACTACCTCTGGCAGCTCGTTCCAGACACTCACCATCCTCTGTGTGAAAAAATTGCCCCTCTGGACACTTCTGTATCTCTCCCCTCTCGCCTCAAACCTATGCCTTCCAATTTCAGACTCCCCTACCTTTGGGAAAAGACCTATACCCCTCATTATATTATAGACCTCGATAAGATCACCTCTCAGCCTCCAACGATCCAGGGAAAAAAATCCCAGTCGATCCAGCCTATCCTTATAACTCAAACCATCAAGTCCCAGTTTGATTTGATTTATTATTGTCACATGTATTGGGATACAGTGAAAAGTATTGTTTGATTTATTATTGTCACGTGTATTGGGATACAGTGAAAAGTATTGTTTGATTTATTATTGTCACATGTACTGGGATACAGTGAAAAGTATTGTTTGATTTATTATTGTCACATGTACTGGGATACAGTGAAAAGTATTGTTTGATTTATTATTGTCACGTGTACTGGGATACAGTGAAAAGTATTGTTTGATTTATTATTGTCACGTGTACTGGGATACAGTGAAAAGTATTGTTTGATTTATTATTGTCACGTGTACTGGGATACAGTGAAAAGTATTGTTTGATTTATTATTGTCACATGTACTGGGATACAGTGAAAAGTATTGTTTGATTTATTATTGTCACATGTATTGGGATACAGTGAAATGTATTGTTTGATTTATTATTGTCACGTGTACTGGGATACAGTGAAAAGTATTGTTTGATTTATTATTGTCACGTGTACTGGGATACAGTGAAAAGTATTGTTTGATTTATTATTGTCACGTGTACTGGGATACAGTGAAAAGTATTGTTTCTTGCACACTTTACAGACAAAGCATACTGTTCATTGAGTACATCAGAGAGAAGGAAATGAGAGAGTGCAGAATGTAGTGCTACAGTCATAGCGAGTATGTCAAGAAGGATCAACTTAATATAAGGTAGGTCCATTCAAAAGTCTAACAGCAGCAGGGAAGAAGCTGTTGTTGAGTTGGTTAGTACGTGAGCTCAGAATTTTGTATCTTTTTCCCAACGCAAGAAGATGGAAGAGTGTGTGTCCAGGGTTGTGTGTCCTATGCTGGCTGTCTTTCCGAAGCACCTGGAAATGTAGATGGAGTCAATGGATGGGAGGCTGGTTTGCACGATGGTCTGGGATATGTTCACGACTCTTTGTGGTTCCTTGTGGTCTTGGGCAGAGCAGGAGCCAGACCAAGCTGTGGTATAACCAGAAAGAATGCTTTCTGTGGTGCATCAGTTGGGATTCGTAGCTGGAATGCCAAATTGTTTTTAGAATTGGAAACAATCCATTTTGAATAGCAGCAGCTTATCAGATTTAAATTTGATGTTTTTGATAACCTGCAAACCAATCCTACCATGTAGATTTTTGGTATGTCATCAGGGGTATAAGAGATACAACTACCAGCTCCAGAGAAAGAGATGGTCACTGCCTCTGCTAGCAATCAGATCTGGTACAGGTTCACAGCTCGAGAGTGAGAAAAACACAACCAGCAACTATGTAACAGCCACAGTTGTGTCTTAAAAGAAAACTTAATCTCAATGGTAAAGGTACCAACAGTAGCGGAAACAGAAGACAGCAAAGACGACTTCAGAAGATGACAAACCTGGTTGAAATTTGAGAGTGCCAAAAAAATTGTTTTTTTTTTCGTTAAAAAGTGGGAATTACATCTTTTATCTAAGCAACATTCCGTTAGAATAGTGTCTTACGCAGTGTATTAATCTAATTTATCTTTTTCATTGTTAGTTAGATAAATAAAGTGTTATTTGCTACATTTACAGATGGAGTCTCAGGAAGTAATTTTGATTTAACCACTTGGGCAGATATTATCCCTTCTCTCACGCGCTCTTTAACAGATTGTGAAGAGGAGGTACTTGGAGTGGTTGAGGGTTAGTTCTCAGAGAGGTGATCGATCTTCCCCTTTGTAATACTGGAAACAAAGTTTCTTCCTCACCCACCCCTCCCTCCCCCAAGTCGGGGGAGGATCACCCGAACCAGGCACCCCACCCCAAGTTGCCCCCTCCAGAATCCAATTAGTGTGTTCGGAATACTGCCCCGTGAGGGTTTCCACCCACACTGCCCCATTGTCTACCCGTTGCTGCACTTTGGCACTGCTCTCCCCACTGCCGCCCCTTCCTTCAGAGAAACTGGGCAGCCTACCTTGGCCCTTATGGTTGACTTCCTTGGCAGCGATGACCTTGTTGAAGACCGAGGTGAGGGGCTCATTCTCGCCAATAACCCGCGATGTCAACAAGGGCGACATGATTAGTTGCCGTTGGCGAATGTAGGTCTCCATGGCAATCCTGGGGGCAAACGAACACAGGGAGAATCATTCAGGAGGATTGGGTGGGGGGGGGGGAAACTCCTCCCATATCCCAAAGCACGGCACCCACTTGTAGACCCACAAGCACTGGATATCACTGACAGCAATTGCATATCCAATCTAACTCAAGGCCACAAAATGTTAGGAATTGGACAAAGTTATGCTAAATTGACCCTTAGTGTCCAAAGATGTGTAGGTTAGGTGGATTGGCCATGCTAAATTGTCTCTTAGTGTCCAAAGATGTGTGGGTTTGGTGGATTGGCCATGCTAAATTGCATGGCCAATCCACCAAACCCATCGGGGGCAGGCAGTGGTTGGGCTGGGGGGGAGGGGTATATTTGCTTTCTACATGGCCAATCAATCAATAGCTCTTCTTCTGGAGTACAAATTGTTCTGATAGTTTGAAATTTGGCATTCTGACGTTTGTCCTGATGAGTACCAGGTGAAAAACTTTGACAGCATTGTCAGCAGAAGGCTGAGCCCTTTCTTTGGTGAGGTAAGCAGCCGCCATACTCACTGTTGGAAAGGAATAAAGTGCTGCTTCTCCTCATCATCACTCCGGCTGCCAATCATGTCCGTGATGTCCATCACTTTGGAGAGAGAAAAAGAGAAAGAAAAGATTAGACCATAAGATCATAAGATATAGGAGCAGAATTAGGCCACTCAGCCCATCAAGTCTGCTCTGCCATTCAATCATGTCTGATATTTTTCTCATCCCCTTTCTACTGCCTTTATAAGATTAGTCAAGCCAGCTATCAGCTGTAAGGTTTGGAGAGAGTGGGTGGGGGTGCAGTGAGATACGATTCCTGTCCTGAACATGATCAAGTGCACACACGTGTGCGCATGTGTGTAACCACCAGCTCAGCAATGCCTCAGTTCACAGGTGGGCAGTGACTTAACACAGAGCCATTCCCAGAGAATTCAGCACTCCCAGTGCGGCGCCAAGGAGGTTCTGCACTGTTGGAGGTGCCATTTACCATCCACAGGCATATAAAATTCTGTGGTGCTGTCCCAAGAAAGCGTTACTCCCACCCCACTGAGTGTCGCGGAGAATTTTTACCCCACATGTTGTGAAAACAAGGAATGGGGCTGTCACTGTTTGTGGGATCTTGCTGAGCACAATTTGCCTACCATTTTCCAGCATTACAACAATGGTGACGCCTTAGAGGTGTTTCCTTGGCTATGAAGGGCTGGAGTTCCAATCTAAAGGTAGGCGCTTTATAAGTGCAACTTTTACACACAGCTGCTCGATGCTGCCTGAATAACACAGTTGGATCTTGGCACATGGGTGTTCCTGTCCAGAATTCCATCTTTTCCCAGGGCAGCTGACTCACTTGTGGAATGGTTCCACTGTCATGGGCTACCCTCCAACTGGACCCCACCCCAGGATGGCGGGGGGGGAGGGTGATTCATTCACAGTCAGTCATCGCTAAAGACACAAAGACAGAGGATTCTGAAATGTGTTGCTTTTTAAAACAAACTTGTTCATCCCCCCCCCCCATATTGTTCGAGTGTTCGAACGTAGTCACATCGGAGAAAGAGAGGGAGAGAGAAAGAGTGAGGGGGAGATTCAGAAAGAGACAGTGAAAGAGAGAGAGAGAGAATAAAAAGAGAGAGAGAGAATGAGAGACAGAAAGAGAGGAGAAAAATAGAGAAAAGGGAGAGAGAGAGAGATATAGGGCAGGAGAGGGAGAAAGAGACAGAGAGACAAATCAGAGAGGGGGAGAGAGTGAGAGAGAAAGAAAACAGAGAGGGAGAATTAGAGACAGAAAGAGAGAAGGAGATAAATAGAGAACTGGAGAGAGAGCGGGAGAGGGAGAGGGAGACACAGTAAACGGGAGAAAAATGGAGAGAAAGAGAAAACCAAGAGAGAGAGAGAGTGAGGAAAATAAAGAGAGGGACAAGAACGAGAGAGAGAAAGAAAAAAATAGAGAAGGAGGGAGAGATAAACAAAGGGAAGGATATAGAAAGAGAGAGGAAGAAAGTCGCAAGGGGAAAACTGACAGGGATAGAGAAAGATCGAGGGAGGGAAAAGATAGAAAGAGAGAGAAAAAGAGAGCGGGAGAGAGTGAAAGAGAGAAAAAAACTGAAAGGGAGAGAGAAACAGACTGAGGAAGAGAGAGAAAAACAGAGAGAGAAAAACAGAGAGAGAGAGAAACTGAAAGAGGAAGAGAGAGAGAGAGTGAGACAGAAAGAGGAAAATAAGATGGAGAGAAGAAGAGAGAAAGAAACAGAAGAAAAGCTGAGGGAGAGATGGAGAAACTGGGAGAGAGAGAAAATGAGAGAGAAAATTAGAGTGTGTCACAGAGAGAGGGAGAGAGACAGACAAACAGTGAGAGCTCTTCCCTGTGCTAGGAAAGCTTTGACACTGCCCAATTCTCTGTCTCCAGAGATAATGTGACTACCTCTCAGACACACACAGATGCTGAACACCTTTACCTGCCACTCCAAAAGGCCGACGGAGGCCACAGGTGTGTTTCTTCCCCTCCTTCAACTCCATGTGACCCACGCGGACAATCTGGCAGACCAGGCTGATTTTCATGCGGATCAGATCGCTGCTGCTGAGGTCCTTCCAGAAGAGAGGCAAGAGAGTTAGTGGGAGGGAAAGTTAATCCTTCCTTCATGAAGACTGCATAATGTGATGACACTGTGCCTTAAAGAAATATATTTTTGTCATGTTTCTTATTGAGAATCTGTTTTAGCAGTTTTTATTATTCCCAGTGCTGCTAGGTCTGTATCCAGCAGCCCTGTGTTGTTACTGCAGCAGCATAATTGCTCCTAATTGCTAGAATGTTTGTTTTAATCTGAACTAAAATCATAGTGTTTTCCCCTGAGGTTTTACAGAGTAGGACTTGATTGACAGATAATGGTTAGGTGGAGGTAGGCTTACATTGAAAAGCTCAGTTGTTTTTTGGCAGGTTTTGAAAGAGGAAGTGGCTCTGAAGTCTCGAGACTGGGATTTGCCAGAGATTAGCTTTATTTCTCCTAAATTCAGCTATTTGACAAACTATTCTTCTCCAGAAACTGCTGTCTGTGTCTCTATCGAGAAGCGTTAAAAGGCTGTAAACCCAGCATCCAAATGAGCACATTGGTGCTAACTGATCGTGAAGAAAGGCTTTATCTCTAAAAGATTACAATAAGAACAACAGAGATAGCTAGCTGTTAAAAATTATTGTGTATCATGTTTAAGCATTTTAAATGGTAAAACTTATGCTAATGCTTTTTGATATATTCCACCTGTGACCTGAAATAAACTTTGTTTGGTAGATGCTCACAAAATCATACAGAGTTGGGGTCTGGAAAGAGACAGAGAATCTGGTGAGATGATAATAATTTCTCCCTCGATATTAGTAAAACGAAGGAGATTGTCACTGACTTCAGGAAGCATAAAGCAGAACATGCCCCTGTCTACATCAACGGGGATGAAGTAGAAAGGTTCGAGAGCTTCAGGTCTTTAGGTGTCCAGATCACCAACAACCAGTCCTGGTCTCCCCGACATCCACACAATAGTTAAGAAAGCCCCATCAACGCCTCTACTTTCTCAGGAGGCTAAGGAAATTTGCCATGCCAGCTAGCAACTTCTACAGAGAAGTAGAAGTAGAATGCACCATAGAAAGCATTCTTTCTGGTTGTATCACAGCTTGGTATGGCCCCTGCTCTGCCCAAGACCACAAGAAACTACAAAGGATTATGAACGAAGCTCAGTCCATCACTCAAACCAGCCTCCCAAACTCTGTCCACACTTCCCGTTGCCTCAGTAAAGCAGCCAGCAGAATAAGGACCCCACACAACCTGGGCATACTCTCTTCCACCTTCTTCCAATGGGAAAAAGATACAAAAGTCTGTGGATACGAACCAACTTACTCGAGGACAGCTTCTTCACGGCTGTCATCAGAATTTTGAATGGAACTACCTTACATTAAGTACCTTACATTTCTCTACATCCCAGCTACGACTGCACCCTCTCCTTTCCTTCTCCGTAATGTACTCTATGAATGATATGTTTTGTCTATATGGCTCGCAAAAAACAGTACTTTTCACTGTATCCCAGTACACGTGACAATAATAAATCAAACAATACTTTTCACTGTATCCCAGTACACGTGACAATAATAAATCAAACAATACTTTCCACTGTATCCTGATACATGTGACAATAATAAATCAAACAATACTTTTCACTGTATCCCAGTACACGTGACAATAATAAATCAAACAATACTTTTCACTGTATCCCAATACATGTGACAATAATAAATCAAGCAATACTTTTCACTGTATCCCAGTACACGTGACAATAATGAATCAAACAATACTTTTCACTGTATCCCAGTACACGTGACAATAATAAATCAAACAATACTTTTCACTGTATTCCAGTACACGTGACAACAATAAACCAAACAATACTTTTCACTGTATCCCAGTACACGTGACAATAATAAATCAAACAATACTTTTCACTGTATCCCAGTACACGTGACAATAATAAACCAAACAATACTTTTCACTGTATCCCAGTACACGTGACAATAATAAATCAAACAATACTTTTCACTGTATCCCAATACACGTGACAATAATAAATCAAACAATACTTTTCACTGTATCCCAATACATGTGACAATAATAAATCAAACAATACTTTTCACTGTATCCCAGTACACGTGACAATAATAAATCATATACTTTTCACTGTATCCCAATACACGTGACAATAATAAATCAAATACTTTTCACTGTATCCCAATACATGTGACAATAATAAATCAAACAATACTTTTCACTGTATCCCAGTACACCTGACAATAATAAATCAAACAATACTTTTCACTGTATCCCAGTACATGTGACAATAATAAATCAAACAATACTTTTCACTGTATCCCAGTACACGTGACAATAATAAATCAAACAATACTTTGCACTGTATTCCAGTACACGTGACAATAATAAATCAAACAATACTTTTCACTGTATCCCAATACACGTGACAATAATAAATCAAACAATACTTTTCACTGTATCCCAGTACACGTGACAATAATAAATCAAACAATACTTTTCACTGTATCCCAGTACACCTGACAATAATAAATCAAACAATACTTTTCACTGTATCTCAGTACACGTGACAATAATAAATCAAACAATACTTTTCACCGTATCCCAGTACACGTGACAATAATAAATCAAACAATACTTTTCACTGTATCCCAGTACACGGGACAATAATAAATCAAACAATACTTTTCACAGTATCCCAATACACGGGACAATAATAAATCAAACAATACTGTTCACTGTATCCCAGTACACCTGACAATAATAAATCAAACAATACTTTTCACTGTATCCCAATACACCTGACAATAATAAATCAAACAATACTTTTCACTGTATCATAAGAACATAAGAACATAAGAAATAGGAGCAGGAGTAGGCCATCTGGCCCTTCGAGCCTGCCCCGCCATTCAATAAGATCATGGCTGATCTGTCGTGACTCAGCTCCACCTTCCCGCCCTCTCCCCATAACCCTTAATTCCCTTCTCTTATCAAAAACCCATCAACCTGTTTCTTAAAAATATTTAGCGAGGCAGCCTCCACCACTTCAACGGGCAGAGAATTCCAGAGATTCACCACCCTTTGAGTGAAGAAGTTCCTCCTCAACTCTGTTCTAAACCGCCCCCCCTTTATCTTGAGGCTGTGCCCCCTAGTCCTACTGTCTTTTTTGAGCGGGAACAGTCTCTCCACCTCTATCCTATCCATCCCATTCATCATCTTATACGTCTCAATGAGATCTCCCCTCATTCTTCTAAACTCTAACGAGTACAAGCCTAGTTTATTCAGCCTCTCCTCATAGCTCAATCCCCTTAACTCCGGTATCAGCCGAGTAAACCTCCTCTGCACTCCCTCCAGGGCCAAAACATCCTTGCGCAGGTGCGGCGCCCAAAACTGCACACAGTACTCCAGCTGCGGCCTCACCAATGCCCTATACAGCTGCAGCAAGACCTCCCTACTTTTATATCCCAGTACACGTGACAATAATAAATCAAATCAATAATGCTAACTTCACAATATGCCTGGGATTTTCTGATCTTGTCTCTAACGATGTCTTCTAGAGACATTTTCATTCAGCCACATTGCTGTGGCTCTGGAATCACATGTAGGCCTGACTGGGTAAGGACGGCAGATTTCCTTCCCTAAAGGGAACCAGATGGGTTTTAATTTGATTTGATTTATTACTGTCAGGTGTATTGGGATACAGTGAAAAGTATGGTTTGATTTTGTACCTTTTTCCTGATGGAAGAAGGTGGAAGAGAGAATGTCTGGGGTGTGTGGGGTCCTTGATTATGCTGGCTGCTTTTCCCGAGGCAGTGGGAATGGATGGGAGGTTGGTTTGCGTGATGGATTGGGCTACATTCATGACCTTTGTCGTTTCTTGTGAGCTTGGGCAGAACAGGAGCCCATACCAAGCTGTGATACAATCAGAAAGAATGCTTTCTATGGCACATCTGTAAAAGTTGGTGAGAGTCAGAGCAGACATGCCAAATTTCAATGCTAATTGATGACAGTTAGACAGCCACCGTTACTAAGATTCACTTCACATAATTCCAGATTTTGTGAACTGGATCAGGATTTGAACCCCTGTCCCTCGTGAGTTGAAATCGCCAGCAAACCACCGTCTCCCCGTTGAGGAATGAAGGGAACAGTGCAGCACAGGAACAGGCCGTTCGGCCCCTCCAAACCTGCACCCATCATGATACCTAAACTAAAACCGGATGCACTTACAGAACCTTCCATTCCCGTCCTATTCATGTATTTGTCCAGTTGCCCCTTAAATGCTGTGATCGTACCTGCTCCCACCACCTCCCTGGGCAGCGCCTTCCAGACATGCACCACCCTCTGTGTAAAAAAAACTTCCCTCACACATCTCCTCTACACTTTTCCCCCACGCACCATAAACCTGTGTCCCCGAGTAATTGATCTTTCCACCCTAGGAAAGAGCATCTGACTATCCACTCTGTCCAAACCGCTCATAATCTTGTAAACCTCTATCAGATCGCCCTTCAATCTCCGTCGTTCCAATGAGAACAAACCAAGTTTCTCCAACCTCCCCTCACAGCTAATACCCTCCAGACCAGGCAACATCCTGGTAAACCTCTTCTGTACCCTGTCCAAAGCCTCCACATCCTTCTGGTGGTGTGGTGACCAGAACCGAACACGATATTCCAAATAAAAGATGGTAAACGTAGACTGCACCCTCCCCCCCCGACGTTTGCATTAAGACATCCCCCCTCCCCGACTCACGGTAAAAAGTGCTTCCAGTTTGTTGATCCGGTCCATTTCCTTTGGCATTCCCGACTTGCTCCAATGGACAAGGTAGTTCTCGCTGGAAAACAAAACCCCAGTCACGTATCGCCACCCAGATCCGGAAAGGTAAAGTAATGGCGGGGGGAGAGGGCGTGGGCCCCAGCATCGGGGAGACAGTCTGGTGACAGTGCTGGGAGATCAGGCTGTGGCCGGGTGGGGGGAATTGGGAGGCGGGGTACCCACAAGGAATGGTACACCCCGATATAGAACATAGAACACTACAGCACAAACAGGCCCTTCGGCCCCCGAGCTGCGCCGATCACATCAACCCCATAGACCTATCTATAACCCCCAATCCCATTAAACCCCATATACTCATCCAGAAGTCTTTTAAAAGACCCCAGCGAGTTCGCCTCCACCACCGACGACGGCAGCCGATTCCATTCACTCACCACCCTCGGAGTGAAAAACTTACCCCTAACATCACCTCTGTACTTCCCTCCCCGCACCTTAAATCTGTGTCCTCTCGTAGCGACCATTTCAACCCGGGGAAATAGCCTCTGAGAGACCACCCTATCTATTCCTCTCAACATTTTATAAACCTCTATCAGGTCGCCTCTCAACCTTCGCCTCTCCAGGGAAAAGAGTCCCAGCTCCCTCAACCTATCTTCATAAGGCATGCCTCCCAGTCCAGGCAACATCCTTGTAAATCTCCTCTGCACCCTTTCAATAGCTTCTACGTCTTTCCTATAGTGAGGCGACCAGAACTGCGCACAGTACTCCAAATGAGGCCTGACAAGGGTCCTGTAAAGTTGCAGCATTACCTCCCGACTCCTAAACTCAATCCCTCGATTAATGAAGGCCAGTACACCATACGCCTTCTTGACCACCTCCTCCACCTGCGAGGCCGATTTAAGAGTCCTGTGGACCCGGACCCCGAGATCCTTCTGCTCTTCAACGCTACTAAGACTCCTGCCCTTGATAGTGTATTCGTTCATCCCGTTGGTTCTGCCAAAATGGACGACTACACATTTATCCGCGTTGAAGTCCATCTGCCACTTCTCCGCCCATTCCTGCATCCTATCTATGTCCTGCTGCAACTTTTGCCATCCTTCCAGACCATCCACAACACCGCCGACCTTCGTGTCATCAGCGAACTTGCTAACCCATCCCTCCACTTCCTCATCCAGGTCATTTATGAAAATGACAAACAGCAAGAGTCCCAGAACAGATCCCTGGGGCACCCCACTGGTGACTGACCTCCATATCTGGGATGCTGGGTGGTGGGGTGGTGGTGGTGGGGGGAATTGGGAGGCGGGGTACCCACAAGGCATGGTACACCCCGATATCTGGGATGCTCGGTGGTGGGGGTGGGGGTGGTGGGGGGAATTGGGAGGCGGGGTACCCACAAGGCATGGTACACCCCGATATCTGGGATGCTCGGTGGTGGGGGTGGGGGGAATTGGGAGGCGGGGTACCCACAAGGCATGGTACACCCCGATATCTGGGATGCTCGGTGGTGGGGGTGGGGGTGGGGGGAATTGGGAGGCGGGGTACCCACAAGGCATGGTACACCCCGATATCTGGGATGCTCGGTGGTGGGGGTGGGGGGAATTGGGAGGCGGGGTACCCACAAGGCATGGTACACCCCGATATCTGGGATGCTCGGTGGTGGGGGTGGGGGGAATTGGGAGGCGGGGTACCCACAAGGCATGGTACACCCCGATATCTGGGATGCTCGGTGGTGGTGAGGGTGGGGGTGGGGGTGGGGTGGGGGTGGGGGTGGTGGGGGTGGGGTGGGTGGGGGGCTTTATTAAGCGTTACCCACCCCCCCCCCACTCCATCTGGGACCGTTTAAGCCTCCACACCGATGGAGGGCAGTGCTTGCCAGAGTAACCAAGCCACACCCCGCTGGAGGCTCGAGGAGCGACCGTGGTGACACGAAGGCCTGGAGGGGGTGGTCTGACTGAAGGAGGGGCTTGGCAGGGGAATTTAGAAGGTGGGAGGGGGATTCAGGTTAAGGGATAGTTTCACTGTGGAGGGGAGTGGATCTTGGGCAGTCCCGGGACGGTCAGTCAGTCGGGATATTCCCCACACAGATGCAGGGATAGTACCGCGGTTAATGGGGGAGAAGGCTTGAGGGGCCGAATGGCCTCCCTCGGCTCCAGTGACTGAACACAGTTACAATGGGGGCAGGAGGCAGTGAATGAGAGAGTCTGAGAGAGTGAGGGAGGGAACAGGAGGGAGGGGCGAAGGGCTGGGGGGGAGGGGCGAAGGGCCAGGGGGAGGGGGGAGTGGGGGCCGGGGCGGAGGGCCGGGGGGAGCGGCGGAGGGGCGGGGCGAAGGGGCGGGGGGAGGGGCGGAGGGCCGGGGGAGGGGAGGGGCGATGGGCCGGGGGAGGGGAGAGGCGAAGGGCCGTGGGGAGGGGCGAAGGGCCGGGGGGAGGGGCGAAGGGCCGGGGGAGGGGCGAAGGGCCGGGGGGAGGGGCGAAGGGCCGGGGGGAGGGGCGAAGGGCCGGGGGAGGGGCGAAGGGCCGGGGGGAGGGGCGAAGGGCCGGGGGGAGGGGCGAAGGGCCGGGGGGAGGGGCGAAGGGCCGGGGGGAGGGGCGAAGGGCCGGGGGGGAGGGGCGAAGGGCCGGGGGGGAGGGGCGAAGGGTCGATGGGAGGGGCGAACGGCCGGGGGGGAGGAGCGAATGGCCGGGGGGAGGGGCGAAGGGCCGGGGGCGGGGCGAAGGGCCGGGGGGCGGGGCGAAGGGCCGGGGGGCGGGCCGGGGGGGAGGGGCGAAGGGCCGGGGGGGCGGGGCGGTGGGCCGGGGGGGAGGGGCGAAGGGCCGGTGGGGGAGAGAGTGTGTACCCGGTGGGTGGGTGTGCAGTGGGTGACAGTACCTGATGAACTCAGACTGTACAGGGTCATACAGAGACATGAGCAGCTCTGCTGCCTCGCCGATGTTGCAGACAAAGTTCTTGAGGGTGAATGTACAGACTGTAGGTGTGGGTCGCGCTGAAAATCGACTGTCTCCTCACATCCATACTGTGAGTCCTAGACTGAACCAGACAGACAGGAGTGAGTTCATACTGAGTACTGCCACCCTTACCCACTGAGGGAGTGCCACCCTGTCACAGGGTCAGTACTGAGGGAGTGCCGCACTGTCAGAGGGTCAGTGCTGAGGGAGTGCTGCACTGTCAGAGGGTCAGTGCTGAGGGAATGCTGCACTGTCAGAGGGTCAGTGCTGAGGGAGCACCGCACTGTCAGAGGGTCAGTGCTGAGGGAGCATCGCACTGTCAGAGGGTCAGTGCTGAGGGAGTGCCGCACTGTCAGAGGGTCAGTGCTGAGGGAGTACCGCACTGTCAGAGGGTCAGTGCTGAGGGAGTGCCGCACTGTCAGAGGGTCAGTGCTGAGGGAGTGCTGCACTGTCAGAGGGTCAGTGCTGAGGGAGTGCCGCACTGTCAGAGGGTCAGTACTGAGGGAGCATCGCACTGTCAGAGGGTCAGTGCTGAGGGAGTGCCGCACTGTCAGAGGGTCAGTGCTGAGGGAGTACCGCACTGTCAGAGGGTCAGTGCTGAGGGAGTGCCGCACTGTCAGAGGGTCAGTGCTGAGGGAGTGCTGCACTGTCAGAGGGTCAGTGCTGAGGGAGTACCGCACTGTCAGAGGGTCAGTACTGAGGGAGCATCGCACTGTCAGAGGGTCAGTGCTGAGGGAGTGCCGCACTGTCAGAGGGTCAGTGCTGAGGGAGTACCGCACTGTCAGAGGGTCAGTGCTGAGGGAGTGCCGCACTGTCAGAGGGTCAGTGCTGAGGGAGCGCCGCACTGTCAGAGGGTCAGTACTGAGGGAGTGCCGCACTGTCAGAGGGTCAGTGCTGAGGGAGTGCCGCACTGTCAGAGGGTCAGTGCTGAGGGAGCGCCGCACTGTCAGAGGGTCAGTACTGAGGGAGCGCCACACTGTCACAGGGTCAGTACTGAGGGAGCGCCACACTGTCAGAGGGTCAGTGCTGAGGGAGTGCCGCACTGTCAGAGGGTCAGTGCTGAGGGAGCGCCGCACTGTCAGAGGGTCAGTGCTGAGGGAGCGCCGCACTGTCAGAGGGTCAGTACTGAGGGAGTGCCGCACTGTCAGAGGGTCAGTGCTGAGGGAGTGCCGCCCTGTCAGAGGGTCAGTACTGAGGGAGCGCCACACTGTCAGAGGGTCAGTGCTGAGGGAGTGCCGCACTGTCAGAGGGTCAGTGCTGAGGGAGCGCCGCACTGTCAGAGGGTCAGTGCTGAGGGAGCGCCGCACTGTCAGAGGGTCAGTACTGAGGGAGCGCCACACTGTCAGAGGGTCAGTACTGAGGGAGCGCCACACTGTCAGAGGGTCAGTACTGAGGGAGGGCCGCACTGTCAGAGGGTCAGTGCTGAGAGAGTGCCGCACTGTCAGAGGGTCAGTACTGAGGGAGCGCCGCACTGTCAGAGGGTCAGTGCTGAGGGAGTGCCGCACTGTCAGAGGGTCAGTGCTGAGGGAGTGCCGCACTGTCAGAGGGTCAGTGCTGAGGGAGTGCCGCCCTGTCAGAGGGTCAGTACTGAGGGAGCGCCGCACTGTCAGAGGGTCAGTACTGAGGGAGCATCGCACTGTCAGAGGGTCAGTGCTGAAGGAGTGCCACACTGTCAGAGGGTCAGTGCCGAGGGAGTGCCGCCCTGTCAGAGGGTCAGTACTGAGGGAGTGCCGCACTATCAGAGGGTCAGTGCTGAGGGAGCATCGCACTGTCAGAGGGTCAGTGCTGAGGGAGTGCCGCACTGTCAGAGGGTCAGTACTGAGGGAGTGCCGCACTGTCAGAGGGTCAGTGCTGAGGGAGCGCCGCACTGTCAGAGGGTCAGTACTGAGGGAGTGCCGCACTGTCAGAGGGTCAGTGCTGAGGGAGTGCCGCACTGTCAGAGGGTCAGCGCTGAGGGAGTGCCTCACTATCAGAGGGTCAGTGCTGAGGGAGTGCCGCACTGTCAGAGGGTCAGTGCTGAGGGAGTGCCGCACTGTCAGAGGGTCAGTGCTGAGGGAGCGCCGCACTGTCAGAGGGTCAGTGCTGAGGGAGTGCCGCACTGTCAGAGGGTCAGTGCTGAGGGAGTGCCGCACTGTCAGAGGGTCAGTGCTGAGGGAGTGCCGCACTGTCAGAGGGTCAGTGCTGAGGGAGTGCCGCACTGTCAGAGGGTCAGTGCTGAGGGAGCACAATTTAACATGGCCAATCCCCCTAACGCACACATCTTTCGGACTGTGGGAGGAAACTGGAGCACCCGGAGGAAACCCACACAGACACGGGGAGAATGTGCAAACTCCGCACAGACAGTGACCCAAGCTTGGAATCAAACCTTGGTCCCTGGCGCTGAGAGGCAGCAGTGCTAACCACTGTGTTACTGCTCCACTGCTTTGTCCTGGATAGTGTTGAGTTCCTTGAGTGTTGTTGGGAGCTGCACCCATCCAGGCAAGTGGGGAGTATTCCATCACACTCCTGACTTGTGCCTTGTAGATGGGGGACAGGCTTTGGGGGGAGTCAGGAGGTGAATTACTCTCCGCAGGATTCCCAGTCTCTGACCTGTTCTGGTAACCACAGTATTTATACGGCTGGGTCCAGCTCAGTTTCTGGTCAATGGTAACCCCCAGGATTTAGACAGTGGGGGGATTCAGTGATAGTAACACCATTGAATTTCAGGGGGTGATGGTTAGATCCTCTCCTGTTGCAGATGGGCATTGCCTGGCACTTGAGTGGGCAAATGCTACTTTTGTTCCCCGTATAATTGGTGTTTCAATCACTCCTCTTCTGTTGACTATCCTGGGAGAGCCATGAAGTGGAGATACAAAGAACAAAGAACAACACAGCACGGGAAACAGGCCCTTCGGCCCAACGAGCCCGCGCCGCCGTCCCATTGTCTCAGTGACCTATTCATGATTTTAGTCTATGCCTAATGTGTGAGGATCAGGGAGGTCCAATATAGGGACAATTTGTTACCCAATCAATCAGCCTAAAAGCACATCTTTGGGATGTGGGAGGAAACCGGAGCACCCGGAGGAAACCCACGCAACCACGGGGAGAACGCGCAAACTCCCACGGACACAGGCCCAAATCCATGTGTCCGCACAGCAACAGAGATAGTCTCTGAGCTGTCATGTTGCCCTCGAGATGGTCCAGTTTACACACACCAACGACATGAAGCAGTAGGCAACTCCCGATGCAATATCCAAGAGCAGCCCACCACAACCTGCCGCCCGCATGCCCCTTGCTGGAGATGCCAGCGTTGGACTGGGGCGGGCACAGTAAGAAGTCTCACGGCACCAGGTTAAAGTCCACCAGGTTTATTTGCAATCACGAGCTTTCGGAGCCCTGCTCCTTCCTCGGGTGAGAGTGGAGAGGTGGGTTTCACAAACATGGCGTATATAGGTCGCAGGACAATGGTTGGAACGGACACCCGTGTGACAATCGCCAGGCAGGAATTGTTCCCTTCCTGACGGGGAACACTTCAGTGGTCAGGGGCATTTAGCCTCCAATCTTCAGGTCAGCGTTCTCCAAGGCGGCCAAAAGACACACAACAGAACTGCTGAGCAGGAACTGATACAACGTACAACATTACAGTGCAGTACAGGCCCTTCGGCCCTCGATGTTGCGCCGACCAGTGGAATTAATCTAATGACCCTCTAACCTAAACTATTCCAATGTTATCCATATGCCTATCCACTGACCATTTGAATGCCCTTAAAGTTGGCGAATCCACAACTGCTGCAGGCAGGGCATTCCACGCCCTTACTACCCTCTGAGTAAAGAACCTACCTCTGACATCCGTCCTACAATTACCACCCTTAATCTAAAGCTACGTCCCCTCGTGTTAGCCATCACCATCCGAGGAAAAAGGCTCTCACTGTCCATCCTATCCAATCCTCTGATCATCTTGTATGCCTCAATTCGGTCACCTCGTAACCTTCTTCTCTCTATTGAAAGTAACCTCAAGTCCCTCAGCCTTTCCTCATAAGACCTTCCCTCCATACCAGGGCAACATCCTGGTAAACCTCCTCTGCACCCTTTCCAAGGGCAACATCCTGGTAAACCTCCTCTGCACCCTTTCCAAAGCCTCCACATCTTTCTTATAACGCGGTGACCAGAACTGTACGCAATACTCCAAGTGTGGCCGCACCAGAGTTTTGTACAGTTGTAACCTGACCTCACGTCTCCGAAATTCAATCCCTCTACCAATAAAAGCTAACACACCGTACGCCTTCTTAACAACCTTCTCAAGCTGGGTGCCAACGTTCAGGTTGATAGCCAAGTTCCGCACACATGAGGACGGTCTCAACCGGGATCTTGGATTCACGTCGTACGTCATACTCCACCATTCAGCCTGGAAAATCCTACTAACTGTCCTGGCTGGAGACAGTTCATATCTCTTTAACCTTCTCTCCACCTGGAAAGTCTCACGTTCCAACCATGATCCTGCCTATAGATCCTTGGCCGATAGATAGAGCGTTGTAAAACTTCCCTCTCCACTCAACCTGAGGAAGGAGCAGTGCTCCCAAAAGCTCGCAGATTCCAGCCGGACTTGAACTTGGCGCTGCGAGACGGTCTTTGGAGGGAAGTGGGAAGCAACGACTGCAAAAGGGGAGGGTGTCAAGATGGCCGCCGCGGATGGTAAATGTACCTTCTCCTCCTGGATCCTTTCATCGATTCCTCGCGACACTGCCTCGTGAGCTTTGAACAGGGTGACGGTGCTGGTGAGGTCCGGGTCCAGGACGTTGCCCTGTTCGTCCCTCACCACCAGGTCGAGTCCGAGTATCCTGGAAGGTTAAAGGTCAGCCGAATTAGCAAGGCCAACACTGAGGGACGCAATCAAATTGCGATGGGATCCTTTTTAATTCGGAGATGCAAAACCCTCCAGGTGTTGCGTGGGGTTGGCCAGGCCTTTGGGCTTCACCCTCAGCCAGACAAATCCAAGAATACCAAATTTCAAAGAGAGTATGAGGTTGGCCACTCACTGCTGATTGGTGGATTGGAGAACGTACAAGCGGCACACATGTTCATGTGCCCCCCTGTCCCCCCCCTCTGCAGGGCAAACAGATATCAGAGGAACCCTACACTGCAGAAGGAGGCCATTGAGCCCATCAAATCAGCATCAACCATTGATAGACCATGTTACTCAGGCCGCATCCCATAACTCTAAGTATTTACCCCATTAATCCTCCTTGCCCACACATCCTGGTACACTAAGGGGCAATTTAGCATGGTCAATCCACCTAACCTACACATCTTTGGACACTAAGGGACAATTTAGCATGGCCAATCCACCTAACCTGCACATCTTTGAACACTAAGGGGCAATTTAGCATGGCCAATCCACCTAACCTGCACATCTTTGGACACTAAGGGACAATTAAGCATGTCCAATCCACCTAACCTGCACATCTTAATAAGAACATAAGAAATAGGAGCAGGAGTAGGCCATCTAGCCCTTCGAGCCTGCCCCGCCATTCAATAAGATCATGGCTGATCTGTCGTGGCTCAGTTCCACTTTCCTGCCCTCTCCCCATAACCCTTAATCCCCTCTCTTATCAAGAACCCATCAACCCGCTTCTTAAAAATATTTAGCGAGGCAGCCTCCACCACTTCAACGGGCAGAGAATTCCAGAGATTCACCACCCTTTGAGTGAAGAAGTTCCTCCTCAACTCCGTTCTAAACCGCCCCCCCCCTTTATCTTGAGGCTGTGCCCCCTAGTCCTACTGTCCTTTCTGAGCGGGAAGAGTCTCTCCACCTCTATCCTATCCATCCCATTCATCATCTTATACGTCTCAATGAGATCTCCCCTCATTCTTCTAAACTCTAACGAGTACAAGCCTAACTTTGGACACTAAGGGACGCCATCTTTGGACACTAAGGGACAATTTAGCATGGCCAATCCACCTAACCTGCACATCTTTGGACACTAAGGGACAATTTAGCATGGCCAATCCCCCTACCTGCACATCTTTGGACACTAAGGGACAATTTAGCATGGCCAATCCACCTAACCTGCACATCTTTAGACACCAAGGGACAATTTAGCGTGGCCAATCCACCTAACCTGCACATCCTTGGACACTAAGGGGCAATTTAGCATGTCCAATTCACCTAACCTACACATCTTGGGACACTAAGGGACAATTTAACATGGCCAATCCACCTAACCTGCACATCTTTGGACACTAAGGGACAACTTAGCATGGGCAATCTACCTAACCTGCACATCTTTGAACACTAAGGGACAATTTAGCATGGCCAATCCACCTAACCTACACATCTTTGGACACTAAGGGACAATTTAGCATGGCCAATCCACCTAAACCGCACATCTTTGGACACTAAGGGGCAATTTAGCATGGCCAATGCACCAAACCTGCACATCTTGAAACTGTGGGAGGAAACGGGAGCACCCGGAGGAAACCCACACAGACACGGGGAGAATGTACTAACTCCACACAGACAGTAACCCGAGGCTGGGAATCGAACCCAGATCCCTGGCGCTGAGGGAGCAGTGCGCACCCACTGTGCCACCATGCCGCCCCCAATTATCCTGGCACTTGTGACCCGGTAAAAGCATGGTTGTGGGATGGGAGGGGGCACTGGTGCCCTGCTGCATTCTCCATAGCAACACCTTGACCAATCAAGAGTCCACTGCACCACCAATCAGCACTCTGTTCCCCTGCAGTCGATCCCGTGCAAATTTGGTATCCTTCAGTGTATCCAGGAAAAGATTTTTTCCCCAGGACGTGTGGGGTTCAAACCGTCGCAATGTTGTGTGGCCAGTGGCTTCCTGAGGGACATTCCTGTGCGGATGTTGCCCACCCGGATACGGGGGAAGGTGGGGCCCTTACCTGTTTCCGTAGTCGATCTTGGCGATGACTTTCCTCTTCAGCTCCAGCAGTTCGTCCTTGGGGAGCGTTCCCGACAGGATCTGGGAACGCCACTCGATGAGGTTGTGGGTCATCTGTTGGACGTGGTGGAACATGGCCCTGTTGTTGCCCTGCAGGGGAGAGACGGGGACAGGGCTCAGCTACCGCACAGCGGGGTCACACACGCTGGGCGACATCGTCACACCCGGGCCCGGGGACTCGAACCCGCCGCTGTCCCTGACTCCGAACAGAGGGCCGCCAGCCGAGCCACAGTGATGAGGAAAGGCGCGAGCCCACAATCTCCGTGGGTCAAGGAGAAGTTGGCACGCAGATGCAGCAAATGGTCAGGAAGGCCAATCCAACATTGGCACATGGGACATTGGCACAGCATCGTGGGATTCCTCCAGCGCGGCCATTCGGCCCATTGAGTCTGCACTGACCACAATCCCACCCAGACCAGATCCCCAGATCCTTACCCTGCTAATCCCCTTGAGTCTAACGAGCATTTTGACATGCATGCAAATGGCCATTGTGCCCATTTCAGACGCGATCCCGATCGTGGCCATTTTTAGGCCGTGTTAAAGGGGAACCGGAGGTGGGGGTGGATCACATGACTCACCTCACACCTGAAAACTGGCACAACCTGTGGGAAAATTGGACACTAAGGGGCAATTTAGCATGGCCAATCCACCTAACCTGCACATCTTTGGACACTAAGGGACAATTTAGCATGGCCAATCCCCCTAACCTGCACATCTTTGGACACTAAGGAACAATTTAGCATGGCCAATCCACCTAACCTGCACATCTTTGGACACTAAGGGACAATTTAGCATGGCCAATCCCCCTAACCTACACATCTTTGGACACTAAGGGGCAATTTAGCATGGCCAATCTACCTAACCGACACATCTTTGAACACTAAGGGACAATTTAGCATGGCCAATCCACCTAACCTACACATCTTTGCACACTAAGGGACAATTTAGCATGGCCAATCCACCTAACCTGCACATCTTTGGACACTAAGGGACAATTTAGCATGGCCAATCCACCTAACCTGCACATCTTTGGACACTAAGGGACAATTTAGCATGGCCAATCTACCTAACCGACACATCTTTGAACACTAAGGGACAATTTAGCATGGCCAATCCACCTAACCCACACATCTTTGGACACTAAGGGACAATTTAGCATGGCCAATCTACCTAACCCACACATCTTTGGACACTAAGGGACAATTTAGCATGGCCAATCCACCTAACCCACACATCTTTGGACACTAAGTGGCAATTTAGCATGGCCAATCTACCTAACCTACACATCTTTGAACACTAAGGGACAATTTAGCATGGCCAATCCACCTAACCCATAGATCTCTGGACTCTGGGAGGAAACTGGAACACCGAGAGGAAACACAGGAATAACGAACAAACTCCACCATGGACAGTCACCCAAGGCTGGAATCGAGCCCGGGTCCCTGGCGCAGTGAGGCAGCAGTGCTAACCCATTGTGCCACCCTTGTGGGTTTGTTGGGAGTTGTACAGGATCTCCAATAGACCATATCTGGAGAAAAGTGTCCAGTTTGGGTCTCCTTAATTAAGGATAGAATTGCAATGGAAGTGGATCCTGGAATTCCTGGGATCTTGCCTTTCGAGGAAAGATGGAGTAGGTTGGGCTCACCATTGGGAGTTTTGAAAAATGAGAGGGAATCTTATTGAGGCATGTCAGATTCCGAATATTATCCGGGTTAAGAGAGATTTCCGATTGACAAGAGAGTGAAGGAGTTATGAGGCAGTAAAGTGGTGTTGAGCCCTCAATCAGATTCATCAGGATCTTACTGAGGGGTTGAAGAGCCTACTCCTAATCCCTGTGATGACTCCGAGGTTTCCCAAAGCCACCCTGGTAGGGGGAGTGACCAGGAGCGATCAGATCCTGGATATTTCCTGTTCAAGTACAGCACCAAGGTGTGGGCTTTCTCTCTTTTTTTTGTAGGCCCGAAATAACAAGGGTTGACAAAGTGCTTTCAAAGACTATAAAGCTTCCCCGTGCCGGCTTTGGGTTACAGAATTTGACAATAACATTCCTGAACAGACCAAGACTTGTCTCAACATGTCTGGGATAGAGAGTGGGCAGACAGGACTGGGATAAAAACTAGAAGCCTGCCTTCAAGGCCCGATCTTATTATCTGGTGTCTGCTAACTAACAATTATGGGATCAGGTCACACTGAGGATAACTCTTGGGCCTTCTACACTTTCCAAGCGCTGTGTTTCCTCAGCCAATGTAGGATTCTCTTTACAAAGCAGCCTCCTTCTGTTGGGGAAGGAGGGTGGCAGCCATTTTGTCAGGTACATTGGCAACAATGAGAAAATGACCTCCGGTTAATTTTCTATTGCACCCCCCCCCCACCCCTGAACCCACGTCCATCCCAATTGCAGAGCCAACTCCAATTGTGAGGTTACTTTTGAAATATTGGAACACTGGGAAGACGTGTTGGCACACAGCAAGATCCCACAGACAGCAACTTGACCATGTCGTGACCATCTGTGTGTGTTTTTTAAATTTATATTTTGTTTCCACAACGGGATAATAGGGATAAATATTGGCCAGGATTCTTGGGGAACAGGCTTTTGTTTGAGGAGCGGGGGGGGGGGAAGCTTGGCGGGGATGGTGGAGGGGTCACCTGCTGATAAACGTGGGCTAGGTGGATTAGCCATGCTAAGTTGCTCCTTAGTGTCCAAAGATGTGCAGGTTAGGTAGATTGGCCATGCTGAATTGTCCCTTAGTGTCCAAAGATGTGTAGGTTAGGTGGATTGGCCATGCTAAATTGCCCCTTGGTGTCCAAAGATGTGTAGGTTACGGGGATTGGCCATGCTAAATTGTCCCTTAATGTCCAAAGATGTGTAGGTTAGGTGGATTGGCCATGCTAAATTGTCCCTTAATGTCCAAAGATGTGTAGGTTAGGTGGATTGGCCATGCTAAATTGCCCCTGGGTGTCCAAAGATGTGCGGGTTAGGTGGATTGGCCATGCTAAATTGTCCCTTGGTGTCCAAAGATGTGTAGGTTAGGGGGATTGGCCATGCTAAATTGTCCCTTAGTGTCCAAAGATGTGTGGGTTAGGGTGGATTGGTAAATGTGTGGGGTGTGGGGATAGAGCCTGGGTAAGATACTCTGTTGGAGAATCGGTGCAGATCCGATGGGCTGAATGGCCTTTTCAGCAGTGTAAGGACTCTACGGTTCTGTGAAACAGTCATCTTTTGCGGTCGGGCAGGTTGGGTTGTTAAACGTCAGGGCGATCCCGTGACTGTGGGGGCCTGGGTCATGATGTGGGTATGCCGGCGTTGGACTGGCGTAAACACAGTAAAAAGTCTGACAACACCAGGTTTTAGTCCAACCGATTTATTTGATAATATTCTCACAAGCTTTCGAGGGGGCTGCTTCTTTGTCAAGTGAATGGAGAGTTAAATCGGTTGGACTAAAACCTGGTGTTGTCAGACTTTTTACTGGGCCTGGGTGAATAGGGAAGTGTTACAGCCCGGGTGTTTCTCCATTGGAAAAGAGGCGGACGATGCGGAGATCTCGGTCAGCACTGTAAGATGGTGAAAGCTTTCTCTGACGGAACGGACGGCGGAGAGACTGTTCCCTGTGGTGGGGAAGGAGCGGAATTGGAAGCCACGGGTAAAAGCGCCCCCTGCCCACCGTGCTAATATCTTCCCCCACCCCACCCTTGGTTCAACTTTGCTCACTCACCAGGTACAGTTTATGCCAGATCATCCCCCACTCTCTCAGGGTGGCGCTGAGTTCCTGGACCAGTGACACTTCACCGAGAGGGACCATCTCATCCTGGCTGTCGGGGCGGGGGTGGACGGAGTGGGGGGTAGAGAGAAAGAGAAAAAAAAACATCAGGTTACCGGCTGCCATAGGCACAGGCCGAGGGGGAGAAACGGATGGAAGGATCGTGTGTCATTTAAGAACATAAGAAATAGGAGCAGGAGTAGGCCATCTGTCCCTTCGAGCCTGCCCCGTCATTCAATAAGATCATGGCTGATCTGTCGTGACTCAGTTCCACCTTCCCGCCCTCTCCCCATAAACCCTTAATCCCCTCTCTTATCAAAAACCCATCAACCCGTTTCTTAAAAATATTTAGCGAGGCAGCCTCCACCACTTCAACGGGCAGAGAATTCCAGAGATTCACCACCCTTTGAGTGAAGAAGTTCCTCCTCAACTCTGTTCTAAACCGCCCCCCCCTTTACCTTGAGGTTGTGCCCCCTAGTCCTACTGTCTTTTTTAAGTGGGAAGAGTCTCTCCACCTCTATCCTATCCATCCCATTCATCATCTTATACGTCTCAATGAGATCTCCCCTCATTCTTCTAAACTCTTAACGAGTATAAGCCCAGTTTATTCAGCCTCTCCTCATAGCTCAACCCAGTCTGTCAAGCACCGCCTCTCTTGTAACAGTAATGTCATTAAGACCCTCCAGTCCTACCACCTTTCCATCGCTAACACCCGGCAAATTATTCATGTCCTCCTCCGTGAAGACAGAAACAAAAAAGTTATTCAATACCTTAGCCATATCCCTATCCCCTACCACTAGGTCCCCTTTCTCATCCTCTAAAGGACCAACGTTCACCCTAGCCAGCCTCTTCCTTTTTATATATTTATAAAAACTCTTGCTATCCTTTTTTATATTAAGCACTAGCCCAGCTTCATAGTTTCTCCTACCCTCCTTTATCAACTTCTTTGTCAATCTTTGTTGACATTTAAACCTTTCCCAATCCTCTTCTCGCCCACTACTCTTAGCTACTCTAAACTCCTCCGCTTTTAATTTAACACTTTCCTTCACTTCCTTCGTTATCCACGGCTTATTACCTCTCCTCCTACTGTCCTTTTTAACCATCGGAATAAATTGCTGCTGAGCACCAAGAAAGATCTCCTTAAAGATCCTCCACTGCTCCTCAGCAGACCCTCCCTCCAACGCATTCCCCCAGTCCACATTCGCCAATTCTTCTCTCATCCTACCGTACTCCCCTCTATTCAAACAAAGGACGCGTGTCCGGGAACCCACTTTCTCCTCCTCCATCTGCACCAGAAACTCCACCATACAATGATCACTCTCTCCAAGAGGATCCTTCACCGCAAGGTCCCTAATTCTACCCGCCTCATTACATAGCACCAGATCCAAGATAGCTCGCTCCCTCGTCGGCTCCAACACACACTGTTCAAGGAAATTATCCCGGCAGCATTCCAAGAACTCTTCCTCGAGCCCACCGTGTCCAACATGGGTCGACCAATCAATATGCAGATTGAAATCCCCCATAACTACTGCCGTCCCATTCCTGCACGCTGCACTTATTTGCGCGTTAACAGCCCGCCCCACCTCCAGATCATTATTCGGGGGCCTATAGACGATACCCACCAGCGTCTTCCTCCCTTTGCTGTTCCTAATCTCTACCCACAACGATTCCACGTTCTGCTCCTTGGCTCCAATATCATCCCTTGCTACCACCTTGATGCTATCCTTAATCAGCAGAGCTACGCCCCTCCCTTTTCCCTCCCGCCTATCCTTCCTAAACACTTGATAACCCTGTACATTCAGCTCCCAGTCCCTGTCACCTTACAGCCACGTCTCTGTAATGGCCACCAGATCGTATCCATTTGTGTCGATCTGCGCCATCAACTCATCCACTTTATTCCGAATGCTTCGTGCATTCAGATACAGCGCTTTCATCCCAGCCTTCACCTGGACCCTATTTGCCATAACGCCACCAATTGGGACATCCTCGGCCTCTTCCTTTACCTGTACTCTCTCCTTAACTTTAGACCCCGTAACATCACCTCCCCTCGCACCCTCCCCCCCCTAATTAGTTTAAAGCCCTGTCTACAGTCCTCTTTACTCGATTCGCCAGCACTCTGGTCCCAGCACGGTTCAGACCAACCCCATCCCGCCCGAACAGGTCCCACCTACCCCAATACTGGTGCCAATGCCCCATAAATTCAAACCCATTCCTCCCACACCAATCCCTGAGCCACTCATTCATTTCCTTAATCCTGTCAACCCTACGCCCGTCTGCACTCGGTTCAGGCAGCAGCCCAGAGATAACCACCTTGTCGGTTCTACTTTTTAATTCCATTCCCAGCTTCTCATACTCCCTCCCCAGATCCTCAGTCCGCATTTTGCCTACGTCGTTGGCACCCACATGCACCACAACGACCGGATTCTCACCCTCCCACTCCAGGTTCCTCTGCAGCCCAGATGCGACATCCCGTACCTGAGCACCAGGCAGACAACACACCCTTCTGTGCACTTTGTCATTGTGACAAAGGACAGTGTCAATACCCTTCACCCCACTATCCCCAATCACTACTACGTTCCTTTTCCCCTTCTTTTTGCCTATGTCCTGCTGCATCACTGTACCGTGTGCAGTTTGCTCACCAACCTCTCTTGCCTCGTCCTCTTCCAGACTGGAAGCAAGAACCTCAAACCTGTTATGCAGATTGAGAGGCTGAGGCCTCCGCTCCTCACCCCCCTTCCTCCACTCCTCACCCCCCTTCCTCCTCTCAGCAGCGCCCTCTTGTTCCTGACCCTTAGAGTTAGCCAGTCTAGGGGGGGTGAATGTCACTTGCACCCCATTGACAATGGCACCCTCTCTCCCCCTGATGAGGCTCAGTGTCTGTAGCTCAGAGGCCAGCTCATCCACCTTGAGCTGGAGCTCCTCCAGCAACCTGCACTTACTGCAAACATGGTCACTGGGAAGGACCCTGGGGTCCACCAGCTCCCACATCATACAGAAACAGCACATCACATGCCCCTTCTGCATAGCGTAGAAGGATTCTGCCCCCCCCCCCCTCCCCACCCAATCCCCGTCAGAGGGTGCATTAGGAGGCGAGGAGGAAGAGGAAGCAGCTTTTGTGACAAGTCACAGGGTGACGGTCCAAAAGTTGGGCTCGTTTTAACCCAACAAGCGACCCACAGGAGCAGGAGGTCCTTTGACCTGCTCCACCATTCATAGAACATAGAACATAGAACATTACAGCGCAGAACAGGCCCTTCGGCCCACGATGTTGCGCCGACCAGTTACAAAAACAATGACCCACTAGCCTAAACCAATCCCTTTTCATCCATAAACCTATCCACAGATCTTTTAAACGCCCCCAAACTAGGCGCATTTACAACTGCAGCTGGCAGGGCATTCCAGTCCCTCACCACCCTCTGGGTAAAGAACCTACCCCTGACATCTGTCCTATAACTACCCCCCCTTAATTTAAAGTCGTGCCCCCTCGTGCTAGCTTTCTCCATCCTAGGAAAAAGGCTATCACTATCTACCCTGTCTAAACCTCTAATCATCTTATATGTTTCAATGAGATCCCCTCTTAGCCACCTTCTTTCCAGCGAAAACAACCCCAAATCTCTCAGTCTCTCCTCATAGGGATCACCATCATGGCTGATCCAACTCAATCACCTCATCCTGCTTTATCTCCCTTTGATCCCGTTCCCCATGGTGGGGGAGGGGAGTCCAGAACTAGGGGGTCATAGTTTGAGGATAAAGGGTAAACCTTTTAGAACTGAGGTGAGGAGAAATTTCTTCACCCAGAGGGTGGGGAATGTGTGGAATTCACTCCCACAGAAAGGAGTTGAGACCAAAACAGTGTGTGATTTCAAGAAGGAATTAAATAGAGCTCTTGGGGCTAAAGGGATCGAGGGATACGGAGGGGGGCGGGAGGGGGGGGAGAGATAAAGAGGTACGTTAGATTTCACTCTTTATTTGACCAGGCTGATTCCAGGGATGGTGGGACTGATGTACGAGGAGAGATTGACCAGGTTTGGATTGTTTTCACTGGAGTTCAGACGAATGAGGGGGGGATCTCATAGAGACTTATAAAATTCTAACAGGGTAGATGCAGGGAGGATGTTCCCAATGGGGGGGGGAGACCAGAACCAGGGGTCACAGTCTGAGGATTCGGGGTAGACCATTTAGGATGGAGTTGAGGAGACATTTCTTCAGACGGTGGAATTCATTCCCACAGGAAGTAGTTGATGCCAAAACATTGAATGAACATAGAACATTACAGCGCAGAACAGGCCCTTCGGCCCACGATGTTGCGCCGACCAGTTACAAAACAATGACCCACTAGCCTAAACCAATCCCTTTTCGTCCATAAACCTATCCACAGATCTCTTAAACGCCCCCAAACTAGGTGCATTTACAACTGTATTCCAGAGACGGCTGGATATTCCACTTGGGGCGAACGGGATCAAAGGAGAGAAAGCAGGATTGAGTTGGATGATGGTGATGGATGGCGGGGCAGGCTTGAAGGGCCAAATGGCCTCCTCCTGCTCCTATCTTCTATAAAACCATTGCCAATTGTTGGAAAGACCCATCTGGTTCCCTATCGGGAAGGGAATCTGCCAGGCTTACTCCCGATCCGGTCTCCATGTGACTCCAGAGCAACCGGCAATGTGGTTAACTCTAAACTGCCCTCTGAAACTGCCAAGGCAGACACTCCGTTCAGGGGTAACTGGTTGTCACATCCTTTATCCCCCCCCCCAGAGGGGACTTATACTCACCACCCCGCTTTCCGATCTGGCCTCTTTTAAGTGAATATACGTGGCAGGAAAGATTCCCTGTAGTGGCAAAAAAAAGGCACCAATTAACTGAGATGAAATATCCACCGAGGGGGTGGAGGAACATCCTCCTTTGTTGGGTTAGGACAGACACACTCTTGTTCCCAAAGAACAGCACAGGAAGCAGGCCCTTCGGCCCTCCAAGCCTGTACTCGCCCATTGGTCCAACTGGACCATTCTTCTGTCTCCCTGCATTCCCGGTCTCCTCCTGTGACTATCCAGATAAACTATCCCAGCGTGTCCGCGCCCCACCACCCTGCTTGGCAGCACATTCCAGGCCCCCCCCCCCCGCCCCCACCACACCCTCTGTGTAAAGTACGTCCCCTCTAATATCGGAGTTATACCTCGCTCCCCCCACCTTAACCTTGAATCATAGAACATTACAGCGCAGAACAGGCCCTTCGGCCCACGATGTTGCGCCGACCAGTTACAAAACAATGACCCACTAGCCTAAACCAATCCCTTTTCATCCATAAACCTATCCACAGATCTCTTAAACGCCCCCAAACTAGGTGCATTTACAACTGCAGCTGGCAGGGCATTCCAGTCCCTCACCACCCTCTGGGTAAAGAACCTACCCCTGACATCTGTCCTATAACTACCCCCCCTTAATTTAAAGCCATGCCCCCTCGTGCTAGCTTTCTCCATCCTAGGAAAAAGGCTATCACTATCTACCCTGTCTAAACCTCTAATCATCTTATATGTTTCAATAAGGTCCCCTCTTAGCCGCCTTCTTTCCAGCGAAAACAACCCCAAATCTCTCAATCTCTCCTCATAGGATCTCCCCTCCATACCAGGCAACATCCTGGTAAACCTCCTCTGCACCCTCTCCAAAGCCTCCACATCCTTCCTGTAATGTGGGGACCAGAACTGCACACAAAACTCCAAGTGCGGCCGCACCAGAGTTGTGTACAGTTGCATCATGACGCTGCGACTCCTAAATTCAATCCCCCTACCAATAAATGCCAAGACACCGTATGCCTTCTTAACAACTT
Source organism: Prionace glauca (assembly GCA_037974335.1). Taxonomy (NCBI): domain Eukaryota; kingdom Metazoa; phylum Chordata; class Chondrichthyes; order Carcharhiniformes; family Carcharhinidae; genus Prionace; species Prionace glauca. Next base: position 17,697,513 of record CM075751.1, on the reverse strand, counting down.
TATCTACTTGATTCCCAACTTTCAGGGATCTATGTACACATACACCTAGATCCCTCTGCTCCTCCACACTATTCAAAGTCCTCCCGTTAGCCCTATACTCAACACATCTGTTATTCCTACCGAAATGAATTACCTCACACTTCTCCACATTAAACTCCATCCGCCACCTCTCAGCCCAGCTCTGCAACCTTTCTAAGTCATCCTGCAAACTATGACACCCTTCCTCACAATCTACCACACCTCCGACTTTGGTGTCATCTGTGAGCCCTCACCTTCCCTTCCATCCCCCTCCCCTCCACCCACACGGCCGATTGGAGAGGGTAGTTGGTGGATGGGGGGGGTCCAATCAAGGGGGGCTGCTTTGTCCTGGATGGTGTCGAGCTTCTTGAGTGTTGTTGGGAGCTGCACCCATCCAGGCAAGTGGGGAGTATCCCATCACACTCCTTGGGAAGTAAGGAAGGGTGGGTGACAGAAGTGGTGGGGATATATCCGAGGGTTCAGCCGCGAAGTCTATATGGGTTGAACTTAGAAATAAGAAGAGGGGGGGGGGGAAAAGGGGAAAATCACAAGCCCCCAAATAGTCAGCGGGAAATTGAGGAGCAAATCTGGAAGGAGATCACGGATAGCTCCAAGAAAAGTCGGGTGGTCATCGGGAATTTTAACATTCCCAGCACTGACTGTGACAGCCGAGGGTTGGATGGAGAGAAATTTTGTTGAGTGTATCCAAGAGGAATTTCTCATTCAGTACGTGGGTAGTCCGATTAGAAAGGGGGAAAAAATTTCACCTCCTGTTGGGAAATAAGGAAGTAAAAAGTCTGACAACACCAGGTTTTAGTCCAACCGATTTATTTGATAATATTCTCACAAGCTTTCGAGAGGACTGCCTCTTCGTCAGGTGAATGGAGAGTTCTGGCCTCAGACAGAGCATATAAAGCACAGACAGTTTAGAGATTACTGATTAGAATGCGAATCCTTACACCTAACCTGCTGTTCAAGTCTTAAAGTGGCTGATAATGTGAGTGGAAGGAGCACTGATCACAGTTTAAAGAGATGTGTATTGTCTCCAGACAGTACAGTAAGTGAGGTTTTGCAAACCCAGGCAAGTCACGGGGGTTACAGATAGTGCGACATGAACCCAAGATCCCTGTTGAGACCGTCCTCATGTGTGCGGAACTTGGCTATCAGTCTCTGCTCAGCGACTCTGCGCTGGGCTAACCCCGAAAGCTTGTGAGAATATCATCAAATAAATCGGTTGGACTAAAACCTGGTGTTGTCAGACTTTTTACTGTGTTAATGCCAGTCCAACGCTGGCCTACCCACATCAGAAATAAGGAAGGGCAGGCGATCAAAGTGTTAGTGAGGGATCACTTCGGGATCAGTGACCACAATTCGATTAACTTGAAGATAGCCACGGAGAACAAGAGGTCTGGCCCAAACGTTAACGCGGTAAATTGGGACAAGGCTCATTTTGATGGTATCAGGCAGGAACTTTCAAACGTTAGTTGGGGGAGTCTGTGGGAAGGCAAGAGGGGTGTCTGGTGAGTGTGGGAGGCTTTTAGAAAAGTGTGTTAACCAGGGTTCAGGGTCAACACATTGCTCTCAGAGCGAAGGGCAAGGCTGGTAGGAGGGGGGAACCCTGGATGAGTCGGGATACTGAGGACCTGGCCAAGAGTGTAGGGGTGTCGGAGTAGAGTTAAGAGAGAAATCAGGAGGGCAGAAAGGAGACACGAGATTGTTTTGGCAGATAAACCAAAGGAGAATGCAAAGAGCTTGTACAAATACATAAAAAGGACAAAAAGAATAACTAGAGAGAGAGAGAGAGAGAGAGTAGGGCTCTTCAGGATCAACAAGGTCATCTGTGTGTGGATCCACAAGAGCTGAATGAGATCCTAAATGAATATTTCTCATCAGGATTTACTGCAGAGAAAAGTATCGATGTTCGGGAACTTTGGAGAGATAAATGGTGATGTCTTGAGGAGTGTACATATTACATAAGAACATAAGAAATAGGAGCAGGAGTAGGCCATCTAGCCCTTCGAGCCTGCCCCGCCATTCAATAAGACATTGGCTGATGTGTCGTGGCTCAGTTCCACATTCCCGCCCTTTCCCCATAACCCTTAATCCCTTCTCTTATCACGGTCACGGGCTTAGGGTGAGGGGGGCTAGATATAAGACTAACGTTAGAGGGCAGTTTTTCACACAAAGGGTAGTGGGGATGTGGAATGCGCTGCCGAGTAAGGTGGTGGAAGCAGGCACGCTAGGGTTGTTCAAGAGTCACTTGGACAGCCACATGAGCGGTCTACATATAGGGGGATATAGCAGGCCTTATTAAGCATTGTAGGCTTGGGGTCAGTTTAGTCTCAGGGGTATAGAGTCTTTAATAATGAAATTTTTATCCACAGGCACTTACCATCTCGAGGGCATCATGGCAGCACAGAGGTTATCTCTGTTGCTGTGCGGACACATGGAGTTGGGCCTGTGTCCGTGGGAGTTTGTGCGTTCTCCCCGTGGTTGCGTGGGTTTCCTCCGGGTGCTCCGGTTTCCTCCCACATCCCAAAAATGTGCTTTTAGGCTGATTGATTGGGTAACAAATTGTCCCTATATTGGACCTCCCTGATCCTCACACAGTAGGCATAGACTAGAGTCATGAATAGGTCACTGACCATGGGACGGCGGCGCGGGCTCGTTGGGCCGAAGGGCCTGTTTCCCGTGCTGTTTTGTTCTTTGTTCTTTGTTATCAAAAACCCATCAACCCGTTTCTTAAAAATATTTAGCGAGGCAGCCTCCACCACTTCAACGGGCAGAGAATTCCAGAGATTCACCACCCTTTGAGTCAAGAAGTTTCTCCTCAACTCCATTCTAAACCGCCCCCCCCTTTATCTTGAGGCTGTGCCCCCTAGTCCTACTGTCTTTTTACAGAGAAGGAGGTGCTGGAAGTCTGAAAGTGCACCAAGGTAGATAAATCCCCGGAACCTGATGAAGTGTATCCCAGGACGAGGGAGGATACTGAGGGTCCCCGGGCTGAGATATTCGAATCATCGATAGTCACGGGCGAGTTGCCTGAAGATCGGAGGGTGATAGATGTGCCCTTGTTTAAGGAGGGCTGCAGAGGAAAGCAGGGTCAGTACTGTGCCACCGTCAAAGGTAGTCTGTCCCTTGTAAATGGGGGTTCGAGGGATGCTGGGGACAATTCTATGGACCAGCGGGTACACCCTGGAGACTGCCCCAAGGGAGATTGAGGTGGTGCAGTAGGGGTGAGGGCAATTTTCAAGCTCCGAGAATCTGGAGCCCATGAGCAGGCTGCCAGTCAGGCACGGTGGCACAGTGGGTTAGCCCTGCTCCCTCAGCCAGTCAGGCACGGTGGCACAGTTGGGTTAGCCCTGCTCCCTCAGCCAGTCAGGCACGGTGGCACAGTTGGGTTAGCCCTGCTCCCTCAGCCAGTGAGGCTCGGTGGCACAGTTGGGTTAGCCCTGCTCCCTCAGCCAGTCAGGCTCGGTGGCACAGTTGGGTTAGCCCTGCTCCCTCAACCAGTCAGGCTCGGTGGCACAGTTGGGTTAGCCCTGCTCCTTCAACCAGTCAGGCTCGGTGGCACAGTTGGGTTAGCCCTGCTCCCTCAGCCAGTCAGGCTCTGTGGCACAGTTGGGTTAGCCCTGCTCCCTCAACCAGTCAGGCTCGGTGGCACAGTTGGGTTAGCCCTGCTCCCTCAGGAAGTCAGGCTCGGTGGCACAGTTGGGTTAACCCTGCTCCCTCAGCCAGTCAGACACGGTGGCACAGTTGGGTTAGCCCTGCTCCCTCAACCAGTCAGGCACGGTGGCACAGTTGGGTTAGCCCTGCTCCCTCAGCCAGTCAGGCACGGTGGCACAGTTGGGTTAGCCCTGCTCCCTCAACCAGTCAGGCACGGTGGCACAGTTGGGTTAGCCCTGCTCCCTCAGCCAGTCAGGCTCGGTGGCACAGTTGGGTTAGCCCCGCTCCCTCAACCAGTCAGGCTCGGTGGCACAGTTGGGTTAGCCCTACTCCCTCAACCAGTCAGGCTCGGTGGCACAGTTGGGTTAGCCCTACTCCCTCAACCAGTCAGGCACGGTGGCACAGTTGGGTTAGCCCTGCTCCCTCAACCAGTCAGGCACGGTGGCACAGCTGGGTTAGCCCTACTCCCTCAACCAGTCAGGCTCGGTGGCACAGTTGGGTTAGCCCTGCTCCCTCAACAAGTCAGGCACGGTGGCACAGTTGGGTTAACCCTGCTCCCTCAACCAGTCAGGCTCGGTGGCACAGTTGGGTTAGCCCTGCTCCCTCAACCAGTCAGGCACGGTGGCACAGTTGGGTTAGCCCTACTCCCTCAGCCAGTCAGGCTCGGTGGCACAGTTGGGTTAGCCCTGCTCCCTCAACCAGTCAGGCACGGTGGCACAGTTAGGTTAGCCCTGCTCCCTCAACCAGTCAGGCACGGTGGCACAGTTGGGTTAGCCCTGCTTCCTCAGCCAGTCAGGCACGGTGGCACAGTTGGGTTAGCCCTGCTCCCTCAGTGCCAGGGACCTGGGTTCGACTCCCGGCTCGGGCTGTGGGTTTCCTCTGGGTGCTCCGGTTTCCTCCCACAGTCCAAGGATGTTGGTGTTAGGGGATTGGCCAGGCTAAATTGACCCTAATGTCAGGGGGATTAGCAGGGTAAATATGTGGGGTCATGGGGATAGACACCTGGTGTCTTATTTTATTTGCTGTATAAGATTATGAGGGACACAGTGGATACTCAGAAGCTTGTTCCCCAGGGTGGAAGTATTAATTACCAGGGGGCACAGGTTTAAGGTGTGAGGGGCAAGGTTTAAAGGCAAGGTTTTTTACACAGAGAGTGGTGGTGCCTGGAACTCGCTGCCAGGGGGAGGGAGTGGAAGAGGACACGATAGTGAGTTTTGAGGGGTGTCCGGACAAATACATGAAGAGGATGGGGATAGAGGGACCTGGAAGGGGGAGGGAGTTTTAGTTCAGTCGGGCAGCAGGGTTAGCACAGGCTCGGAGGGCCGAAGGGCCTGTTCCTGTGCTGTCATTTTCTTTGTTCTTTGGACACACCCGATGGGCTGAATGGCCTCCTGTCCGGATTCTACGACGGGGGTCACTCCCCAAGGCCACAAACCAACTGAACATTCAACACCCAAAATACGGGGTTCGTGCTATAATTAGAGGGGCAGAGTGGCCTCCTCACTGGGGGAGTCTGTTAGACTGGCAACACAATGAACATAAGAAGCGCTGTACCTTCTTGGATTTGTCCTGAAGACTGTAACCCCGGTACCAACCTGTGGGGAAAAACAGATCAATGTTACTGCATACCCCTCTTCCGACGTGGGAGAAATTCGTTCCGCGCCACTTTCTGGGAGTTAGGGTCGGGCGCAGTGTCGGGCTGCGCCCCTCCTGGTTGCCTCTGCACTCAGGAGAGGGGTCCAGTGGTGTGTCTGATGGCCATCAGCCTTCTGCTCTTAACAGCGGTCTGTCCCACTGAACAGGGAAATGGACATCTCAATCCAAGTCAATGAGATATAGAAACATAGAACACTACAGCACAAACAGGCCCTTCGGCCCTCGAGTTGCGCCGATCACATCAACCCCACCAATCTATAGACCTATCTATAACCCCCAATCCCATTAAACCCCATATACTCATCCAGAAGTCAAAACAGATGGCTTAACCTTGAACAGTTACATTCCCCGAACACTCTTTGTTCACTGTCTTTTGGCCTGTTTGCGATTGCCGCCTTTCATCCCAATTTTTCCTCACCAGCACCGAGCTATGAGGAGAATGAATGAATGAACTGGGCTTGTACTCGTTGGAGTTTAGAAGAATGAGGGGAGATCTCATTGAGACGTATAAGATGATGAATGGGATGGATAGGATAGAGGCGGAGAGACTCTTCCCGATCAAAAAAGACAGTAGGACTAGGGGGCACAGCCTCAAGATAAAGGGGGGGGTGGTTTAGAACAGAGTTGAGGAGGAACTTCTTCACTCAAAGGGTGGTGAATCTCTGGAATTCTCTGCCCGTTGAAGTGGTGGAGGCTGCCTCGCTAAATATTTTTAAGAAGCGGGTTGATGGGTTTTTGATAAGAGAAGGGATTAAGGGTTATGGGGAGAGGGCGGGAAAGTGGAACTGAGCCACGACAGATCAGCCATGATCTTATTGAATGGCGGGGAAGGCTTGAAGGGCCAGATGGCCTACTCCTGCTCCTATTTCTTATGTTCTTATGTTCTTATGTGGCACTTGGTCCAGCCCTTGTGGAAGTCTAGGTATATCACATCGACTATGGCACCCATATCGACCCTCTCCATTTCTCCATCGCCATCCCCAGGCAATGTTGGCTCAAAACGACCAGAATTTATTTGCCTCAGGTGCTGCCTCTCAATGGAGGTCGCACCCACGCAGACTCCGCACAGATGAGGCTGGGAATCGAACCCGGGTGCCTGGTGCTGTGAGACAGCATGTGGGTGTAGGTTAAAGGTGAGAGGGGAAAGGAGGCTGAGGGTGGTGGGAAAATGCAATGAGCTGCCAGAAAAAAGTGGGGGTTGAGGCAGGTTAAAGAACATAATTTCAAAACTATTTGGATAACGACACAGATGGGAAAGGATGAGAGGGATGTGGGCCAAACAAGGACAATTGGAACTAACTGGGAGGACATCAGGGTCAGTATGGGCCGAAGGGCCTGTTTCTGTGCTATACTGCTCCATGAATCGATAATATACCTAAGCTAAGAAAGGCCGAGCCTTGAGATATTCCCGATATCATGTGATATTGGGCACGAGGCAAAAAACTAGGCCACATTCAACTGTCCTCTATACCCTAGGAGGTACCAGGGGTTAAAAGGTGTCCAGGTTAGTGTCCAAAGATGTGCAGGTTAGGTGGATTGGCCATGCTAAATTGTCCCTTAGTGTCCAAAGATGTGCAGGTTAGGGGGATTGGCCATGCTAAATTGTCCCTTAGTGTCCAAAGATGTGTGGGTTAGGTGGATTGGCCATGCTAAATTGT